>CM061536.1:35460219-35545659 GCA_030545055.2 Neoaliturus tenellus | reverse complement strand
CTAGACGCTTAAATACAATCTTTTATTATATACAATATGCCTGGATAAACATTTGCAAAAATAGTGTTTTTCTAGAGACTTAAAAATGAAAATTTAACATCGTTCCGGGCTTATTTCAAACAATGAATAGTACTGTGTAAGCTGCTAAAACCTCAATTTCCAAAATAACCAATTTTTTAAATAGCTTAAGTAGAAAACTACTTATTATATTTTTAAATTATTGAGGTCTTAAATTGTATGGTATTAAATGCAGTGAAATACGAGGATAATCTTTTAGAACACCTTTTTTTTAACTAGTCCTTGCATGTTAAAGTTACAAAAAAGTGAAAAATGTGAGAAAATGTTGAGTTTTTTCTATTTTAGACCTTGATGTAACAAAATATGGACCAAATGAAGGTAGAAAATATGATATTTTCTATATTCATATTTTCTGTATTCGTGGTAAGTGTTTTTATAAGATAAACTATTTTCAACGTCACTGTCAAAGTTATTCATATCTACATGGTGCACGATGTAAATATCCGTTGACTCGCGGCGGCCGGCGCGACCTCAACGCCAGCCCGCAACCGGCACCGCTCTCGCTTTGGACGGCCGTTACAAGATTTTTGTGACCCTAGATACCATATTATATATATCAATTTACTCGTTATTAAATTTCCTATAACTTTTGTCCTAAGCATTTTCACGAATTATTTCATATTTTCATCTTAGACCTAAAAAACAAAATAATACTTTAAAATTTTAATAAAATTTGAGTTCGACTGTAAATAACTGACTAATGAGTGACCTTAGCTAAAAACGTATAATAGAACTTTCTGTAGACAATTTAATAAGGAATACAACAAAAAAAGATTTAGGACGCTAGTCCTTTTCGTAACGATTCTACAAGGGTTTTTATAAACTCATGCAATTAGGGGTCCAGGGGGCTTTAAAGGGGGGCTGTGAGAAATGCCACCAGGGGATTTTTGGGGACTTTTGGGGTTTTGACCCCTAAGGTAGGTACAATCGAATGGTACAGGTTTCAGACTGTTACAAATTTGTTCCGACGTTGGCCCGTTTTTGACCTTCATTGGCTGGTCTATAAGCTCAACAGTAGCATTGCACATGCTCTTGTTAGGAATAAATACAAATTGGTCTTCTGGAAACAAGATATTATATTCAAAATAATTAATAATTCTATTATTCAGAAAAAATTCAAAAACCTTACCAATGACGGATATAATTGACAAGGTAATGGTTGGTTCAATTAGTTCTCACGCATTTTTTTGAACAAAGGATGGCTTTAGACATCTTAAGACGTGAAGGAAATACACACTTAAAATACTGATTAAACAAATATGATAAAACCTGACTATATTATGCAGCAAAAAAATTGACGAATTAATACAATAAACATGTAACCTGATACTAACTTAAAGGAAATATGGCGCCTCTTGTACATTGGCTACAGAAAAGTCAGGACAATTGTCAGTACCATTTGAGTGAAATCTAATCAAATAAGGTGATTTGTTTGAAGCATCTTTAAGTTATATGCACATTTGTAAAAGAGCTTAAACCAACGGCTATTTTTTACTAAATTTTATATGCGATTACAGTTTATAAATTAAAATTATAAGATACAATCAATTAAATTTAGTCCCATTACACCTTATACGGTTAGTTTTACTCTAAATAAATTTATCAGGGGACTGGCAAGTTAAATCGAGTGCAGCTTTGATGGCCAGAAGCACACATGGAGGTATTAGCATGGAATTTCACCCGTACGATAGACTGCGGTGTCATGAAATATGCAAACGTGTCTAAAGCTTTGTTAGAGCACTCGAGTGCTAATGAAATTCTCACCGAACATCACATTAATGCCATATTTTGTTACCAGACACGCCAAGCCACTTCTTAGCGACGCGTTTTGTTACATCGTCTCATTACATTAATTTTGCAAGGTTTCGAATAATTTTTACTTTATTAATTTTATATTATTGTTGGAAAAAGGGGAATATTTCCACTTGATGTATATGAGTAATGAGCAGCAAATGGTATTCAATGATTAACCTTTTTTACGTTTCAAAGTTCACAATCAAACCCTCGTCAAAGACTTATGCTATTCAGTTCGATGAACAGTAAACACCCAACCTATAATTTTAATCTGAAATCTTTGTTCAATTTAACGAGTACAGTTTCTGTTTCAAACAAAATCTCCAATTTAGTGTGTATGGGCTGTTTCCCTGTAAAATGTATCTCGAATGAAGTCCAGTAAAAATCTATTTCGGCTCGAGTCAAACAGTCGAATCGGCATGAAAGGCTTCATTTTTTGTGACGCTTTATGTAAAAGAGAATATCGAGAGTGGTTTGAAAGCGGGGAAGTTTTTACAAGCGACCGTTAGGATTTGACTTTTAAATCAAGCGAGCTCGCTCATGTTTCATTGCGATTTCAATTTTCCCATAATTTCCCTTTAAATTTACGCTCTTTGTCTTTTAAAGTTTGTACAGTTGAGGGGAAATTTTTTTTAGGAATCCGATATGAAAATTTAAAAATAACCGTCTGTTAATCAATAAAAATTTGTACTGTAACAGTAAATATCATTTTTATATATCAATTAAAATCAAACATTGATCATGCATTATATATACATATATTTAACTTAACTTACTGGCTTGTCTTGAAGCTCCCCTGTTTAAATGCGATGGACTCTTCCTCTGCCTTTTGCCACCATTTCATGAAAATTAAGTTTTAAACCTGTCTATTTGAATGCCAGCAGGATAAATGAAAACACCTTCTGTGTGAGGTAGGATTAATTTCTTTATTTAATAAGAGTAAATATGCCAGATTGAATATAAAATTGTATTTAATTTTTTTAAACAATGTTTTCAGATTAAAATATTTTATTTTGCTAGATATCTAAGAAGGTTTGATTTTGTTTGTTTAAGGTTCGAGATAAGAGGACTATTGGCAGATTCCCAAAATAAAATAACTTTTTTTAAACTAATTAATAAAGTGTAAAAATGGGCTTAGATAATTAAAAAAGATCTTTCACTGTAAATATCTTAATAAACCAAGTTAAGTAACAAAAGGAATATTTCCAAAATTAATTATGTCCTTACATGAGGTACAAATTAACCGAACAATGTCACAATTAATTACAATCATCGGGTCGCATTTTAATGTGTAAAATAAAATAGCGTATGCTGCGGATGGAACTCAGGTTTATAAACAATTATAAAGTTTTCAAAAGGCTTTTGAAACATCATACTAGTTACTTAGTTTTTGAAGTCATAAACTAACCATACGATATTGAAAACTATAAGAAAATCAATTACATTTTCCTTACGATTCTATTGCAAATAGTTACAATAGGATCGTTGCCTATGGCTATCATAATTTGTACTTGATCAGAGTTGTTTAAAAGGTATTTCTTCATACTGCAAAAATATAAAAGTCAATAATAACTAATAAAAAATATTTCATTAAAATTTCAAGATCTGTTTATGTAAATTTAAGTAGCACCAGTGGAACCGAGCTTATGCTCGGTAAAACTATGAAACGTCACTTCCATTTTCCACACAAAGCTCGTTCGCTCCGCTCACTCACCTTTTTCTTTTTTAGGCACGGCTCGTTTGCTTCGCTCACTCACCAGGCCGAAGGTTGCTGAGTATTGGTATAAATTTGTTAAACCACAGGTTTGAAGATTTTGTTTGTTAAACCACAGTTTGAATATTTTACAAGCGACCCGTTCTTTAACATTTTCACATAAAGGTTGAAAACAATTATATATGTAATCATCATCTTATTTTTGTTCCATTTAGTAGCATCAGCAAAATATCTCCTTAAAGATAGCATAGGAACTTTGAAGGGCTCTAGGACGAAAACAAATTTATCCGAGGCATGGGAGTTGATTTTTCAGTTGATTTTTCGTGGCCCAATCCCCTATTTCCTAACAAAAATATTTAAAAAATCCCCAAACGAAAAAAGTTTTCGCCTTTACAACAGTACTTGTTTTAGAGTATAGCGGTACACCCTTGAGCTATAGTGGGGTGGGGTATTTCTGGGGATTTTTTGGGCGATTTTTCCCAGTATCAGGTAATACTATCTCTCATCAATGAAAACAACCCCCCAAAGTTTCCCCGCGAAATTCCCTTCGGGGGTGGGAGAGGGTTGAAACAAGGGAAAAATTCCAAATTTTTTATTTTATTGATTAAAAGTCCAAGATAGCAAAAAGAATTCCTAAAAATATATAGATTGCATTAACATAAAGCATTCAACCCCCACTCACTACCCCCTCCCCTTAAGGGGTAAGAGGGGGGCAAAGTTAGGGTAAAATACAAAATTTGCATACAACTGCATAATGGAAGAGGTAAAACTGTAACTAACATATGATAACTATGATGTGACTATAACTGTCTATCCAATATTATATCTTCGTAAGATACTCTTAGCCGCACCTATTTTAGGAGTAAGGGTGAAAATAAGGGATGAAAGTGAGGTTTGTTGTCAGGGTCAATCCATTTCAAGTGGTCCAGAGGTGGTTGCTTTAACATTTTATTTATTCTTTATATTTATATAATTTAAAGTACAATAAAAAATATTTTTTAAAGTTCATATCATTCTTCAAGTTTTAAAGTTAAAATTTAACAAAAATGGATTTTTGAACTTTTTTAATACAAGAAGGCAAACACCTTTGAGCTTGTTATTTTTTTCATTGATATGTAATGTTACGTGCTTTAAATTAACAAAGTTACAAGCTGTAGACATTTATGGTTTTTTAGATAAAAAGTTTTAAAAATAAACATTTTTTCAAAATTTCAAAAGTTTAGAGCTTGAAATATTTGTTGGGCATGAAAATGAAAATTTGAAATTTTGCACAGATTTAGTAGCCTACTTAGTAAAAGGATTGACCTGTAAAAATTTCATTTGATGGATTCAACTACTTTAGAAAATATGACTGATTTAAAAAGTACTAAAACAAGCATGAAATCTTCAATTTTGAGGCATATGTAGTATTCTTTTAAGTTAGTTTTCCCCTAACATTGTAAAAATAAATGTACTACCTCTGGCTATCACAGCCCTGGACATAATCTTACCTTTGATTTTATGATTGTTGAGCATTTAAAAACTGTGAAATCTCATTATATAATACTTGTGTAGCTAGTTGCGCCACATAGCTGCATGGTTAGTTCAAGTTGTATAAGCTTCCGCAGCACATAACCGAATGGGACCCATGCTTCATCTCTCTTGCTTAATTTGAATGAATTTCTTTGTCCAGATAGTTAAACAATGAATTAAAAAGCCATTTTGCTCTAGCATTTAGCTCTTTGTTTATCGATTTTATAATTCCAATCCACCATTCTATCATAAACACACTCCTCATACTCTTCCTCTAAATGGAATGTGATTGTTTCTATGTTATCATCTTTGTAAAGTTTAATGATTACTATGTTCTGTAACAGTGAGTTTTGTTTTCGAGTACTAGCACAAATCGACAAATGGACCAGGTCCCGAGGACCCAACAATTGAAACCGACAACCAATTAGAACTGATTTGCTGGTAACCAAGAAAAAGTGGGTGATTACCATGGAAACAACAGGGAACAACAGGGAATTCAGGGGGGGATCATGTGATTTCGTTACTATTGTTATGATATTGAGGGCGTTCACAAGCATCCACCGCAAAGCGGTTTGTTTACGTTTTGCCTATCACGTGACAAATCCCACACATAAAGTGTATGAAATTGGTCACGTGATAGGCAAAAACGTAAACAAACCGCTTTGCTGTGGATGCTTGTGAACACACTCATTGTTAGCAATAAGGTCATCACTACTTTCTCTTTGATTTCTGTAAAATGGTTTGTCCGTTGATACAAATAAACAAATAAACAGCGGAAATCGTGGGTAAAATGGTGAAATCAACAGGGGGAAAATATTAACACGTGTTTATCACTCTAAATGTAGTTTAAGCTCGTTGGGTTTCTGATTACTTTAGCCTTATTTGTTTTGGATTTGTGCGATTTTTGCTTGGATTCAATTAATTTTGAGGTTCAAATCAAACAAGGAAAAAACGTACAGAAATTTTCTCTGGGCACCATTAATTACTACAGATTAAGTACTACAGATAACTCCAACTTTGCGGACTAAATAGAGGCCAGAAAATTTCTGTTCTGCGTGCACCATGATGAGGTATTTACTTCTTCATTTATTCATTTCAACGGTAAAGCCACTTTTACATAATAATACATCAAAAGTATGAACACAGCAATTGCATGAGATTGAGAATAATGATTTTACATAGGTATTGTTATGAATTCACTACTCTCCAGATAAAATTTTAACCTATTAAAAGTCAATGATTTTAAAATAGTATTTCTAAATAAGTATATTACAAACTAATAAAATAACCACTTAAATATATAATGGAAGTAGACCCAAATGTTCCACCGATTGCCTACTGATAATTTTAATCTGTATTTGACAGCAATAGGTTTTATACTAACATGTTATACCATTGTTAAATAATAGTTCATTTTGATTTTTCATTATTCATTATTCATTGTTAATTTTAGTTGTATTATTTTTCTTGGTATTGTACGTTTGATTATGACCTGACAAGTTTTTTGATCCGTGAATGAGGAACAATACAATCGACATTTCAATACAGCATACTTAATTTAAAACATTTGAATACTCTTCATACTTACTATAAATTAAAATTTCATATAGGCCTAAACTACATTTTGTATAATAATTGTATGTATTTTTTATAATTTATAATTTTTTTACTAAATGTGTGGTCAAATAATAGCAATATCTATGTCAGTTAGAGTAAAAGATATCATACCTAATAAATATTCTTAACGATAAATTTTGAAAATGAACCTCCCCAAATCAACATCAACGAGAAAATATTTTCAGAATCGTGGGACTAATATCGCTGGTAAATGAAACGTTGTGTTTACCTTCCTCAACCCCTCCCCCTCCAAAACCACCAGCACTGTTGACAAATGTCAGCTAAAAGTGGCAGGCGCAATATTAATATAGGCGGCGAGCCGTGTCAAAATATTATGCGACGCCGTCCCATAACGCTCGGACGGTAATGGGCCGATCAGCTGATTCCTGCGAGCATTGTTGTCTGTCAGCTGATCGTACATTGTTGGACCACCCAACAACGTCGGCGTCTGCCGTATTGTTTACTGTCCATGTGTTCCAGCCAATTACATAACTTCTAACTTAACGCGAGGTTGTCGACGAGTTTCATCGCTAGTCCCGACACCAGTAAGTGTTGGAAACAAATTGGAATATTTTTATTTACTTATTGCCTTGTGTTTTCTATTTTTTGTTGAAATTTTATTAAATATGAGGTGCACAATTTTATTGTTTATTATAGAATTGGGGAATTATTTTAAGAATCTAAAAATGTTGTGAGATTGAAATTGTATATGGAGGACAAAATAATTATTGGGCTTTTATTCGAAATATTGCAATTAATTGGTGCGATTGTTCCCACCTTTTCATTGTATATTCTATATCCTATACTCTTATACGAGCAATGTTTGCTTGTTTGCTTGCTTGCACAATTATCTCAAAAACGGCTCCGACGATTTCCTTCAAATTTTGGAATATGGGGGTTTTGGCCACCAGAAATCGATTGGAGCTGGTCCCATAGCTGGGAAAAATCCGGTTTTCGCGCTAGAGCCCTTCAAAGATCCCATGTTATCCTTATGGAAATTTTTTAACTGAACAAAAATCAGCTGATAACTGTAGATAAAATAAACCAATGTGTTACATCTTTAACCTGTGGTTTTAGGAAAATCATACCAATGTGCAGCAAACCTTCCGCCTGGCGAGTGAGCGGAGCGAACGAGCTTTGTGTGAGAAACGAAAGTAATAATTTTACCGAGCTTAAGCTCGGTCCCCCTGGTACTTTTATTTATGTCAACGGCGTATGCCAATTTATAACGAGATAAAAGTTGACTACATTCATAAATAATTACATTAAAGAATGTAGCTTTAAGTTAGCAGATTACACACACTTAATAATAGATACATGATCACTGGCGCAATTCAAAATAAATTAACGTGCACTATAAGCTACTAATATATAAGACTCATATATAAGCTAGCTAATATATATAAGACTCAACAAATCATGTAAAAGATAAAAAAAATGTACAAACCGTTATCAATGACTGAACATTTGTAAATATATATTAGATATAAATAGATTGCTGGCACATTGGGAAATAAATATATATGCAACTAGGCTAACACAGACTAAAGAAAACATAAACGGAAAATAACTTATATCTAATGAATATAGATGCAAAAACAAGCAGAATATTAATACCGGTAACATAATACAAATTCAGCAGTGAAACACAATGTTTCTCATGTAAGGGTCTCAAAAAATCTTTGAGGTAAATACAACCAGTTAAAAATGTATTAGAAAAATGCCACTAACCTATATAATAATTCTAAATGTATTATAATGTATTATAATTCTAAATGTATTAGAAAAATAACCACTAATAAATATAAGACGAATTTGACAGAAGGTAAAAATTAGTCTTCTCAAGACCATACTGTATTTGTGTATACATTAGCATTCAAACATAGGTATTTCTAAACAAGATTGTAACAACATTTATTATTTGAAAGTGTAAAGTTTCAAAGAAAATTATAGCGCATGACGAGAAGTAATACCAACATAACAAAGTTACAAGTGGCACGGCACGAAGGAGCGACTGCGGTTTTGATACGCACTGAGGCACTTTGGCTTCGTCAACTCATCCCGCAGTCTTAATTAAACTGAGATTGCTTAACCTGAGAAGCAAAACTTGTATTAAAGCGGCTCTAAGCCCCGCTCTCGCTGAAGCGGCGGGAATAATCCGTGGAGAACGGCGCACTGGATTAATTCATTTGATATTGCTACATTCTTATGTCTACATGTTTCGCGTTACGTGCTTGCCGCTTGGATTGTT
Source organism: Neoaliturus tenellus (assembly GCA_030545055.2). NCBI lineage: Eukaryota > Metazoa > Arthropoda > Insecta > Hemiptera > Cicadellidae > Neoaliturus > Neoaliturus tenellus. The sequence goes on along the minus strand of CM061536.1, from coordinate 35,536,693 downwards.
TCTTGTATCGGGACTTATACTTGTTTTGCTTGTTTATTGATCTTAAGAGTCATCTTCACCCCTGGGCCAGTAGCCCATTGTTGCGCAGTCGGCAATGTTAATCATACGGCTTTTAATGCAAAACATGGTATTTTATTCCCCTGTTTCCGACACCCTTTTTCAAGAGATTTTCTTTAATCTTGGTAAGTGTTTAATTGAATAGTTGTATTAGGCCACTCATACCTAGAAATTTTGTAAATTTAACAAATATTACTAAGGAAAATCGAGTTACTTTGCAACGTCACAGAGAGTAATATTTGTTAAATTTTCAAAATTTCGGGGTATGAGAGGCGTAATATAACTATTGAACTAAACACTTACCAAGTTTAAGGAAAATCGGGTGAAAAACGGCGTCCGAAACAGGGAAATAAAGTACGATGTTTTGCATTGAAGTAACATTGCCGACTGCGCAACAATGGGCTAAATGGCAGAAGGCGAAGATGACTCTTAAGTAAGTACGCTGACCTTTCATTGGTTAAGATGGTTCATTTTATTAGGAAACTTAAATATTATTGTCGTCATTACAGACCTTTGCGTTCAGGACATTTGGAATAGAACCACTTGATTTTATTGAATTACCATTGCCATTTGATATGCTTAATGATTAAATTTATAATTCCTTAGGGTATGTATTTGTCTCTATGGTAAGTATTACTTATTAGTTATTATACTCATGATTTTATAAAACAATTTTTTGTAAATATTGAAATATTTCGAACTTTCTTCTGAGCCCTTCTGCAGTCTCCAGCCTAATTTACAAATACTTTAAATTAAAATTTTACATATATGTTACAGAAATTTAAAATACTGTAAAATAAAAATTTGCAGTATTTCTAAATTAGGCTAGAGAACAAAGCCCAAAGTTCATAAACTTTTAGAAAAAGTTGTTTTGTAAATTCATGCGTCGCAATTTTTAATATCAACCAATAACCCATAAAATTTATTTATTCGATTCAATCTGACAAAAGATAGAGTATTATTAGAAATATTAATAGAAGCTTCTTTTTAGGACAAAGATAGATATCTTTTCCTTATTATATACCGATTTTACAAACAATTTTTTACTGATTGTTTAGTAAATTCTAGCGGACATTTTCCATCACTAATTATTAGTAAAACAATTTCACGACGTTTCGAGATCTGGAATCTGATACCGCCTTCAGTTGGAAGAAACACCCCTGAAAACATCCCCGGCGTGTTTTTATTAACTTTGTTATGTTCTAGGTAATTTTCCCACCTGAAGACGAGGTAAGATTCTAGATCTCGAAACGTCAAGAATTTGTTTTACTATAGTAAGATGCACGAAAATAGTCTGATGGGAATTTTAACAGCTGTGTCCCCCCCTCACCAACTCTCACCCTGCAATGTTGTCATTTGTGGTTATGTTTAACATGAGTAATATAGTACAAAAATGTGTTTCAGAATAAATTTGGCAACAATGTATCGACTCTCATCGGACTATTTTCGTGCATTCTACTATAATCAGTGATGGAAAATGTCCGCACCAATTTAAACATCAACAACAATGATTTTTAAATAAAGAAAAGGTAGAGTATTAAATAAAAATTGTTAATGATTTTTCACTAAGCAACTTTAATATTGTGAAAAACATCAGGGGTTTTGTGAAGATCTGGTTTTGGGATGATCGGTTTAATAGTGAACAAACGAGCGCAATATGACGTATTAATATTAGTTGGTAGTACCAGGGGGACCGAGCTTAAGCTCGGTAAAATGATTACTTTCGTTCTCACACAAAGCTCGTTCGCTTCGCTCACTCGCCAAGCCGACGAGTGTTCCATTTTGGTATAATTTTCTTAAACTACAGGTTAAAGATGTAACACATTGGTTTATATCTACAGTTATCAGCTGATTTTTGTTCAATTTAAAAATCTCCATAAGGATAACATGGGATCTTTGAAGTGCTCTAGCGCGAAAACCGGATTTCTCAGCTATAGGACCAGCTCCAATCGATTTCTGGTGGCCAAAACCCCCATATTAAATAAAAAAATAAAAAATTCTTGGAGTGAAAAAAGAGTTTGCCCGTAAAAACGGAACTTGTTTTAGAGTATAAGATAATTTCATAATATAATAAAATATCCTTTACAAACTCATTTTTAATATTTACATTCCAAAATTAGAAATAAGAGATTCCTAACAATTTTTAGCCATATAATAAAACCTTTAATATTTAGAAAACATTTCTTTTTACAGTTTTCGGTCGTCGGTTGTATATAAGAGCGGTTAATCCGACGGAGGAGACGGACGGAGGAGCTCCCTCGGGGGTCGTCCGGGGCCGACGAAGACTGCGACTGTTATAATTAGATAGAGACCTCGGGCCGCCACGAGGCCGCACATTTTGTTGCCACTCCAGGTGCAATTCCGGCTGCGATTCACACAAATTGCCAACCATCCAACCTCTTGAGCTATTCGTTACGGCGACATCTTCCGGGGAACATTGTAGCTGCTCCAGAACTTATAGTGCTGGTCGGATGAAATTTGTTTAAAATGTGTGCTGCTTAGAGCAAGTTGGTTGCTGAGTTTAGTGCAATCGATGTAACATTTAATACCCACTCTGACCAATATGTAAGAATAAAATATTAAATACACGATCCCCGCCAATGTTCGATGTATCACAAGGGATGTTATTGCACGATGCTATCACGCCTAGTAAGTGAATTTGTCATATAATGTAGCATCAACCGATTTAACGGTTAACAAGTGAAACAAAACAAATTAACTACGCTATTAAACTTTATGATGATTACATTCAATGTTGAGTATATTTGATTGAATCTATAAGGACCCTATTTTACATCTACCATAACAAGAGTCACACACTCTACATCTACTACAACAAGAGTCACCCCACCTTACATCTACCATAACAAGTCCTCCCACTCTATATCTACCAAAACAAGAGCTACCCCACTATACATCTACCATAACAAGAGTCACCCCAATCTAGATCGAAAATAACAAGTGTCATCCCACTCTACAATAAAATAACAAGAGACACATCCAAAATAAAGAGTCACCCCCCCTCCATCTAAAATAACAAAAAACACCCCATTCTCACTAAATCTATATACCATCTACCCACCAGTCAGCAAGTGTAAGATTCAACATTGAGCTAACTATCGAATGAAACAACGACAAAATATATCTGCTCCATTACGAAAAAACTGCACACATGCCAAAACACACCTTTGGCCCATCATGATAATATTAGCCCTACTGGTTCGTATTTCTAAAAATTATTTCATTTCAAGCAACACGAAATAGATTCCACAAATAAAAAAGGACAAGAACTGTATTTTCTTTCATTCCTACAACAAAAAAAAACTCATGACTTATGAAATCTATGTTGGTGCATACGTTTTTTCGCTAGTATACTTACATTCATCTTAAGTTAAAGATAAGATTAGAAACAACTGACGACAAGGAAAACCAATTACAACCATAAAATCCACCATACTAGCAAGCGCAGTTGGTACAGCAGATTTTAAAATGCCTCCCGAACACATATAGTATTTTTCAAGTTTAGTATGAGCATTGCAAAAAGAGTAAATATAGAAGGCAATCCCGCTTCACCCACGGCTGCCGGTTGGCGCATGCTGTTATAATATGTAAGCGAGTTTCCCCCGACTCCGTCGTTGGGTTTTACGAGCACTAAGGGTGAAGTAACGGTTCGCCGCCCGGAATATTCCCTACAATAACGCCGCCTCCCCCGATGAAATTGAATATTAAATTAACAGCCGGAGCCTCGAGTCGGTTTATGACTTCATTAATTCAGCCGCGCCATCGCAGCTACCTGCTTAGCATACGTCGCTACGGTGCTACGGGGTGCGCCAGTGTCGGTCGTAAAGGGTTGCTCGCAGTGTGGCGAGGAACATGTGCAAACACATAGTTGACAATGTGGGACTGTCAAATTCCACTCCTTTGTGTTGACCTTAAAATTTAATATTTAATAAAAGTGGACTGCCATTGTGTAGCAATGTTTATAGAAAAATTCAGGTTGTTAAACATTTGGGTTTGTTTTTTAAATAAACAATATTTTTGTACTAGTAATGATTCACAATATATCGGTTAGTGATCCCCCAAAACGTAATCTTAGGTAACGTAGGTAATGTTAGGTAGCATTGGTAATCTTAAGTAAAGTAGGTAATCTTAGGTAACGTAGGTAATCTTAAATAAAGTGAATAGTCTTAGATAACGTATGTAATCTTAGGTAACGTCCGTTATCTTAGGTCCGTTATCTTAGGTAACGTCCACAATCTTAGGTAACACCCGTAATCTTAGATAAAGTGGATAGTCTTAGATAACGTAGTTAATCTTAGGTAACGTTGGTAATCTTGGATAAAGTTGATAGTCTTAGATAACGTAGGTAATCTTAGGTAACGTCCGTAATCTTAGGTAACGTCCTTGATCTTAGATAAATTAGGTAATTTTAGATAACGTCCGTAATCTTAGGTAACGTCCATTATCTTAGATAAATTAGGTAATTTTAGATAACGTCCGTAATCTTAGGTAACGTCCATGATCTTAGATAAATTAGGTAATTTTAGATAACGTCCGTAATCTTAGGTAACGTCCATGATCTTAGATAAATTAGGTAATTTTAGATAACGTCCGTAATCTTAGGTAACGTCCATGATCTTAGATAAATTAGGTAATTTTAGATAACGTCAGTAATCTTAGATAACGTAGATAACATTAGGTAACGTCTATAATCTTAGGTTACGTGGATAATCAACACAGTTTGGAGAGGGGGATTAGTTCTTCTATTCACTACTTTCGTGGTATTGTAAAGTCAAGGGTCGCTTTGCTTTTAAAATATTACCCTTTATATTATATTCACAAGTTCACACAAACATTGTGTAAAATTGTTTCAGAAGTAAAAAAAATATTTAATTACGTTAATAATATTTAATTGTTGATAAATATCATAACGTTATGTAATTGACTGCTAAGGAGGGAGCAACTAAGGTAAATTTGATATGGTTCAGATGGAACGGTTACCTATATAGCTACAATATCAATCGTTTACACTCGTTATCCCTACCAATACGACTACTTTAGATATAATCAATTACTTAATATATAATTAAAAACGAGATATATAATTAAACCATAACATATATGTTTCTAAAACCTTGCTTGTAACTCATATAGCCCACTTTTTACATAGGAAGGTAGCTAATGAAAGAAGAGGCTAATACATACGAAAAATTGAAAGATGGAAAAATATACATTGGAGCCAAGTTTGTGTGTTTATCGTACTTTTTAATGCTTATATATAACAACGATTTAAACTTTTGATCCAGAGAGTTTAGGAATATAATTTTAATAAAAAATCTGTTTAATTTTCCTACAAATTATATAATTCTCTTTAATAAAACAGAATACGGAGAGGAACTTTTCTTAAACAAAGCCACAAAACTGAGTCTTGCCTGGGTATTTCTTCTCCCCTCCCATTTTGAGTTTTATCCTCCATCAATCGGCCGTCCAGCGACGGGGCAGTAAACGGCCCGTAAACGGCCTTTAGTGGGCGGGAAAACCGGGAAAAACGGTCGGCCATTGATCGAGAAATAATAACGGGTTTACGTTCGTTAATATGGAAGCTGCAGCGGTAGGGTGGGCGGGGGAGGGGTTGTCACAGATAAAACGGAAAGAGAAACACACCTTCCCCCTGACATTATTAAACATTCGTTTTATGTCTATGAATAAAGCCGGGAATAAAATCAGCTACATAACTCCGGCCTTCTTCCTCTCTCCACCCGTTTATGCAGATTGTAGGATGAAAGGAAATCTTAATAATGGAGACATGACGCGGCCCCGGGGAACAATCTGCTTTAATATTCCAACTTTTATAAATGAGTTTTTGAACCTCGTTAAACGTATTTGCATTTCCGTATTAATTTTGTTAATTGCAGTTTTTGTCCAAGGCTCTGGGTGAATTTTAATTTCTTTTTGCGTTCTCGCTTTATGTTTAAAATTGTTTGTGTTTTTAATGATGTAAGAAGAAATTTTTAAATAAGTATTTAGTTGAGTTGACATTTATGTTAATTATTGTACTGTAAAATTCTACTATTTATTTAAAGACATTCAATAATATTTTATTGACATGGTATAATATTTTTTCCGTTGAGTGGTAAATCTTTATATCTAAAACGTTTTTGAACATTTTGAAATTAACTTTTATATTTATGAGTAGGCCTAATAAATTAGCATTGCTTGGCACTATACACTGTTAATTTTAATCCATCTTGTACTATAACTGTTCTGTGCATCGTCTGTAAATATGGTGATTGTCGCTAGTAAATAAATAAATTGCTACTAGTCGTCTTGTCTTTAAATTATTTTAATAAACCTAGGCTTGAAAGTGGGTATTAATTATTACCAAATGTGCGTGATAGAGTATAAGGAAATATGGTTGGATGTTGTCTAAAGTGAGGGGGAAATAATTTTATAATAAAGGATGGTTAAAAGCTTGTTTTATTGATCTAACAGCTTGAAAACTTTTAAGGAATGCAGCTACAGAGAAGTTTCGCAACAAATTACACAACCTATTTTATTTAATATTATATACAAAGATTTTATAAAATGTGTTTCATTTCTACAGCAGTACTGAACGTTTGAAAAAATTCAAAGAATACGTTGCATTGTGTAAATTCCCGTCGTTTCCTTGCATGGCTACCATCCCACACTTTACATGCGCTTCTATATGGTTACCAGTTTTAACTATTCTAATCGGTCTCAACAAGCTTCAAAAATCACAAATAATACTTTTCAAACATCTGATTATTTATTGTTATGTTGTTAGTTTTTAAAACCACTTTGATTTTATGGTCTGTGAACATACATACATCCCGCGTCGCCCCGTAGACCACAGAAGACGGTATGGGACCAGTCCTGAATTCAGTCCATCCCCAGATTGCCATAAGGAGGGGAATAGGTCATGAAGTGAACAGGCTATTGAGATTGGTTACCATAGAAACGTCGGATAGGTGTGGGTAATATGGCAAACAACAGATTGGAAAGTGTAAACAAATGACTGGTAACCAAGGAAACGGCGGGAATCGTGGTTAAAATGGCGCCAATCAACAGGGGACGAAGTTCCCTATCTTTATAGCACACTACAATTAGGTTAACTTCATTGATGTAGACCTAATTGTTGAATCTGTAACACGTGGACTTTAAATATTTGGTTAAGCTGTTTTCATAATTTGTCACTAATTATTTTTATTTTTCAAAATTCAATTGTAATTCTTTGAATTGAATTGTTATTTCATACATTTACATACTGGAACTTTTATCTATCTAAACATTCATAATCAGCAGAGTAAAAGATTTAAAGATGATAAATTATTCTTAATAATTTAATAACTGGCTGCAATGCGAAACCACATGTTAATATTGGAACACGTGGTCTGCACTTTGACAGTTGAGTCAGCGGTTTTCATTATTTCATTGTTTTGAATTTTTAACTCCGTGAAAACAATGTTAAAATTTTTCTTATTTCAACTAAATATTATTGGGAAATCATTTTTTTTCTGGCATAGAAACCTGTATTTATAATATTTTTTTCCAGAACTAAGTTTTTTGAACAGTTTGAAGAAAAATGTGCAAGCCGATTTTGAAAACCGTGTGCAAACATACATGCATACAAACCTTACTCGTATTTGAGTACAAGATAAGGCCTTTGTAAAAGCAAATTAATTCTAATAATGTTAAATACAATTATTTAAGTAAAATGTCAAAATAACCAAGCCCACTATAAAACGTCATTTATTTTTTTTTATCTAGCAAATATTCAATTTCACAACCTAGTATCTAAAAATTTGGACAAACAACAAATATTTATAAAATAAACATACATGTTTTATAACAGGGTTTGCAGAAAAGTAGGCCTATAGAATATCTACTTACCAATACTCCGTAATTATTTTTATATTTTTTTATATATATATTTGTTTTTTTTAAAGAAGTGAGTTAGTTTTAAAATGAAAATAAGAATTCATTAAAACATTTTCAAATCATTTAACTTTTTAAATTATTTTAAACTACGCTGATAAAACAATACAAAGTTATTATCAAAACTTAATTATGTAGTACAAATCACCTTTCCTATGCCAACTACATAGAGCCCTCCGGATTTTACAACGCAAACAAACGCTCTCATCCGTACAATAAACACAACACTGATCGTACATCCACCGTTTGTAGCCAATGGAAGGAGGGCAGGAATCTAGTTTCAATAAAATGCCCGCTATCGTTCGCTTTACCCGATCGCAAATTCGGGCGGAAACACGGCCATTTTTTGCAGCCGTTTTTTATCGGGGCAATATAGAAATGTAGCGATACGCCCTGTAATCTTCGATGCGAGAAGGCTAGCCAGTCAGCTGTGATGGGCATTGTTGGAAACAGCTGATTCAATTTGCTGCTATACATCTGCATACATGAGCGGTCTCGTGGTCTTTGCTATTTGGAAATTAAACTGTAGGCTACTACTGTATTGGAGTTTAACCTTTACGAGAACAGATGTTTTGAATTTTGAATGACCAATGAGTTTTCTGACTAGTTTTAAAGTTAGTTTGTAGCTAATTGTTAGGGGTCAGTGTCTAGTGAGAGAATTATGTTTATGAGAGGGGAGTGGTTCTACAAAATCGATTGAAGCCTAAAAAGTCGTTTAGGTTTAGGTCTGGTAACAAATTTTATATTTTTATTAATTATAAACACAAGAGTGTCCAGCATCCACCTTTACAAACTTTGCCATGTGATTAAGCAAGCTAAAATAAAAAAAATCATATAAATATATGTTCTAAACTTCTTTTTAAGCGAATAGCCGTCATTTTAGTTTTTGCACTTAAGAATTTTCATTTCCGTAAACGGTTGTTGTATTGAGTTTGTATTTGGATGTTTGTTGTATTGATATTGTATTACCTTTATCACACCAATTCATTTTCAGGAAAAATATGAATTATATACAATGTGTATTTTTTTTATTGCGGCCATCTTATGTTTTTAACTGAAATATCTTCAATTCGGTAAATTTTATCAAAATTTTACACGAGACATAAAAGTTTAAAATCTAAATAATTTAAACAATGATACCAAGTTTTTAAATATATAAAAACAAATAAGAGGGTTATTATTTTTCTGCAAAAAAACACTGATTTTGCATTATGATTTATGCAAATTTAGGTTATTTAAATACAAAATCGCAAAAACTCTGTTATTTGGTGTTAGATCTTTATAAACTTGATAACATTGTTTTGCTAATTTATTTTTTCAACTTTTTGTCAACACTTGTTAAATGTTGATAAACTGTACAGTTTTTGAGATTATTTAGTTAATACTTTTTAAATGGCCGTTATTTTGAAAATAGGCTACACACAGAATTCAAATAACCTGGAAAATTTAGTTAAGGTGGAAGATGGACACAATGTATATTTATGTTATTAACATCCATTTTATATATTAAAATGGATGTTAAAATGCTAAATGTCCTCAAACTGACTCATTTCGTTGAAACATTGTACTGACACGAAAATAATTCTTTTAATATCAAAAACGCCTTACCAACACTAATAATCTAACATTTATTTTTAATAAATAGAAATAATTACCGCACTTAACTTTAGCTCAATACTTGAAATTAATTTTGTTAAACCTATCGTTAAAACAGAACAATCCCCATTATGAGATAGTTTATATAACTATCTCATAATGATAGAAATTTATTTTGTTAAACCTACCGTTAAAACAGAACAATCCCCATTATGAGATAGTTTATATAACTATCTCATAATGGGGATTGTTCTGTTTTAACGGTAGGATTAACAAAATTAATTTCAAGTATTGAGCTAGAGTTAAGTGCGGTAATTATTTCTATTTATTAAAAATAAATGTTAGATTATTAGTGTTGGTAAGGCGTTTTTAATATTAAAAGAATTATTTTCGTGTCAGTACAATGTTTCAACGAAATGAGTCAGTTTGAGGACATTTAGCCTATTTATTTGTAAACGCCTCCACTCATATTGAGTCATAATTTTGAATCATATTGTTATGATATAAATATTTCATTCTCAGCATAACTTTACAAACCGTCAGAAAAATTAAAGTCCTTTTAACGTTCAGGGAATACAATGAAGTATGGAGAAATTAAATTTTGAATCTTTTTGCCAAGTATAGTAAAACCAGAATTTTTACACACATACAATCACCATTTAAGTTACGCTGTAATAAAATGTATAGGCCAACTAACTTGATCATCCAATGTTCAATGAAACTAAAATAAATAATAATTCTATATATTATTTTTGCACTTGAACAGTGACTTTTTGTGAAAAAAGTCTTTGGTACAGTATTGCTGGTATTTGGTTTGGTGATTTATATAAAAACCTCAACAAGCTAAAAGCTTGTATATGTATTTAGACGTTGCTCCAAAAATCGGTTGAATTATCTTATATAAATTTTATTTTATTTTTTAACTAAGACTCAGAGGTGTAAATGAGTTAAAGTTTTGCACGCTTCTGTGAGAGAGGGGAGGAGTGAATAAGAGGGGGTTATTCTCAACACAAAACAAATCTATAAAGTAGCCCAACTCGGAGGCAATGGATTGCGCCATTAGAAAATTAAACAGTTGCTAGATAACTCGATTATTTCGACAAACTTTCTATTTGCCCGATGAATAGAAGTTATTTCCTAATTGTTTGAAACAAACTTCATAATGTAGAGTTGTCTGTGGTGTGAGGTCCTCCGCCGACGAGTGGATGTTTTCACTTAATTTACAATTAAATCGTTGCGTTTCAATTGGTGGTATTAATTAATTGTGTGTTTTTGAAATCGCCTATTAAACCGTTGATATTTTATTGGTTCAAAGCTATGCATTTATATTAAGCTCCAATGAGTTAAATTAAACGAGGTAATTTTTCACCGTACAAGACAAACAACTTATCCATTAAAAAATTTTATTTTAAAAATTCAAAACTTTTATAAATTATTGTTAAAAATATAAGTAAAGTAATAAAAATACAATTTATTTTAAGGCAAAAACTTCTTACTTTTCAACTGGTGGTAAGTATAATTCTAAGAAATATACGAGCCATTTAATTTAAAGTGCTATATAAAATTGTAAAACTGTTAATTGATGATCTATGTTTTGTTTTTACCTGTGAGCCTTGCCTTACCCTAAAATTATTTAAGAACGTAGCCAACATTATTTTTAAATACGGCTGATGGTTTATTCCAATACCTAATAGATCTAGCAACATTTATAACTTAACTCCATTAGTACCATTTTTTATTATACATTTCGTTTTATGAACAATAAATACATTCATTTTAAGTTTTCTTACAAGATTGGCTCATTAATTTTTTTTATAATTTACCTTTTCATGGTGACCTTGATTACTATCCTATCAATATATATGGTGATTAAAAAAACATGTTATAAAGATTCGTTAACAAATCTGCACACGTTACTACGCTAAATCTACAATCATTGATTATTGAAAAAGCCTTACAGGACCTTCGAATATTTATCATTCTCTTGAAACGTCGCCTAATAAGGTTCGGTTCGTAATAAAAAAATACCAAAAACAGGATAAAAGATTGAGTTTGAAACCTATCTGAGGATAAAAAAATTTTTTATTGCCAATGCACGAAAAGAGTTATTCATACTTAACATACAGGACGTATAAGGTAAATTTAATTAAAATTTTAATATTTCCCGAGAAAAAATCAAATCTTACAAAATAAATTTCTCCCAGAAAGCCGACAAGGAACCCCAAGAGACCCTTTTCAAAAGCAGAATTAATCGCACCTGGTCGAAATAGTTGCGGTATAACCCAAAAGCAATAGCGGGCGTTAGGTGAGTTTATGGTCCTAATCCCCTTAATGAGGCGGAGAAGGATAGTCGGGGAGGTGCATTACTCTTAATAATTAGACATGGTTATAGCGGCCATAAGTTATGTGAGTGGCCGCAGAGCGGTGGTCAGCGACGTGCCGGGGATATTAACCGGCGCGTTCGTTACCCTTACGTGTTATGAGTTCGCGAAGGAAGGGGAGAAAAGTTTAAGGGAAGAAAGAAAGGGATGATATGTGGGGTGGTCAGCACAGAGCGGGTGCGCAGGCGCGCCCCGCTGTCCAGCCTGTATTGACGCTGCTCCACTCTATCTTGTGGAATTTATATGATGTTGAACCCTGCTCGATATATGACCGTGAGGCGCGCTCGCTGCACACTAAATATCCAATAACGGCCGCCATTTTGACTCTAAAAAGAGAATTGCTCCGGGGCGGAAGGTGAGGAAAACAAAACTTCTAATAACCCGACAATTTGTTCTTCGCGCTCTCCGCTTGGTGGGAATCTTGGACCACGTTATGAATTATTTTGTTCTTTAGTGATTTATTTTTAATTTTTATTAAAAGCTGAATATTCCTAAAACATTGTACATTGTTTTAGGCATATTTATGTTTCATAACTTAATTCTATGTGATTTGCAGTCAAGTTGTGAAAAATTAGAAAAAAGATTAAACATTTTTGACTGTTATTGTTTTTAACTTTTGTTTAGTTTTATTTGATAAATTCTTTTATAACGTTAACATGACAACTTTGCCAGTCATTGAGAGCCTAATATTTCCACAGATTCGGTATAATCCTAATAAGGTTGGGGATTTCAGGGATCAAACCTGTTAATTGTAGACTGAAGCGCAATACACAAACCATTGCGCTATAATAAGAATCGCAAACTCACAAAGAATTGTTTTCCAACTTCAATATTTTTAAAAAGTTTTGAAATAATTTCAATTGCAAAAAATCATATAACATAAATACACAGTACATTAAAACTTTAATAACCAAGATCAGTAAATTTCCCACTCGGTCAACTAATAACCCCCGTTTTCTCGCCGGACCGGAACGCCGGATGGATGAACCGGAAGCCCCGGAGGCGATGAAGCGTTCGCAATCAGAGAATGGAAGAGAACCTGATTTTGAGCAATTTCCGGATTGGTAATCCTGAGGAGTGGAGAGCTCCACCGCATAACGCTTCTTCCCACCGCATTAATCTTATTTATGTGGCAAAGCCGGCGAAATGGCGGCGCTCCTTCGCTGCCCTCCGCTCATTATCATCATCGATTGATACTCCTCAATGACTAATGTCCCTCACTGACCACATGGTCCGTTTCCCCCGTTCCGTGTCCGTTTTCGAGTCCGTTTCCGCCGTTTCATTAGACGAAGGTCGTTCCGTTCATTGATCGTCACGGCGTGGGGAATTTGATTGGGGGAGGTTTTAAATATTCATAGATTGGATCGTGAATGAAATATATGACAGTGACACAAGGTTTACACAAAAACACTTTAAATGCCCTAAAATTCTTTAAAAGTTCCTTATTTATGCCGAAATAGAAAGTGTATATCTCTTTTGCTCCGTAGTGGACTATATCACTAATTTCAAATTTTCCTCAGAGGTTTGACAAAGGATTCATAGTGAAATTTTATGAGTTATTCATTTATAGAACAATTTCGTTATATGTTACAGTGACAATCATATGAGAACAATAGTTTTTACTCAAGGGAAATTATAATGCTGTAAACAAAATACAGTAATTGAGATATACCTACTGAACAACTGAACTGACTATAGGCCTACCCATAAATAAGGTTCATAATGTCTGATTTTAGGATATAAATAAAGAATATTTTTTCTATTGTTTTATGATTCCGTTTTATTTTCTCAATATTGGGAATATTAGGATATCTTACCTTTTAATATTCCACAACATGCACTAATCTAGTCCAGAGATTTTCAAATGTTAAACACAAATACATGTTTTAAGTTCACTGTAAAACCTCTACCGTTAAATAGAAGTTCTCCACAAGGTTTCGTTCTTGGACCTGAGCTGTTTTTCTTTTAACAAATGACGCGTCGGTGTTCCACTAGCATGACAACATCAAAAGCATTATGTACGCAGATGATACGTCAATCTTCATCAGCAGCGACTCACCATTGGACCTTGCAACTAACACCACCAATGTCTAAAGGAAGCAGTAAGATTTACTAAAACTAATGAGTTGGCAACCATTCCATCCAATGGAGCATGTCCACTTCAGCCGCAGACAGGGAAACACGCAGAAATGCTTGAAGTAAACTCAAAACCAGAAACTACACTCCTATTCTTTGTTTAAATTTCATTGTTGGTGATGGTTAGTTAATGTTATTGTTTAGTAAATTGTTACGGACATTTTACATCACTGATTAGTAAACAAAATTCACGACGTTTCGGAATCTAAAATCTGATCCCGTCTTCAGGTGGAAGAAGTACCCAGAACATACCATTACTTATTATTACTAACTTTGTTATGTTATAGGTACTTCTTCCACCTGAAGACGGGATCAGATTCCAGATGCCGTAACGTCGTGAATTTTGTTTACTAATCAGTGATGGAAAATGTCCTCAACAATTTACTAAACAATCACTACACTCCTAGTTTTTGCTATAGACCTTTCTTGAACAACACACACAAACAATTTTTGTAAAACATTAGGTATGGAGCACATGCTGTCGGGCGTATGAAATGATAAGGAGCCCCTCGAAAGCAAAAATCACCTATTTCACGGTGATGGAAGCAAGACATACTAGGTATGGCGTTGCTGTATGGGGCAGCATTTCTATGCGGGGTTGGAAAATCACACCCAAATGCTAATCCTAGAGCAGAGGGCCGTTAGAACATTTCCTGATTTGAATATCCCACAAGGTTGCCGTGAAACTTTCAAAACTTTAGAAACAAAGACACTATATAATGCCACTGCACATTCAAACAGTTATCCTCTTCATGGCCGTGAGAAATTCCCAATAATTGAAGACACCCACCACTACAGAACAATACAAGCTGACACATACCATTTTCCAAAACACCTGAGCTGTTCAGCTTGAGAAAAAGCCATCATTTATTAGATGAAAGTTGTGCAATGTCCTTCCTAAGGATATGCTGAGGACTCTGATGGGTGAAAACTTGAAGAGATCACTTTAGAAATGGCTGAATGCAAGAGTTGTGTACTATCTCAAGGATTGTTGTTGACAGCCAAAAAAGAAAAAAAATCCTCATGAACATTCTTATAATATGTAATTTTTTATGTACCTTTTTATGTAAATAATGACTCATTTACTGTTCTTGATGATCATTATAAATACAGTTATGATTATACCTATGACTGAATTAAGAAACCGATTAAAATACATCAACCAATTTTGATTCATAAACCACTTTGAAATTTCGTTTCCCACTAACAAAAATTAAGAACTACGCATATGAAATCTGGAATAACTAATATTACAAGAGCTCACACTATATAGATATTTAAGTTTTACTGTTTTTACACACTTTGAAAAACTGCCTTACCAAGTGGGACGGTTCTTATCATCCCCAGTCCTAAAATACGATCAGCTGAAGGTCTGACGTCATTGACTGAACGGTCACTCTCTACGGTGATGCTCTCTTTAGTCTTTTCCGACATGTCCGACGGTCATTTCTCCGGACCCAGGTGCTCTTATAATAGCCTCTTCTCTCTCTCTAATGGGGTTTGACTCAAAGACCGCCGATTCTAATCCAATTTTTCCTTCATCCGGCCATCCGATGTTTTCCCTAACACAGTTATCCTATGTAAGGCCAGGCGATAATGATCTACTCTACTGCTTTAATCGATTTGTGTAAAAGGCGTTTTGTCTTTTATCGAACGGTTAATTGAATTTTACTCTATAACAATTTTAAAAATTGTCGAGGTTTTGCGTCGCTTTGTTGTTTATCTTTCTGAGGCTCTTAATAATGTCTTTAAACGTATTATATAATATTAATGTTCAATTGAATTTATTTTAATATAGGTATATTATAAAAATTAGGTAATTTTTTTATATTTCTTGCTGGGGCTTTTTACTAATACATGTCAATAAATATTTTAAACATTTGCAAATAATTTTTTTATGAAAAAAACTCTACTCTGGATATACTCTAAAATAATTCCACTCAAAATACTCAAATTAAATACTTGTCCAGGTCTACGCAAATCTACATAATTCCAAAAATTTACAAATATTTATATGTAGAAATAAAAATATTTCACTAACGATTTGTTCATAACGAGACTAACAACTAATTTAGTTAAGTCAGTTTTTTTTTAGTAAGTCTGAGGTAAAGAATGCACTTAAATGTGAAAGGGCTTGTAACGATATTCAATGACTTTACAACAATTTTTTTAGGGATACACTGGTTGCTACTAATTTAAAATGTCTACCTTAAAAAGAGTCGAACTTGTAGCAAAGATTTGAAAATGGAGGAAAATTCTTGAGCTACAAATTTAATCTTGACTAAAGTAACAAATTGTTGACAGGTTAAGGTATTATAAACTCATTTTTATCATAAATTTTGGGTTCAGTCAATAAGACATTTACATGTTAAGTGATTAAAAAACATCCCAAATTTTATTTTAATCGGCTTAAATTTTAGTAGGTGTAGAATTTCTTTAGAGTTACATATTATTTCTTTGTGAAATTACATTCGTCAAAATTCTCTTAGTTTCTACATCCTTTTGTTGGATTGTAGAAAAAAATTTACATTACAGGGTAAGTTTAAAAGTGCCTACTTGGAACGGTGAACAAACCTACAAAAAAGATTTGATTGTTTTTTTTAAAGAATAAATTGTTAATTGTTAAATTAATTGTGGAAATTAATTATTATTCCTACTTTGTCATTTCCTATTATTCAAAGTTCACCGGCCAAATTTAATTACTGAAATAAAATGAGCTATATTTTTTCTAAAAATATTTTACATAAAAGGACAAACACCCTAAAAGAACAAAACACACAGTTCCCAATAAAATATTTCCAATTGAGATCGTCCCGTATAACCGTACATATAGGATACCACATAAAAGCTCTCTGCTAAAAAGGGTCGCCAAGAGTGGGGGGGGGGGGAATCGAATCAGGGACCCGCGCGTTATAAAGTGTCCCACCTTCTTACACAATTCCATTCCAATTAGATGCCTAAATCATTAAATTCCATGCTGGGGGTGGCCGGCCAAATCAAATCACTGTCTCGTCCTTGTATGCCCGTGCTACTCGTGTGTGTGTGTGTGTGTGTGTGTGTGTGTGTGTGTGTGTGTGTGTGTGTGTGTGTGTGTGTGTGTGTGTGTGTGTGTGTGTGTGTGTGTGTGTGTGTGTGTGTGTGTGTGTGTGTGTGTATTTGTGGGGGGGGGTTCACATCGCTTCGGACGTGTCCTAACCCTCGTTACAGTTACTAAATTGTTTAAAACACCTGGACACCCGTCCGAGCTAATAAAGTAACTACCCTCTTGGTCCAAACTGGATAAAGGGTTTGTCCTGGAACGTCTACTTAGAGAACACTTTGGGACATTCGGCCAAGTCGATTATTCAAACTGTACAGACTTAAGGTTCGTGTGGGTAACTTTAAAATGTTTTGCATGGTTTAGAAGTTTTTCTTATGTCAAAAAGTTTCAAATATAGCAATGACAACATTTCTTTTTCTCGAATACAGAAAGAAATTCAATGTAAGTCAAAAACTTAATAAAACCTTAGGCCTATCTAATATAAGAAGGGTGTGTTGTACAAAATATGTTTATGGTAATAATATACAGTATACTAGATATCGCCGCCCGATCGAAATTCGACAAAAAAATCAGTAGATTTGGACTCAATCTATATCTATAAAAGAGGAAGTATGTATATATATTTATAAATATATATGTATGTTGCCTATAGACTCTGAAACCGCTCAACAGATTGCAACGAAACTTTCAGGCATTATTAAGCATTATTCAAGGATGGTTTGTGTGAAGTTTAGTGCAAATCTGTCCAAAGGGCTCTGACCCAGAGGGCTTACAATGGTGCAGTGTTAGGTTTTAGAAATTTAGTGTTTACAAAATGAACTGCTGTAATTAAAAAAAATTGAAAGTTTCATTCAAGCAGATGCTTATAATCATAGAAGTAACCAGGTGTGAGGTATAATGTTGATGTTTGTGTTGTCCACCCTACGGAAGCTCACGATTACAAAAGCCTACAGGTGGTGAAATTTGACATGGACGATTCTCTTTGTCCATAGGTGCACCATAGGTCGATAGGTTTTGCAAATATAGTTTTTTAAGCTCTTCAGGGCTCCACCCCACTTGACTTCAAAATTACTTTAGGGCCACCGGGGTTGAAATTTTATGGATGATGCTCTTTACCCATAGGTACTCACTAAGAAACGATTTTGCAAATATAGTTTTTTAAGCACTTTAGGGCTCCACCTCACTGGACATTGAAATTACTTTAGGACCTCCGGAGCTGAAATTTGACATGGGCGATTCTCTTTGCTCATAGGTAGGCCTACTCACTAGGAAACGGTTTTGCAAATATAGTTTTTAAGCTCTTTAGGGCTCCACCCCACTGAACTTCAAAACTACTTTAGGGCCACCGGGGTTGAAATTTGATGGACGATGCTCTTTACCCGTAGGTACTCACTAAGAAACAATTTTGCAAATATAGTTTTTGAAGTTCTTTAGGGCTCCGCCCCACTGGGCTTCGAAATTACTATAGGGTCACCTGGGTTGAAATTTGACAGACGATTCTCTTTACTCTTAGGTGCTTACTAAGAAACAGTTTTGCAAATATAGTTTTTTAAGATCTTTAGAGCTCCGCCCCACTGGACTTTTAATCACTTTAGGGCCACCAGGGTTGAAATTATATGGATGATTCTTTTTGTTCATAGGTGCTCACTAAGAAACGGTTTTGCACATATCGTTTTTAAGCACTTAAGGGCTCCGCCCCACTGGACTTTAAAATTACTTTAGGGCCACCGGGGTTGAAATTTGATATACGAGTCTTTTTGTTCATAGCTACTCACTAGGAAACGGTTTTGAAAATATAATTTTTAAGCTCTTTAGGGCTCCGACCAACTGGAATTTAAATTTCCTTAGTGGAAATTTAAATTCCAGTTGAAATTCCTTTTGAAAAACCTTTCCATGGTTGAAATTTTACTTGGACATGCCTCTTTTTGCTCATAGGTACTCACCAAGAATGGTTTTGCAAATATATTTTTTAGTAGGGCTGTGCTCCACTGGACTTTAAAATTAATTTAGGGCCTCCGGGGTTGAAATTTGACATGGACGTGCCTCTTTGCTCATAGGTGCTCTTGCATTTGCAGTTACGATCCATAAGATACAAGGAAAACTTTGACTATTCTGGGTTTAAATTTGCAAAATTCCTGTTTATCCTTTGGCCTTACGGTAGTATTAATATACTTACTTTCTATGCCATTGACTTTTTTTGTTACATTAAAAAACTTAAAACTTATCTTTTTTTTTGTTATATTAAAATAGCTTTATTTATGTAAACAACTTTATTTGAGCGCAGCAACGCGCGCCGGGTAACTGCTAGTCATATTTATAAAATAGGAAGTAGGCCCTATGTATGTATATGTATGTTGGCTATGGACTCCGAAACCGCTCGACAGATTGTAATGAAACTTTCAGGAATTATTAAACACTATTCAAAGATGGTTTGTGTGAAGTTTGGTGCAAATCCGTCCGAAGGGCTCTGACCCAGAGGGCATAAAATACTTTGTAAAAAACTGAAAATCTCTATTTTATCTATTTTTATTGGTTGCTAAGAAACAAATTCAATGAAAAATTCTAATTTGAGGTATTCCATCTATTTTTTATCTATAAAGTGAGCGTGACAGCAAGTGAGCGTAGCGAATGAGCTTAATTACCTATAAAATAAATTCAATCACGGGTGAAGCCGTAATTTGAAACAGCTAGTTACTAAATATTTTATATCTGAAACATCTTTTTTCCGGTTTGGTAGCTATTTTCACCACATTAAAAGATGTCTAATGATTTATTCAATTAAATATCTTCCATTGAATTCCATCTTCCATCTTAACATTGAAACTTTGAAAGATTGTAGGGCGTAACCCTGGGGACCGATATGAATTATAAAATGATTTTGCTCACCTATAGGACCATACCTTTCTAACTGTATGCTCAAATTTCTCCTAAGATGCACTCAAGCTGAGAAAAAGGAGGAAACGACAACTTTTACAGATAAATGTATACCATATTATATTATCACAGTTAGAAAAAAGTGGTACAAAGTAAACCAGTGATTGGGTCGACGGCTGTGCAGCCATCGCCATCATGATGTCGCCGTCATTCGTCTCCTGGATCTTATTAAAGCCACAAGTTATTTGGAAATTGAAACAACGGCGATAAAACACAATAACAGCGTTATATACCAGGGTACAGTCCGGGCAGATATCACGGTGCAGTCTGTGCTTCGGCAGCCTTCGTGTTCTTCTATATCAACAGAGAAAATTCATAAATTATGAAAAATATTATTAAATCATATTGCTTGTGTCACCATTTAAGTTACTATTAAATTTTACAAACTGTATTGGTAATAACTATAATTTTATTTATTACTTTTATCTACGATTTTAATATACAATAGACAAAATGTATCTAATTAAAATATATCCTAATTGATGTGTTCAATATGACTTGATAATATTTTATGCGTAACTAACAATAAAAAACTTTTATGTAAGCTATGAAAGATAAAAATCATAATATGAAAAAGAACTAAACAGACAAAAAATTATATATTTAAAATAAAAATGTTTAAAGTTAATATAATGTTAACGGGTAAAATAACTTACATCATGATGAAAATCAGCAATCGAGTAAAAACATTTTATAAATGTTATTAAAATTAACCAAGAAATTTTTATTTTAGAACTAATTTATGAATTAATTGTAGAGTTAGGAGAATTGAAAACATCAAATATCGATAATTATACATTTGTCCTAAATTCATACTTTTTCTACATCAAAATATGATTTAATTTAAATTTAACGAATTGCATAGGCATTTTTCTTTAGTAAATCTGTACAACTGAGTAAAATGGAGAATCCACGTTCAACAGTAATTTCAGAAAGCTAATAACAACCAAAACATTATATTTCATAACTTTTTACGTGAATCCAGCCGTCCCAAAATAACTATATTCGGCGATATGACCGTATTTCAGACAATCTGACGTACTACGCTCCCGCACTCGCGTATTTAACGCGGGCGACGACGAGCGTTTCCTGTACGGCGACGTGTACAGTCCAGCTAGGGGAGCGCTCGCTGTCACAACAATGACGAGCGTATATCACTCGCACACGCACGCACACACGCGCGAGCGCGCGCGCGCGCACACACACACACACACACACACACACACACACACACACACACACACACACACACACACACACACACACACACACACACACACACGCACACACACCGTTTGACACTAATATATGGGCCCCTCCCGGCGCCGGTGCGCAATTCAATACATTTACACATTTGGCTACCCCGCCGTGTTGGCTATATGTCATTCAGGTCATTTTCATTGTTGAGGAAATCAAATATTTCCGTGTCCGTCCGAAGTGAGTCATCCTGCAAATAGGTAGAATACGGTAATACCGTTGATATAGAAGGAAACATCGAACTAAACAGCCTTTTTTGGCATAAATTCTTTGTTTTTGGATGTACAGATATACTATTTTCCTCCAATCTGGAAATAGATTTAATATTTACTAGAAAAAAATCAAAACAAATTTTTTTAGCAGTTTGTTTGTAGTGAAAGTTATCCATCTCTTAGTATATAATATGACTGTACATAGTTAATAAATAGAGCATTTACATTTTTTTATATATTATTATTATTATTCATAAAAAGAGGATATTTAGAACAGATATTACAATGACTGATAATGCCTAGCTAGTTACTTAAAAATACTTATAAAAAATAAATAATAGTTAAATAATAAAAATAGTTACTTAAAGTGCACAGTTTTACCAATAAATAAATCTAAGTTATTGATAAACACCAACATAAGGCTTGACCGTACCATAATTTGACTATATTTATAATTAAAGCACTCCTCTGCCCCAAAATTACGAACATTGCTAATCCAAGTCTTTCCAAATAAGTCCATTAACTACCCCCATCCTAAAAATATTCAATCACTTCACCCATAAAATAATGTAAATACCCGATTCGCGTCCCTTGTAAAATATGGCTGTTTAAAGCGACCCGAGGGAGAAGAGAAATTAAAATATGTTGTGTGAATGTAAACGGCAATTCGGCCACCGCCGGGGAGAGAATTGGTGAGGGGTGGGAGGAGAAGGGGTGCAAAAAATGACATAAATATCCGGGATGAACCCCCATTGTCATGGAGATGGAACGATCGAGATGACTGACGAGCTGGGGTTGATTCGCAACACGACCCAGATAACTGGACCTAATATCAGACCGAGATAAGCCCTTAAGCTGACAAATTGGGGCTCAAATTGGACCAGGATTATGTTTAGGACACGCGACGGCGGTGTCAAATTTTGAACCTGCGTCGGGGATCAAATCACACGCATTGATGCTGCGTAAACGGCGCGTGTGCGTATAGGGTGCGTTTGAGGTGTGAGAAACGCTTTTGGAATAGTTTGGTAGAAGGGGAATAAAAGAGTGACATTGCACACTACACCGAAAAGTAATAAGAATAACCCCATCGTAGCAAACCTGCGTGCTATGCAAATTTTTCTAGAAAAATTTGGCGATTTCGTATTTTTTTATCAATAGCATATGCAGTTTTGTAAGTAGCTTTGCTGTATTTAGAATTTATGCAAATGTAGGTTGATTACCACCTAGTGTACATACCAAATGGCATGAAGACCTATTAATTTTTAATCTTTCCCATAAAAACCACATGGGGCATGAGTATGTAGGGTTGCCACGATATGGGCGTTGTAAGAAAATATAAATTAATTCCTACCTCATGAAGGCACATAGGCCTATTTTATTAATATATAAATAGCATGATATTAAATTGTGTAAAATATAGAATCCTGCGCATTATATATTTCAATGATAAAAGATCACCATGGCTTCCCATGAAATCTTTGAACTAAAACAATGTACAAGAACAACTGATAAATACTCGAACTACACCTGGTTTAGTAAAAACCAGGCAACCTCTTAAACATAATTGTTAATTAAAATCGAAACTATTTCACACGTGCAGCTTATGTGTTAATAACCCGGGGACAAAAGAGCAAATGTTCATTAAGCTGCGAGGAGTGGGGGAGGGGAGAGGAGAGACAAAGGCATACGAGAAGACTAAGATAATATTGCTAAGCCGCTGCTTGTTTAAGCTGCCTTGATATTATGCAGATGTAACGTCAGCGCGCGGCGATATGTGCTCCTCTCTGTGTGTTCTTACTCTATGTATTAAACATCTTCCTCATCTCGTGATGTATGCTTCCGCTCTATTGTCTTGCTCTGTGTACTTTCTGCCTCAGTCTAACGTGTATTGTTTTGGTGTTTGTTTATGTTCATTATTTAATATTACAAGTGGAGTTTGTATTTTAGAGGAAGATCTGCTTAATGCATTTTACGATTTGTAATTTTTCATTAGTTCCTGCGAGTTTATAAAATAATGCAGTGAAACATTTGTTAAAACGATTTATATTTATTTGGGAGAACACCACGAAAAAATGTTTCTATGCATGCGAATAAATGTTTATATAAGTGCTAAGTATAAATCCTCAAAAATTAATTATTGTCAAAATTGTCTTGTTTTAAATCATGTTGTGCAGGCTCGGATTCGTCTTTAAACTCAGAATTGACAAACTAGATTCGTGATAAGATTCAACTTATTTAGAAGAGTTTTAATATAGTTATAATGCCTCATTATTTGATATGGATGACAGAACACAAATACATTAATATTTACTTATTTCCTAGTTCTTATAAAGCCGCGTCCGCACTGGCCGAACATGTTCGCCGAACAAAGTTCTTCCGAACATTTGTTTGTTCGTTGCTAACCTTTTAGAATGTAAATCATATGGTCGGTTAATTGTTCGTTAAGAATGTTTGTTAATTTTTGTGTTCGCCGAACAAGTTTGCCACGAATGTTTGCCCAGTGCGGACGCGGCTTAAGAGGATACTATTTTATTTGCCGTATATTAAGTATACATATCTAGTATATGCCATGCATATAGTAGTTTAAAACTTTGTTTTTAAATACTCCATATTTTTCTTAATTTTCTGTTTAAACTGTACTTAACTGTTAAAATTTGTTAAAATAAATTTGAAATTGCAAATTATTTAGTTGTATTCCACATTCAAAATATTATAAAAAAATTTTTTATATGACAGACATTTGAATTTAGAGGTCGACCTCTCTACTCTGTTTCTATCTTATGCCATTCAAGAATTTTTCTGTTACCGTATTAATTAAGTCAACAATACTTTTCTAACGTCTTCTCCGCCTGTACTACCTACAACGCTATTTTTTATTAGGCCTCTTCTAGAACTAAAATTCATATCCGAACATTTATAGAGAAGCAAAGTTCTTTAAAAATTCCACTTCAAGATAAAAGTCGATTAGGACTTTTGAGCCTTGCGAATGAACATCACATCTTTACCGCGACTGCCATTAGCTTTGCCCCTCAGATACTCGGATCCCGGTAAATCCGCGACGCGCTCAGATCATTAATAACGTTATCAGCTGCGAGAGATAAGGCAACATACAAATAATTGGCAACAAAAAGCAGTAGTGGGAAAAAGCCACTTCTAAACCGGAAGTGACGTCAGCTGCCAGGGCAGCTGCAGGGGTCAGATGGTGTCAGCTGCCAGGGCAGCTGCAGGGTGCAGATGGCGAGAGCATATGCCCTGAATTTGAAGTAGAATTGGGCATGAATGAAGAGTTAGTTGAAAAGTAAAATTCAACTGTGTTAACTAAACTCTAAAAGTTGAACAAAAATTAAGAGTAAGATTAAAACTGAAATTCAACAGTTATAACTGGGGGCCTGGAAAGTATGTCAAGGTCATCCAGAGTAAGTTTTAAAAAAGCCTACCCAACTACCACCAGAAATAGTTCAAAGTTGAACTAGTTGGTGATAGTGGGATAATTAATTCATTCGTGCCATGGGAGAGGTGTTTATTGTTTGAAAGTTGGCGATCGAATGAGAAGCGCCGCCTAGGGAGAGGGCTTATAAAACGGCAACCTTCCCCCCCACCACCCCTTCCCCCACTCCTTTAGACTAATAACCGGTCGCCGACTCTATGTGGTAAAACTGTACCAGACATGGCGGCCGCCATGGATAAGTCTAACCTCAAATATTAGCTCAGCTGAACAGAATAGAGAAGGATGAAGTAGGAATTGTGGTTAGAGCACTTATATAAGGAATAGTGGGGGTAAAATAAAAAAACTTGTTGAACACAGTCGATAGGTGTAACAAGTTCAAAGTTGTTGAATTGTAACATAGAATGCAAAATGTTGTAAATAACATTATCATCAACATTAACCTGCGAAGTCTTTGAGTATAATGGGTTAAAACTGTACTTCTTCCTAACTCTATTTAAATTAGTTCTACACTTTGAAATTGAAGGTTTAGAAGTACTTCGTAATATGTGTTGTGTTCGCAAAAGCTTTAATTTTAAACATTGTGCAGTCATAATAACCGATGTGTTAAGTTCAGAAGTTAAAATAAGACTGAGATATAAAATGAAGTGTAAAAGAAATTGAAACAGAAAGCCAGAGTAGTAATTTTATAGGTTAGAATTTACGAAGGCTATTCCATGGATAATTCTAACCTCAAACCTAGTAAGTGAAGTAGTCATAACATAAAACTAACGAGAGATGATGACCGAGCGGATGCGAGGCAATGAATGTTTGTAGCGCGATAAACTACCCACCTTTATAGAGGCAATAACTCCAGCCAGATGGCGGCAGATGGCAAGCAAATGACTGGTTGACCGACTTTCACCTGAGTAGTAAGAGAAGTAGGGTTCTGTGTCTATCCCTACTCCTTGGGGTCAATGACCGACCGGAAAGGTCAATGACCTCCCCCCCCCCTCCCCCCCCCTCCCCCCCCTCCCCCCCCCCTCCCCCCCCCCCCGAAAAAATGGAGCCCCCCCCCCCCTTCCCCTACTCTTTCCCCCACTCCTTCTCCCACTCTTCCAGGTCAATGGCCGGTCACCACCGGTTGTTGACTTTATGTGGTGAAACCAGACTAAATATGGCAGCTGCCATGGATAATTCTAACCTCAAACCTGCTGCGCATGCAACGAGTTCTCCGGATCGGAATAGTGACTATGCTATTGCGCATGCGCCTAGTCCTGTATTACTCACTTTAGCGCTACTGCACATGGATAATTCTAACCTCAAACCTTGGTTTTGCGTTGCTGTGCATATGCTGCTCCCCACTCCTTCGCCTTCCTTTTACACTGCTGCGAATTGGACTGGATTGAACACTGTACTGGAGTGAAACAACTTCCCCCACTCCTTGAAAACCCGAGGAGCGATAGGAGCTATATCTTTGCTTCAGTCGCCAACAAACTTTCATAGCGAAAGGTTGTTGGCGACTCAGCAAGAGGTTTCAAATATATAGTAGGCCTATATATATTTGAACTTCTTCTACTATGTTGCGTTTTTTAATGCAATGTGGTATGTGTGTGTGTGTGTGTGTGTTTAGTTTTAAGGTGTATTTAATTTAAGAAATAATTTGCGCATTGCGATGTTAGTTATAAGTTGGGTTTAGCATTAAGGTGTATTAATTTTAAGAGGTGTTTAGCATTAAGGTGTATTAATTTTAAGAATAATGATGGTATTTGGTTGTGTTGAATTATTTGGTTTTTAATAATGATGTGTTGGTACTAATAATTTATGTTTGTTTTGTGCATTTGTTTTGCCTTACAGCTAGATGTTAGGGGGTAGATTAACTGTAAATTCAGAAGTTCAGTTGAACTTCACTTAGAAGGGGTGGGACATCCGCAAATTGCGGACTAGGTTTTTTGCATTTTGTTTAGGAATATGATGGGTGGGATTAGTTTGGGTGGGTGTTAGAGTTGCGTTTCTGCATTAGCTGTTCCAGTTTCCCTGAAATTAATGGTTACGCTTTGATGCGGACGGGACGTTACGCTTTGATGCGGACGGACCAGGGCCTCCCTGCTGTTCCAGTTTCCCTGAAATTAATGGTTACGCTTTGATGCGGACGGGACGTTACGCTTTGATGCGGACGGCCCAGGGACCTCCCTTGCAGAACGTAACTAGTGGGTTGGGAGTGGGAACCGCTAGGCAAACAGGGTGGTGGGAACAGTATTACTGTTCCCATCACCTTGGATCATTATAAATCTTGAATGACCTTGACCCACTTTCGGAAGGGTCAATGACCCCCCCCCCCTCCCCACCCCCCCTCCCCCCCCCCTCCCCCCCCCCTCCCCCCCCCCTCCCCCCCCCCTCCCCCCACTCCTACCCCCACTCCTTCCCCCACTACGGGTGAACGACCGGTCATGACCTGAAAAATTAAAATGGCTATAACTTGATAACGGATTGACGGATTTGGACAAGCGATACATCATTGAAAAGGTCTATGTAAGACAAACATTTTGGTAAAAGAAGAATTTGGTTATCTTATTTTAGTCAAAAGTTATGCGAATTATTTTAAATAAATACCTTCTCTTTCCCCTTTTCCCCCACCTCCCAGGTCAATAATCAGTCTCGGCCAGCTGCTACCCCTCTCATTTGCATATTGTTATAAAAGACGCACCGACTGCGGCTAACATTTCATTCTGATTCCAGACGTTACGCTGCAAACTTGGAGCCACAACCATGTTATTTCTGCCAACTACAACTTCTACTTTAACTTCTACTTCGACTTCTATTTCTACTACGGCTGTTCCTGCACCTAAGAAAACTCTTCGCCTCAAAAACCTTCCTGATTGCTACAAGAATCGACTTGCATCTCAACCTTCAACTTCTGGAGCTATTCTTCCGCCAACTAACACTTCTAGACTTCGTAGTATTTTTTCACCGCCTTCGCCTTCAAAGGACTCCGCACCACCATCAACTACTATGCCTCCACCGCAGAAGCCAGTTCACCACCATCCTAATACCCCTTCCGTTGAAACCATTGTTCATCGTCTTAGCACACCCATTATCCCACTATCACCATTGCCTCCTACCCCACCACTTAGTACACCTAAAGATCATACCTATCACAAAACTGATTCCTCTCAATCTGCTACTAAATCATCTCCTAAATCAGCTCCTAAACCAGCTTCTAAACTTACTCCTAAACCTACTCCTAAACCCGCTCCTTCAGAGCAATTTCAATTATTACAAGAAGAGCGTCGTAGGGCATTTAGCCGTCCCACTACTTGCCCTGAAATGCTTACTAGGGGAATTAAGAAAGGATCACCTTGTGGGAGGAAATGTGTAAAAAACGAAAGTTTTTGCCGTGTACATGTCGTAAAACACATTTCTGAACCACAAGTGACAGAAACCCCCACTGTTGAATACCAATCCAAAATTATTGGTGTGAAAGGAAATAGGCTTAAGAGAGGTTGTGTCTATTTTTTTGAAAGTGTTATTGACAACGAACACATTTTGGCAACTTGTAACGGCTTAAGATATAATATTAAAGTGATTGAATCCTTGCGCAAAGAGAAATCAGTTTATGAGTTAGACTCTAAAGACTATCTCCTGAGACACAAACAGGATGGTATTACAAGGTGGGGGCGTAGCAAGTAAATTCACATAGCTTTTTCCAAATTATTGCTTAAAAAATACTGGGGGAGAAACACAACGCGTTATAGCGTTGTGTTTCTCCCCCATTATTTTTTAACACTCTAAGTCTCGTGACCTACTAACCTACTTCCATCCAAGTAGTAAGAAAAGTACTTCCCCCACTCCTTTGGGTCGATGACTGGTCATGGTCAGCACCTACCCCTCATTTGCATACTATTATAAAAGCGGAGCGAGCGTTGGTCACCCTTTCATTTTTCTTCTACACGCCGCTCTTGTCGTTTCGTCTCTGCTGTTTATAATATTTCTTGCTTTAAAATGCCTCCTCATCTGAATGAAAATTTTAATTTTTCTGAAATTTCTGATGTTTTTGAACAATCTGAAGACATTTTAAGTAACGACAGTGAAAGTGAAGATAATGAGGACGATGATGATTATACTGTTGAACTTAGTGAAGAACGTAAAGTCATAGCAATTGATCCACAATTTCCATTTGATACAATAGAAAAGTTTATGGCTGAAGCTAATAAATGGTTGGACTCAGGATGTTATGTACGAATTGACTCTTTTATATTGTATGGTGATAGTCATTCTTTCCTTGTCACACCAAATGACAGAGACCGCATGTTGCAGTGGGCACAATCTATGATGGAGTGCTACGAACAAGGTGTGGACACTGGCGGCTATTTTCTTGCACAACTAGTGTAATAACAAATTACCCTTCCCCCACGTAGTGAAGAAGGAAAAGAAATATTAGGAATCTAATTATAATACTTCCTTCCACATATAAAGAAGAAGGGGAACGGAGTGGGGATTATAAAGTGGTGGGGGAATGTGTATAAATGCAGGTTGTTTCAAGAGACTTTTATTATTATTGTGGCTTTAGCAGAAACAACATGGAGTTTAAATCTTCAGCAAAAATAAGGAATAATATAATAAAGAAAGAAATTCGCAAGAAAGAAAAGATTGAACTTATAAAATTACAACTTATAATACCTTCCATTGAAATTGGATGTAGCAAACTAAAGACTTTGGTGAAAACTAACGAATATTTGTTACAATTGCTAAAAACAATCGAAGAGTTGAAGAGAAAGAATGGACATTCTACATAGTAAAATTTGAACATTTTAATATAAATAAGTAAACTGTAAAAAGTAGATGTAGAATAGAGAGCGAGGAATAGATCACTTTGTGGTAATGGACTAACATGCCACTTAGTGCTCTATTCCTCGTTCTCGCGTTAAATTGGATTACCTTGACCTATTTGTTTGACTGTTAGAATTTGGTTAACACTGTTGAATTTCAGTTTTGAACTAATGTTTATTCTTGTTCAAATGTTAGAGTTTCTTAACACTGTCGAATTTTAGTTTTGAACTAACTTTTAATTTATGCGAATTTTTAATTCAACTCTAGTTAATTTATGTGCAAATTTAGTTCAACCAAGTGCCTGTGCTCTAGCCATTTCCACCCTAACATTTGTTCTTTCAACATCTGTCCTAATAGATGTTTGGAGGGCAGGTGTTTGGTTTTAAAAGTAACTAAAATTAGTTGGGTGGGGGAAAGTTAGTTAAAGCTTGAATATAAAGAAGTATATACTAAAACTCCAATGGGAATAAAGAACACGAATGAACAATTAGTTTGTAGAAGGTTAATATTTTTATTTAATAAGTTTGATTTCCTTGTATAGTGAAGAAGATGAAATAGTGGTGGGGGGACCGTTATAAAAGGAGGAACGCGAGAGCCCATTTCATTTCTTGGCAAAATTTCGAAGAGTAAACATCTCAACATGTATCGTTGCGATAAATGTTCGGAATCGTTTCACGATGAAATTCTATTAGACTGTCATAAAGAACTAATTCACAACAACCCAGAAGAAAAACAAGAACAAGAACAACAAGAAGAACAAGAACAAGAACAAGAACAAGAACAACAAGAAGAACAAGATGAAATAACAGCAACATCTTCAACTACTTTACCGAATCTACAAGTATTTGCATTACCCGGTAAAGTAGTAATGCATCATAAGATTCAAAATGAAAACTTGAAGCTAGAAGAATTTATTAGAGAAGCAAAACCAATCGTAAGTAAAATTTTAAAAGAAGAATTGAAAAGATTAAACTTTCTTAAATTTGGTTTACTACTAGAAGCTATGTTTATAAATGTACAAGAAGAATTATCACCAAGAGGATTCATAACAAAAAACCGAACCATTATGGAAAGTTCAAACATTGATTCAATAATAGAAAATTGTATAGAAGAAATATTAACAAAAATTCAGGAACACGAAGGAAGAGGATCCGGATGGAGTCTTACAAGTATTGAAGTATTAGATATAAGAATTCACAAACATGGATATGGACTAATGGGATCTAGTTACATTCCTTTACCAAAAAGAATTGAAAATACAAAATCTTGTGTTAATGTTAAAAATGAAGACAATGAATGTTTTCGTTATGCAATGACAGCTAAATTTGTACCACCACTTCATGTGAATAGACCTAACCAAGAATATGAAAATCAAAGATTTAGATACAATTTTCAAGGAATCACTTATCCTGTATCACTGAAAGATATATCAAAATTTGAGAAGAAAAATCCTGGTACGTCTATCAATGTTTTTGCATTAGATAGTTCAAACAAAGTGTATCCTTTACGTATTGCAAAAGAAGAGCTACCAGATCATACGGATTTACTACTACTAACGCGAGGAGATGTGTCTCACTATGTGTACATAAAGCAATTTGATCGTCTTGTTAATAAGCAGCTTTCTAAAGATCGACACAGAAAGTTAATTTGCAAGAGATGTTTCAATTTTAAACGAGATGGGCTACACTCAAGAGAATGGTTACAAGAGCACAAAAGATTATGTAACAATAATTATGAAGCAAAGATTATTTTACCTTCGGAAAGCAGAGCATTTGTTACATTTGAAAAGGTTCATCATCAGTACCGTATTCCTCTAGTTGTGTATGCGGACTTTGAATCAACACTTGTTCCTGTTGAAGATGAAAATTGTGAAGCTAGAAAAAGTGTCAAGTATCAAATGCACAAACCAAACAGTTTTTGTTTAATGGTTAAATCAACATTATCAGAAGAACATTTAAACAGATATGGATTAACTTCAGAACCTCTAATATATCGTGGTGAAAATGTAGAAAAAATATTTCTTGATCACTTATATTCAATAGCTGGAAATGCACAAAGATTATATACAAATATTGTACCAATGAAACCGATGGAGGAAGAAGAAGAAATTCAACATGAAAATGCAACTCGATGTTTCTTATGCAAAAATGATTTTACTATTGAGAATTATAAAGTTAAAGATCATGATCACCTCACAGGTTATTACAGGGGTGCTGCTTGTAATAAATGCAATTTAAGCTATCGTTTACCACTATTTATTCCTGTGGTTCTGCATAACCTCAGTGGGTACGATGCTCATTTTATAATACCTGAACTAGGAAGAGACGACGGTAAAATCGATGTGTTAGCTGAAACTTCAGAGAAGTTCATAAGTTTTTCCAAAGAAGTTGGAAACATGAAACTAAGATTCTTGGACTCCTACAGATTTATGCCGTCGAGTTTGTCCAAACTTTCAGAAAATTTAAGGAAACAAGATTTCATCGAAACAAAGAAGATTGTAAATAATGACAAACTGGATTTGGTACTTCGGAAAGGTGTGTTTCCATATGATTACATAGACAGTTTAGAAAGATTTAATGAAACATCACTTCCGGCTAAAGAAGAATTCAAAAGTAAACTTTATGACATGGACATATCTCAAGAGGACTATGATCATGCATGTAAAGTATGGAACGATTTAGGATTTAGAACATTGGGAGAATATTCAGATTTTTATGTTAAATTGGATGTAACTTTACTATGTGATATAATGGAAGAATTTAGAAATACATGTTTTGCAGCATATGGATTGGACCCTCTTCATTCGTACACTTCACCTGGATTAGCATGGCAAGCTATGTTGAAAGAAACAAATTGTAAAATACAACTTCTTACTGATATAGATATGGTTATGATGTTAGAGTCAGGAGTTCGAGGGGGATTGACGCAAAGCGTTACACGACATTTCAAGGCGAACAACAAGTATCTGCCCGATTATGATGCATCAAAACCAACAACATTCCTGGGTTATTTTGATGCAAATAACTTATACGGATGGGCAATGTCGAATCCCCTTCCATATGATAATTTTAAATGGATAGATCCAGAATCGATTGGAAACATAATGGATATACCGAAGCATGGTGAAACTGGTTACATTTTTGATGTTAATTTTGAATATCCTGAACATCTTCATGATCAACATTATGATTTACCACTTCTTCCTAAGACTGAAATTTCCCCTACTGGAAGATGGCCAAAATTAATGATGACTTTAACCGACAAGTCTCGATATGTTGGACACTACTGGATGATACAACAAGCTTTAGACTTAGGATTGAGAATTACAAAAATTAATCGAGTACTACAATTTTCTCAATCTTGTTGGTTAAAACCTTACATCGACAACAACACAAGAAGAAGAGCCACCGCTACATCAAGTTTTCAAAAAGATTTTTTCAAATTAATGAATAACGCAATATTTGGCAAAACTTTGGAAAACAAAAGGAAACATAAGGATATCAAATTGGTAACTGATCCAGTAAAATTACAGAAATTGGTGCAACAACCAAACTTTGGTTCATCTATAATTATTAATGAAAATCTAGTTGTTATTTCCATGAACAAGAAGTCAGTTACAATGGATCGTCCTTTGTATCTTGGAATGTCAATCTTGGATATTTCAAAAACACATATGTACGAGTTTCATTATAAGAAGATGGTTAACTATTATGGAAGAGAGAACATTGGTATTGCATATATGGACACGGATGCACTAATTTACTGGATTAAAACAAATGACATGTATGAAGATCTACGCACCTTTATATATAAAGATGATTTCGACTTTTCCGATTATCCTAAGGATCATCCAAATTACGACTATGACAGAAATAAGAAAGTATTGGGAAAATTTAAAGATGAAACAAATGGTGTGCCGATGATGGAAATTGTAGCATTAATGTCCAAACTGTATTCATTTCAACTGTACATAAACGAGAGGAACGAACATCAAGTCACGAAGAAGGCCAAAGGAATAAAAACTTCTTTCCTGAAGAAGAACGTACAGTTTGAACATTATAAAAGATGTTTGTTTGAAAATGTTGAAACAACTGCAACGTTCAACACTATTAGAAGTTATAATCATCAACTATTTAGTGTCAAACAAACAAAGTGGGCATTAAGCTACAAAGATGACAAGCGCCATATTTTAGAAGATAAAATTAATACTTTACCATTCGGCCACTACTCTCTAAACCCTATCGACCAGTAAACCTATTCTTCGTCCTCTACCTTCTTCCTTTTTCCTTTCCGTAAAGAAGAGGGGACATGGCAAGCCCAATGCCATGTTCCCTCTTTTTTACACTAATATGAATTGGCCTTGACCTATATTCAAACTATATAAATGAGAATAAACTATTCTATGGATCAGTATTTTTACATGCGGTGTACAAGCAACATCTGAAGATGGAAAGTGTGAAGGACAAGATTGTAAATGAACTACATAAACCAGCAAGAAGAAGATTTCCAAGAAGAAGTACAATCATTAAAGGGATGAATGATCTTTATCAAGCTGATCTCATTGAAATGATACCGCACAGTAAATTAAACAAAGGATTTAAATATATTTTAACAATTATAGACTGTTTTACTAAAATAGCTGACGCTTTACCATTGAAGGATAAGACTGGTAAAAGTGTTACAAAAGCTATGGAAACCACAATACAAAGAAATAAATTTAAAATTAAACATCTACAGACCGATGATGGAAAAGAATATTTTAATAAAGACTTTAGAGCTTTGATGAAGAAATATCAAATAAATCATTATTCTACAAATTCTGAAGTTAAAGCTTCAATAATTGAAAGATTCAATAGAACATTGAAAGGTGCGATGTATAAACAATTTTCAAAACGAGGATCATATGTGTGGTATGACATATTACCACAACTTATAAAACAGTATAACAACAAATATCATCGTACCATTGGAATGAAACCTATCCAGGTAAACAGTGCTAATGCGAAAATTGTATTACAACGCATTAAAAATAATACAACACCGAAATTAGAAAAATTGCAACCAAAGAAGTTCAAGGTCAACGATAAAGTTCGTATAAGCAAATACAAAGGTGTATTTAGTAAAAGATATCTACCAAATTGGACTAATGAAGTATTTACAATTTATAAAGTGCAACCAACTATACCTGAAACCTATTTATTAAAGGATAACAAGGGTGAATTACTTCAAGGTGGATTCTATGGACACGAATTGTTGAAATCAACAGTTGGTGATGTATATCTTGTCGAGAAGATTTTACAAAGGAAAAAGGATATGGTTAAAGTCCGGTGGTTAGGGTTTGATAAAAGTGAAGACTCTTGGATTCCTTCAAAAGACTTAGTATAGTTGTTTAATAGCTCATTGTGTGTTTAACCTTTATACAAGATGGAGATTGTACAACAAAAAGATCGATTTAATATCAATAACATTGATGAATTGACAGTTGACAATGATAAGTTAAATCATGGAAAACATGGTGAATTACTACCAAATACGATAAGATGTCTAATAACTGGTCCTTCAAATTGTGGAAAAACTAATGTTGTTTTTAACCTTATAACTAATCCTAAAGGATTGCGTTTTAATAATATATACATTTTTTCAAAATCATTGCAACAACCAAAATATCAATTATTGGATAAAGTACTTGCAAGTGTACCTGAAGTGAATTTTTACAAGTTTAATGCCAGTGAAACAATTATGCAACCGAATGAAGCAAAACCATTTTCTATTTTTATATTTGACGATGTTTCTTGTGAAAATCATGACACAATAAGGAATTATTTTGCTATGGGAAGACATCATAATATTGATAGCATTTATATTGGTCAAACATACAGTAAAATTCCAAAACAACTTATAAGAGACAATGCAAATATGTTGATCATCTTCAAGCAAGATGAAACAAATTTAAAGCATATATATAATGATCATGTAAATGCGGATATGCCATTTGAAAAATTTAAAGAGATGTGTGGCAAAGCATGGAATGAGAAATATAGCTTTCTCGTTATTATGAAGGAAGAAGATATTAAAAATGGTAGATATCGTATAGGGTTGGATAAATTTGTATTTATGCGTTGAACTACCGATGCTACATCTAGTTACATGTTGAACTTCACAGTGTAAACATGCTGAATCAAGAAAAACTATTGAAAGAAATAAAATCACTCAGTGATTCTATTAGGATGAAGAATCGTGCATTGAGGATGGGTTTAAGTGAAAGAGAAGAATTTCTAGAGACTACATTTAAACCTATTACGGAACCTTTAAAACAGATATCAGAAACTATTGGTAAACCTCATTATGAAGGAGATGTTTTACTACCAGTTTCTAAACAAGAAGTACAAGCATTAAAAAAAGAAGAAGATGATGATTCATATACAAGTGCTAGTGAGCAGAAGAAACAAAAGAAGAAGAAGAACCAATTGTTGAAAAGGAAGAAGAACAGCCAATACCAGAAGCAGAACAATCTATTCCAAATTTAACTCAATTGAGTAGCGATATATTACAACATGGACCTCTTGGAAGAAAATATATAATGAAAATGCTACATGACATGAAATCAAACCCGAATTTGAGTAGATCACACGTATACGGAGCAAGAATTGATGGGAATGAATTGAAGATTGGCGATTCAAAGCTTGAAATAACACAAGACGATTACATCATTATTGGTGAGCATAGATATAAAGGAACAAAAGGATTATATGAATTAATTTTTAAAAACATACCACTAAGATATTCATCCAAAGATTTAAGTGTTTTTAAGGAGATTCTACAAAATACTAACGCTCATAAAAGAAACTACTTAAAGGATGCAATGATTAATCGTTCACGTGCAACAAAATATAACATCATTATAAAAAAGTTGTTTCCTCCACGAAAATTGCCAACATTACGTACTGCGCCAGCGGTGAGACAACCACTGAAAAGAAAATCTTTATCACTTATGGATTTATCACTTCTTGAACAACATAGTAAAAAGAGTAAAGGAGATACTTCAACATCTGGCAAAGGATTGATGAAAAATCTATACAATACGAATGTGATTTACTACAACGACATCAATAAATTGGTTGATAGAATGAGACTATTGCATGAAGCCATGGAAGCCGGTCATACAGGTTTAAATAATGAATGGGTAGCTCTGATTGACGAACTCAGGAATCGCGGTATAATTGTATAATTGTCCGCGGATATATAAGAATTGCAGGCGTATAATGTGTCAGTTCTAACATGAGCGTCGACAAGTTCGGACGATACTCCGCGTTAGGAGTGCAAGTTGGAGAAAACAGAAAAAGAAGTGGATTACCGCAAACACCTGAAGGTGACTATAACATAAATAATAAACGTTTAAAGTTTGTTAGAGATCCAGAAGAAGATGGAGATGCAACAAATTTAAAAACAGTTAAGGAGGTAACATCTACAAGTTTAAAACTCGACGACAACCAACTGTATGATGCAAAATCTCACAGGGTTATTAACGTTGCAAAACCAGTCAATAATGGAGATGTTGTTAATAAAGGCTATTTTCTATCTGCGATGGAATACGCTTTACTGTTGGAAAAGACTAAAAGTGGAAAAAGGTACAATGCTTTAAATTATAAAATAACTAATGTGGCAGATCCAACCGAGGATACAGATACAATCAATAAGCGTTATTTGCACTCTGTAATACCAGAAAAGAAAAAAGATGGATTTTCCTTCTATAAATATACTATAAACGATATTGGATATCCTAAAGAAGAAAGTGATGGTGTTAATATAAAATACATTAAAGATAATTGTATTTTATATAATGGTGCTGTTATTGATTGTCATGGAAAAGTGTTGTCCAATCTGAAAGATGGTTCAACTCCATCGGATGCTGCTACCGTGAGACAAATGAATGAAAGCTTGAAGAAAGGAACATCCGCTTTTGTTAAACAAAATCAGGTGGTGTCAAAGAAAGGTGATGAGTTTATGCAAGGAAGTGAAAAGTTTACCTTACTACAACTACAAAATGACAAGTGGGATGGAAAAAATAAAAGATTGTCAAATATAAGTTTAGGCACGGAAGAACATGATGCTGTTATTTTAACACAAGTACCACAACTATCAGCTACTGGTGTTAATTTTATATGTAAAGGTAGACGATTAACCCAAGTTAAATCTGGTAAAGATGATCAGGATTGTGCTGTTGTAAAACAAACTATAATTTTAGATAAAATAAATAACGTATATGATGGAAAAAATAGAAGAATATCTAACATATCAGCAGGAATAGCTCCGAATGATGTTGCTACTATTAATCAAGTTATAGCGACCTCTAAAAAGGATCCATCGGTGTATACATGTAATGGTAAACGTATCACAAATCTTGATAATCCTACATATGACAAAGATGCTACTAATATCGAGTATGTAACGAATCTTGTAGGTAATGTAGTTATTGATATGCATAATCATTTGATTAATACATCGATGAAACACAATAAAATCGAAGATTCTCAGAGAAACCAATGGATTAAAGATGAAATCATTGATAAATACTAGTAAAACTTATGAATATTTAAGTATGGAATACACAAAAAAGGATTCATTATCATAAAGTATTTCATAGAGTGAAGACGTTGGTTACATAAAACAACATAATGAAGACCGTATCGCTCAGTCGTCGTCAAGACAGCGGCAAGAGAGGACGTGGTTTAACATCAGCTGCATTATCCCTGCTCAGACGGATTCCAATTGGTGCTGTTGTGAATCGAACGATAGACGCTTTACCATACGAATTACATCTGCCCGGAGGTTATCAATATTGTGGACCTGGAACTAAGTTGGCAAAACGTTTAGCAAGAGGAGATCCTGGAATTAATAAATTAGATCAAGCTTGCAAAGAACACGATATAGCATATTCAAAGTATAAAGATTCAACAAATAGATCAATAGCGGATAAAATTCTAGCGGAAAAAGCTTGGCAAAGAGTAAAATCAAGTGACGCAAATATTGCAGAAAAAGCAGCGGCTTGGGCAGTAACTACAGCCATGAAGACGAAAGCAAAGTTAGGTGCTGGAAGACGTCGCAGAGGAAGACCTGCAAAAAGAAGCGCTCCCAAAAGAGGTGGAAACATTAAAAAAGGACATCGTAGAACTCGTAAGGCAAATGTAAAGAAGACTTCTGTTTGGCAAATGGTAAAAAACGGAGCAGGTTTATATCTAAGACCATACCGTGTGTACTAAATAGAAAGAATCAATTGCTAATTCCAAATAAAGCCTTAACAAATCATCAGTTAAATGATTATGTAAAATGTTTGAAAATACCATTTTTTCGAGGAGTTTTTATGAAAGATGCATTACCAACTAAAATATGGGAAAATGAAACTGGAATAGTAAATTTGGATTCCACCTATGGTCCAGGCACTCATTGGGTATGCTATAAAAAGCTCGGACAAACCGTTTACTACTTTGACAGTTTTGGCAATCTACCACCGCCGAAAGAACTGCAACATTATTTTCGAAACTCCAAAAACATTTTTTACAATTACAAAAGAGAACAACCTAACAATACTGAAATATGTGGGCATTTATGTTTGGAGTTTCTAGCGAAGAGTGTCAGTCAGCTTTAAGATGTCATCGTATACAGTGTCACTGAGTGGAAATTCATCCACATTGAAAAGTACGCTGTTCCCAGCATTGCGTCTATCCAAGGAAAGATTATGGGAAGCGGCATTACTTGATTTAACTACCTACAACTCAATTCCCAATGTTACGGAAGGAAAGAACAATTTACTACATTATTATGAAACTAAGGATGCTTCAGGAAAATACTCAGAATTGAAAATAATTACATTTCCTACTGGAGCTTATGAAATCGATGATATAAACCAATTACTACAAAAACAACTCGGAGAAGAAAAGATCACCGTTAAAGGAAACAATAATACTTTAAAAGCAGAAATAACTTCAAAATATTATATCGATGTCAGCTTGGAAAACTCCATTGGCAGTTTACTTGGATTTACAGATACAAAAAAGAAAATCTTAACTCCTGGAACTACTCATTCAGGTGATACAACTGTTACAATATTGAAAGTCAATAGTATCGATGTAACGTGTAATATTATACACGGATCGTATAGAGAAGGAGTGAATCAGCATATTTTACATACATTTTATCCAACTGTGGCTCCCGGTTTTAAAATTGTTGAGAAGCCACAAAACTTGATATACCTACCATTAAACACCAGTTTCATTTCAGACATCGTACTGAACATATTGGATCAAGACGGTCATAGTGTTGACTTTAGAGGAGAAACAATTACTATACGGATACACATCAGAGCAGCAACATAAAAGTCAACATGGGATTATCATTTAAACCGCAACGGAAGAGTCGGGAGCTCAGTAGCTCCTCGACATTGGAAGAGTTAACATCGGAAAACATTCGTTTTCTACAGAAGATTGGATTAAAACTTAACAGCGATGGATATCCTGGATATATCTCAAGGACCAACGTTCGACGAAACACTATGGGAGAAGGAATATCACACGCACAACCCTTACACTTCATCAAAATTAAACAATAACGATGAAATAAGGATCCCCATTCAACAACAAGATATTTACACTTTACCGTGTGAAAGTTACTTGTACATTGAAGGACGGGTATTAAAATTGGATGGAAAAACTGCTTCAACAGTTCCTTTTATAAATAACCCGATGGCATATCTTTTTGATGAAATAAGATATGAAATATCAGGGGTGACGGTTGATTCAACAAAAAAGGTTGGTTTAACAACGACATTGAAAGGATTAACATCATTAACACCGCATGAGAAGAATTCAATAGTCACCGCCGGATGGGTTGCCCCCGATAAAGACACTATAACACCAGCTTCCAACGGTCACTTTGATTTTCATGTACCTTTACGATTGCTTTTGGGATTCGCTGAAGATTACAAACGGGTAATAATAAATGTCAAACAAGAATTAGTATTACTCAGATCTTCAACTAATAAGGACTTGATACTTGCAGACCCTGCAACTACGGAAGATAAACTGGAATGGCAACTACAGTTGGATAAAGTTGTTTGGAGAGTACCTCATGTAAGATTGGCTGATGAACATAGAATCCTATTATTGAGAAAGTTGAAATCTGACCGTGATATTGTGATGCCATTCCGAAGTTGGGAATTTCATGAATACCCTACACTACCTCAGACAGAACGACAAACATGGACCGTCAAGACATCAACTTACTTGGAACGAGCAAGGTACATAATACTCGGTTTTCAAACTAAGCGAAAAGATGTTATCACTGCAAATGCTGGTCAATTTGATCACTGTAAAATAAAGAATTGTAAAGTTTTCCTAAACTCTCAATTCTTTCCCTATGACAATTTGAATGTCATGTTCAGCAAAAAACGTTTTTCTATTTTATACGATATGTATGCAAAATTTCAATCGTCATATTATGGAAAGACTAATACACCACTATTATCACCTGACCAGTATTATTCCAAGGCTCCAATAATTGTAATCGATTGTTCAAAACAAAATGAATCGGTAAAATCATCAAGTGTGGATATAAAAATTGAAATGGAATTTGAAGAACCAGTAGCGGATGGAACTTCGGCATACTGTCTAATTCTACATGATAAAATAGTTACTTACACACCGCTGACCGGAATTGTGAAGAATGTACTTTAAGAAGAATTGTACAACAACTGCAAATTTTTGAGGTTAGAATTATCTGCTTTAATTTTTGAGGTTAGAATTTCATTTGTGAAAGACAAGTTCAAAACAAACAATTATGTAATTGTATAAATTTCAAGGATTTACGAAAAATATAAAAGCGAGAAAATAATTAGTAGAAACTTCATTCTATCTTCAACCGTCGTATGGGAAACATCATTCGCAAGATGAATTCTACTAACGGAGAAGAAAATACACCTCTAATGGATGATAATAGTTCAGATATAGAAAAACAAGTTGAACGAGAAATGGACGAGTTCCTAAAATTCAACAAACATAAGAAGAGAGAAGAAGAAAAAGCTGAAAAAGAAGTAAAAAGGAAGAAGGTTGAAGTTAACATTACAACCAATATTTTAACAGAAGTATTTCTTCGGATTATCTACCCAATTTCTTCATGCATGACAAAAAGTATATCAGTTGGAATTTTAAAATCAATGGATTATTCACCAATTGTTATTTTAAATCATGGAAACAAAATGGTTACTTTCAGTGAAATTACTTGGGAATCTCTCATGAAACATTTACATCTTTTGGAGTGCTATTTAAGTAACAACACATTTGGAAGAAGAACAAGATTAAGTTTATTGGAATCAAATATTGAAGTTGATATAGTAAAACATCGTGGAGGACAAATTGTTCGCTTCAGAGATTT
Organism: Neoaliturus tenellus; assembly: GCA_030545055.2. Taxonomy (NCBI): domain Eukaryota; kingdom Metazoa; phylum Arthropoda; class Insecta; order Hemiptera; family Cicadellidae; genus Neoaliturus; species Neoaliturus tenellus. The sequence continues at coordinate 35,494,444 of CM061536.1, read as the reverse complement.
AACTACACATAATGTTAAATTATATTTCACTAAAGAAGAATTTTATACTTTAAGTTGTACTACCGGTCCCGTCACCAGATATTTGAAACAACTAATATTTTCAAGTGCAATAATTAAAGACTATCTAATTGATACATTGGACAAAAAACCTTTTGTTCCAATTTTATACGGTCCCGTGGATACTTCAATCTTTAATAGAATACCTCAAGAAGTTGAAATGTGGAGACAATTAAACAACTATCACACCAATTTTAATATTGATGAAGTGGCACAAGAAGTGAAAGAAGAAGAACAATCCTGTCTGTTATAAACATCGGCTCATTCAATTTTTAAGTCAGTTGTTAGTAAGACTTCATCATGAATAAACGGGTTTCGTTTTCTAATGCGCCACATATAATGGAAGTTAAAAGAGGTATAATTGAATTTCAAGCTTTCCGAGGAAATGATGGTAATTTTATTATTAAAGAATTAGTAATCTTGGACATGAACACATCAGTAGTTTATCATTATTTGTTCAAACCTCCAGTACCATTTAATAGACTAACAACTAAAGCGAAAGTTACAAACAAATGGTTGAACAAACATTTTCACAACTTAAGATGGGATGAAGGTTTCATTAATTATAACATGATGCCGCACATTATGAATCATTATTGCAAAGAGTTTAAAATTATCTACACAAGGGGATTGGAAAAAGCAAATTGGATACAATCATTTACAAGCAACGAAGTGATTAATGCAATAATTGATAAAGATTTCCAATGCTACTTCAACGAACTTTGTATTTCATCAAAAAGTTTTAAACATCGAAGGTCGCAATGCGCTTTAAAGAATGCCTACCGCTTGAATAATTTCCTTCAACAAACTGGTGGGGGTAGTGTCAGTGGTGGGGGTAGTGTCGATTATAAAAGTGAGAGCGCTACCATGACACAGCATGAGTATTACTCAAACCTCCGAAGAGACAACATCTCCGACGGACATTCTTATTAACAAGAAGATTAACAACAACATCAATATGGCATCACAGAACTTACTTCAAAGTTTAGTTGATCAGTTCAACGCTCATTCTAAATCATCAATTCTACCTACGAAGAAATGTTCTGAACTAAAAGAAGAAAAACACTACATCATTCATACTATTAAGAAAATGGAAACTTCAGTAGGTGATGCTATAAATTGCACTTTGAGCGAGGCACCTTATACAATTGGTGATGAAGCAAAATTTCAGATCTTCTTACCAAAGCGCTTCGTACAACTACTTCAAAATGAAGATCTTCGTATAATTCAACCCGGCGCACTCTATTTGTTATCACATGGACCCAGTGGAAACAACTCTACTGAACTTACAATTCATGTAACACCTACTACTGATTAGTTTGTACATAACATTGTAACTATTTGTTTGTAATTGTTTTTCAATAAATATGATATAAAGAAAAAACAAAAAAATTAAAAGAAGCAACATATTGTGATGTCTTTGTACATTACAATATGTTGCTTTTTTTAAAAATTCCACGGGATGACCTTGACCCACTTTTGTGTGATTATAAAAGCGAAAATCTACTTGTAAAATTCATCAGTCTACGACTACCTTTCGTACCGTACACATCTCGCTCACTCTATCGCTTAATATAAAAACTAAAAGATGTCTCTCAAAGTCAAATGTGCATCTTATGATACCAACACCATTACAACTTTTGAACAACTCGAAGATTTAACCAACGAAATGCGAGTTTTACTTACCGGTGGTTATCACTTAACTGTTGATGTTAGTGCTACTAATACAAGGATGTTCACTAAAACAAAATATTGCGATGATGAAATATTTATTTCTACACAACCTACAACTTCTTCATCGCCAACTGGTCAACATAACATCAAGTTCCAAAAGTATTACCAATGTTGAATAACTTTTGACAGACAAAACTACAACTAAAGAATCACATGATCAATGTGAGTTAATAAAAAGGATGTGATACTTGTATAAATAATCATTTGCTTCTCAGCTCTCACCACGACAAGACCTATTTAAGAAAATGTTGTACAGAATGATGATTCAACTTGATGGAAAAATCTATGGAAAAGACTACAACACCGTTGAACAAATGACCCAAGATTTAGATGTATTAACTAAAGAAGGATATCAAGCTAAATTAATTTTAAAATTTCCTGAAGTACATCCATTATCAACAGAAGAACTTGTTGCTATGGCTAAGGCGGAGAGAGAGAAAAAGTCTGAAGAAAACAAAGAGAAACAAACTTCCTAAATTTTAATAATCCTTACACTTGTAAGGTATAATTTTTTAAAACTCCATTTGGATGACCTTGAAATTACCCCCACCACTTTTCACAGTACATAAAACTCACTATTCAACACTATACACTCTTATTCTTTCACTGGACTCCGCAGCGTCAACATGGAAGAGCAAAAATACAAGTACAAACCTCGTTACTGTTGTGAACAACAGTGTACAGATTTAGGACCAATGATGGTGGATGGGTTAGCTTGTACTAAATGTGAATTCTTCGGATCTTGTTATTGCAAATGCAAAACAAAACAACTACCACCACCGGAATTGCGAACTTTCAAATTTTACAAATCAAGATATTTTCATACATGTTGTCCTCAAAGATGTTTCAAATTTCACCCTCTAGATCTTGCTCATTGTCAACGCACCAATTCTCATCAAGATGATTTTTGTACACATATGATAAAAAGATGTAAATACAGATCAGATTGGTATTCCGATCCTGTAGAACCATCAAATGTGTAATTTCAGTTTTACACTCTTTTTTAAAACTTCATTTGGATGACCTTGAGATTTCCCCCCACCACTAGTTCTAATTTTTATATAATATTAAATCATTCCACTTCCAACACTCTAACTAACAACATGGAAAACAAATTTATCAAGTTTGAACATATAATAACTGACAGGGAAGAGATGGAAGAATTGTTTCAAAACTTACTTTCTATCATTGACGAATATCCTATAAGATGGTTCAGAATTGTAGTTCAATATTTAAATCCTGGTGAATTGTTTTCTTCATCGAGTGAAGAGGATGAAACAACTACTTCGGTTCAAATAATTGAATTAAAAGACGAAGAAGAAGAACTAAACATTTTATTCAATCATAAGCTCAAGGTTCCCCATATAAAAGCCCCCTCCCTAGACAGCCCCCTTCCCTAGACGCCTGCTCAAGGTCACCATTATATAAGCCCCCTCCCTATGCGCCGATCCTCATTCCATCACCGACTCTCCAACAATGAACAACTCTCCATTGGCCCGAATGAATTCTAGTTTTGAAATAAACTCTAAAGAAGAGTTACAAGACATTTTTAATATTTTACAAGAACTTGTAGATAATTTTACAACCATCAAAATGAATTTGGAAATAACATACGATTGTCCTATTTGTGATAAGGTTGAAAGTTTAGACGAAGACAGTTTACTAAATCTAACTCCTGCACCATCTGACACTACTGATGGTAATAATGAAGAGCAACGTCTTTCCCCCACCACTTCTTTGTAATTCATCCTTCCCCCCACCACTTCTTTATTTAACTAACATTTCTCCCTTTCACTTCTTATTCCGTCTTCGACTTCTGAACTATCAACATCACTAAAATTTCAAACACTAACACAATCATGATGGATATGATGGATGAAGTTCCCTTCGTAACTAGAATGGAAGAGGATAAATTGAAATTGGAAATTAAACGATTGGAAATGGAACGGGAAAACCAACTTGAAATGTTACATTTGTTCAAGCTTTTCAAATACATCATCTGGGGACTCTGCATTTACCTTCTCATCGTCGTCGGTGTTTGCATTTACAACTCTGTAATTCATCACAAAAGTTCAACTTGTTTAAACTCTGCTGTTGCACATTAATTGTATGTTCACTAATAAAATTCAAAAGTTACTTCAACCTATCCTACTATCACCAACTAGTTCAACTTAGAACTATTTCTGGTGGTAGTTGGGTAGGCTTTTTTAAAACTTACTCTGGATGACCTTGACATACTTTCCAGATCCTATTTATAAATTTGAATTTCAGTTTTAAACTAACTTTTAGTTTTGTTCAACTATTAAGAGTTTTGTTAACACCGTCAAATTTCAGTTTTCAACTAACTTTTAATTTATGTATACTTTTAGTTCAACCCTAGTTACTTTATTCGCAAATTCAGTTCAACCGACCGCCAACGCTATTGCCATCTCCACCCCAATATTTTAACATTTCTGCCCCCAACACCTGGCCGAACATCTGTTCGGTTTTAAAAATATAAAAGAAAGGTAAAGGAGTGGGGGTGGCTCATGCTCACCAATGCAAAACTAAGGTTTGAGGTTAGAATTATCCATGGCGGCCGCCATGTCTAGTTCAGTTTCACCACATAGAGTCGGCGACCGGTTATTGGTCTAAAGGAGTGGGGGAAAGGGTGGTGGGGGAAGGTTGCCATTTTATAAGCCCTCTCCCTAGGCGGCGCTTCTCATTCGATCGCCAACTTTCAAACGATAAACACCTCTCCCATGGCACGAATCAATTATCCCGCTATCACCAACTACTTCAACTTAAAACTATTTCTGGTGATAGTTGGATAGAATTTTTTAAAACTTACTCTGGATGACCTTGACATATTTTCTACATCTCAGTTATAAGTTTGAATTTCAATTTTCAACTAACTCTTAATTTTTCTTCAACTGTTAGAGTTTCGTTAACACCGACGAATTTCAATTTTGAACTAACTTTTAATTTTAATTTTATGCGCAAATTCACTTCACCCTAACGCCAACACTATCGCCATCTCCACCCCAACCTATATGGCATAAAATATAACTACAGCATCTCATATATACCCTCTAACCCCCACCGGAAGCTATGTGACATGGCAGCTGGCGCCAGCTGCCGCGGCACGTGGCTCCCTGGGCACGTGGCCGGTTTTAAAAGTGACCAAAACACACTACTAAAAGCGCTTTGCTCGGCGCCCGTCAGACTGCGCTGCGAGCGACGCGGCGGCTGATGGATGGACGGGGTGACGGGTGGATCGGCGTTAACGTTGGAAAATGCACTGTTATTGTAAATAAACTAACGTTGTTAAGAGGCTGTTACGATGTATAAACTGTTATTATGAATTAACGGTTTTTATGAATAGTTACTGTAAAGGAACTGCCAATATATAAAGAAACTGTCATTATTAAATTATTGTGAAGGAACGGCTATTGTAAAGGAAAACTGTTACTACAGAGATATTGTAAAGGTATTGTTATTGTAGAGAAACTCATTGGAAATAACTGTTATTGTAAAAAACTGTTAATTTGTATTGTTTGTAATTTGTTTGTTTGTTTTTTGTAAAATTTAATTTTACTCCTGTACTAAAAATGGATAGGTAATTTCTTACTTAAGAAGATTCAAGTAAGAAATCTGTTACACTTCAAGTAGGTCCTTGTAGTATATATGTAGGCCCTATTTTAGTTCTTGTTATTGAAAGGCGTAAATAAATTTCAGATTAACCTGCAAGATTATAATGCTCAAGATTATATGTTACAAGATTATATTGTTAAATTTTTCGTACACTATTGTTCGTAGTACTTTTTTTTATTAATTTGATAACAAGTTAAACCTTTTAATATATTTAATAAATTTACAGAAGTGTTGGTCATTGTTGACCATGTGAGAAGGGGATTATTGTTTTTGTTTTGCACAAACTTGCAGTAAAAAAGTGGTTTATGTGATTGTAAAGTATGAAATTTTCTTTCATATAATACTTAATGTGAATATTCAGAATTGTGCAAAGTTAAACAATAACTTATATGACTATTAAATTTAAACTATATCATATCCTGCTATTAATGATGTTTGATCTTATTATGTTGTTGAAGCAAGTCAAGATTAAAATAGAATTCATTTACCAAAATAAAGTTTATAATGAGCAAATAGTTATGAATTATCCATTAATCCTATCTTCGTAGAAATTGGAATATCGTTCAAGCGTTAGTGAAATTGAAATGCGAAATTCGGAAAATAAATTTTCATGTGATTGTTAAAGCTTTAATTAAAATACAGAAAGTTCTTGTTCGTTTAAAATTAGCATTTTGGGTTAGACTTACATTTTTTATAGTCATAGATTAAATTTAATTATGTAAGTGTTGAATTTCTTAATTCATTATTAAAATATTCATTTTATGATTTTTTACAACACACATACACAAATCGAAAAAACCCCATATAATGAATCATATTAATGATAATGGGCATTTCATATATTTCCAAACATGTCTTTAGAACCAAATAAGGATTACAGCAATGATAAAACATATCTTTTTCAAACATTGATTCGTACATTATTCATTAAATAAAACCAATAGAAAAATGTTTATAGTTTCAAGACATATAAACTAACTGTTATATTTCCTCTCCAGTACCAAGTGATATAGTGGATTCGGTCTTTTTCGTTTTGTTTGATGCGATCACGAGGATATTGGAAGGAACTTCTGAAATGTGCAGCAATCGTATTTCCAGGAGAAGCATTCAAAACCGAGAGGAGCGGGAATATTGCCAGAGATAGGCCAAACTTTGTCTCGACGATAAATGCCAAACATAAAGTAACAATGTCAAAGCGGTTCGAAGGGGGGGGGGACAGATTGGAACTAAAGATAAAGAACGATATGAATAGAACATTTATTGAAAAGTAGGCAATATGTATAGACATAAGTATTTTGTACTAATTTCAATTTTAGAATAGCTTGTTATGCCTATAAAATGCTCTTTGGATTAGAACACATAAATTATATTATTTTTAATCTTAAGCAATATTTTGCAGCTTCCGGGTTCTGCTATCTTTTAATCTAGAGTAAATGTACAATTGTTCCTTATATTCATTTAAACGAATCGCTATTATTTTAGCTGTATCTATCTGTAATGATACTTTTATATATTACTTTTAATTTATTTGATTTTTTATGAGAAAATGTTGTAATCGACTGATTTAAAGACAGAAATAACATTTTAAATATTTATTATATATCATATATATAATAGGAAATATTGTTGCAGCGTTTTGGTAAATAATATTGGATACCATATTGAAATGATTGCTAGAGGAAATTTTTCCTGGTGAGAAATCAAATCGGTTCTGCGAGAGACATCCGGGAATGCGTTAAGTGATTGAAAGGTTAAAGTTTACCGGCATCGACTTTTTGTCAAAGGTTTTGTTCAACTGATGTGTGTACCGTTTTTACGATTGACTTTTCACTTGATATTTTAGTTAACAAAGATATATCAGTTGATAGTTTAAAACACACAACATTTCATAGTGTAATAAAACTAGGCCAACGTGTTAGAAAAACTATCCAACACAAGTTGGAGTTCCTACACTATTAATTCTTCTTATGTTGTTTTACAAAACTACACTTTGTAACCATATGATTACCATATGAACCAGTTGGCACTTGTGAACCGATTTTATACAATACCATTAAGTATTTAACTATGTATTCATTGCAATTCTTTTGAGGAAATTGAGGAGAACAATCATATTTAAGTATGAATAAATTGCCTGAAAAAAACTTAAACAACGCTGTTTTTATGGGGAATCAAATGGGGATGATGGTTCAGCTGCTTAGTTTACCGCATAGTGGTAATAAGTTCATTGTAATATTGGCTTGATGAACCAAGCGACATAGACGAGTCTACGCTTTAATCTTGTGGGATACGGTATTGGTTGAGGGAATCATATCCACTAATATACATAGTATATACCGATTGGAAATACTATTTACTAACATTGACTTTAGATTCGAACATCAGATGGTTCAACTTAGATCATTATTCGGATTCCACTTCGTACTTTTCAAATCGTAATTTTTGTTATACTTTTTTATCAACATCAGTAGAAAAGTTGAGACTTTAAACTGACTCCGAATGAGCTACATTCTGTGTGACGCAGTGCTACAAAGAAACTATGAAAGAATATCAGAGTGATACTACTGGAAGCACTCTGCATATTAATGACCGATCAGTTCAGTGTATACTGCCTACAAGTTATTCTTGATCATACACCACAAAAGTCACCTTTAGTTTGAGACACAGCATCACACGAGGACAGAATATCAGAGCAATGCGACAGCCAAAGTACTCTGCATATTGATGAACCACCGCTCAATTCAGTGTATACACTACCTACAAGTCATTTGTGATCAAACACCACAAGAGTCTCCCTTTAGTTTGTGACACAGCATCACACGAAGACAGAATATCAGAGCAATGCGACGGACAAAGCACTCTGCATATTGATGGACCAACAATCAGTTCAGTGTATACTGCCTGCAAGTCATTTATGATCAAACACCACAAGAGTCAGCCTTTAGTTTGTGACACAGCATCACACGAGGACAGAATATCAGCATGATGCGACAGGCAAAGCACTTTGCATATCGATGGACCACCGCTCAGTTCAGTGTATAGACTACCTACAAGTTATTTGTGATCAACCACCACAAGAGTCGCCTTTAGTTTGTGACACAGCATGACCCGAGGACAGAATATCAGAGCAATGCGACGGACAAAGCACTCTGCATATCGATGGACCACCGCTCAGTTCAGTGTATACACTACCTTCAAGTTATTTGTGATCATACACCACAAGAGTCACCCTTTAGTTTGTGACACAGCATCACACGAAGACAGAATATCAGAGCAATGCGACGGACAAAGCACTCTGCATATTGATGGACCACCGCTCAGTTCAGTGTATAATGCATCCAAGTCATTTGTGATCAAACACCACAAGAGTCACCTTTAGTTTGTGACACAGCATCACACGAGGACAGAATATCAGAGCAATGCGACAGACAAAGCACTCTGCATATTGATGAACCACCGCTTAGTTCAGTGTATACACTACCTACAAGTCATTTGTGATCAAACACTACAAGAGTCACCTTTAGTTTGTGACTCAGCATCTCACGAGGACAGAATATCAGGGCAATGCGACACACAAAGCACTCTGCATATAGATGGACCACCGCTCAGTTCAGTGTATAACGCATAATGAATCCAAGTCATTTGTGATCAAACACCACAAAAGTCACCTTTAGTTTGTGACACAGCATCACACGAGGACAGAATATCAGAGCAATGCGACAAACAAAGCACTCTGCATATTAATGGACCACCAATCAGTTCAGTGTATACTGCCTGCAAGTCATTTATGATCAAACACCACAAGAGTCAGCCTTTAGTTTGTGACACAGCATCACACGAGGACAGAATATCAGCATGATGCAACAGGCAAAGGACTTTGCGTATCGATGGACCACCGCTCAGTTCAGTGTATACACTACCTACAAGTTATTTGTGATCAACCACCACAAGAGTCGCCCTTTAGTTTGTGACAGAGCATCACACCAAGACAGAATATCAGAGCAATGCGACGGACAAAGCACTCTGCATATTGATCGACCACCAATCAGTTCAGTGTATACTGCCTGCAAGTCATTTATGATCAAACACCACAAGAGTCAGCCTTTAGTTTGTGACACAGCATCACACGAGGACAGAATATCAGAGCAATGCGACAGACAAAGCACTCTGCATATTGATGGACCACCGCTCAGTTCAGTGTATACTGCATCCAAGTCATTTGTGATCAAACACCACAAGAGTCACCTTTAGTTTGTGACACAGCATCACACGAGGACAGAATATCAGAGCAATGCGACAGACAAAGCACTCTGCATATTGATGGACCACCGCTCAGTTCAGTGTATAATGCACCCAAGTCATTTGTGATCAAACACCACAAGAGTCACCTTTAGTTTGTGACACAGCATCACACGAGGACAGAATATCAGAGCAATGCCACAGACAAAGCACTCTGCATATTGATGGACCACCGCTCAGTTCAGTGTATACTGCATTCAATTCATTTGTGATTAAACACCACAAGAGTCACCTTTAGTTTGTGACACAGCATCACACGAGGACAGAATATCAGAGCAATGCGACAGACAAAGCACTCTGCATATTGATGGAGCACCGCTCAGTTCAGTGTATAATGCATCCAAGTCATTTGTGATCAAACACCACAAGAGTCACCTTTAGTTTGTGATACAGCATCACACGAGGACAGAATATCAGAGCAATGCGACAGACAAAGCACTCTGCATATTGATGGACCACCGCTCAGTTCAGTGTATACTGCATTCAATTCATTTGTGATTAAACACCACAAGAGTCACCTTTAGTTTGTGACACAGCATGACACGAGGACAGAATATCAGAGCAATGCGACAGACAAAGTACTCTGCATATTGATGGACCACCGCTCAGTTCAGTGTATACTGCATCCAAGTCATTTGTGATCAAACACCACAAGAGTCACTTTTAGTTTGTGACACAGCATCACACGAGGACAGAATATCAGAGCAATACGACAGACAAAGCACTTTACATATTGTTGGACCACCGCTCAATTCAGTGTATACACTACCTACAAGTCATTTGTGATCAAACACCACAAGAGTCACCCTTTAGTTTGTGACACAGCATCACACGAGGACAGAATATCAGAGCAATGCCACAGACAAAGCACTCTGCATATTGATGGACCACCGCTCAGTTCAGTGTATAATGCATCCAAGTCATTTGTGATCAAACACCACAAGAGTCACCTTTAGTTTGTGACACAGCATCACACGAGGACAGAATATCAGAGCAATGTTACAGACAAAGCACTCTGCATATTGATGAACCACCGCTTAGTTCAGTGTATACACTACCTACAAGTCATTTGTGATCAAACACTACAAGAGTCACCTTTAGTTTGTGACTCAGCATCTCACGAGGACAGAATATCAGGGCAATGCGACAGACAAAGCACTCTGCATATTGATGGACCACCGCTCAGTTCAGTGTATAATGCATAATGAATCCAAGTCATTTGTGATCAAACACCACAAAAGTCACCTTTAGTTTGTGACACAGCATCACACGAGGACAGAATATCAGAGCAATGCGACAAACAAAGCACTCTGCATATTAATGGACCACCAATCAGTTCAGTGTATACTGCCTGCAAGTCATTTATGATCAAACACCACAAGAGTCAGCCTTTAGTTTGTGACACAGCATCACACGAGGACAGAATATCAGCATGATGCGACAGGCAAAGCACTTTGCGTATCGATGGACCACCGCTCAGTTCAGTGTATACACTACCTACAAGTTATTTGTGATCAACCACCACAAGAGTCGCCTTTAGTTTGTGACACAGCATGACCCGAGGACAGAATATCAGAATAATGCGACAGAAAGAGCACTCTGCATATCGATGGACCACCGCTCAGTTCAGTGTATACACTACCTTCAAGTTATTTGTGATCATACACCACAAGAGTCACCCTTTAGTTTGTGACACAGCATCACACCAAGACAGAATATCAGAGCAATGCGACGGACAAAGCACTCTGCATATTGATCGACCACCAATCAGTTCAGTGTATACTGCCTGCAAGTCATTTATGATCAAACACCACAAGAGTCAGCCTTTAGTTTGTGACACAGCATCACACGAGGACAGAATATCAGAGCAATGCGACAGACAAAGCACTCTGCATATTGATGGACCACCGCTCAGTTCAGTGTATACTGCATCCAAGTCATTTGTGATCAAACACCACAAGAGTCACCTTTAGTTTGTGACACAGCATCACACGAGGACAGAATATCAGAGCAATGCGACAGACAAAGCACTCTGCATATTGATGGACCACAGCTCAGTTCAGTGTATAATGCATCCAAGTCCTTTGTGATCAAACACCACAAGAGTCACCTTTAGTTTGTGACACAGCATCACACGAGGACAGAATATCAGAGCAATGCGACAGACAAAGCACTCTGCATATTGATGGACCACCGCTCAGTTCAGTGTATACTGCATTCAATTCATTTGTGATTAAACACCACAAGAGTCACCTTTAGTTTGTGACACAGCATCACACGAGGACAGAATATCCGAGCAATGCGACAGACAAAGTACTCTGCATATTGATGGACCACCGCTCAGTTCAGTGTATACACTACCTACAAGTCATTGGTGATAAAACACCACAAGAGTCACCTTTAGTTTGTGACACAGCATCACACGAGGACAGAATATCAGAGCAATACGACAGACAAAGCACTTTACATATTGATGGACCACCGCTCAATTCAGAGTATACACTACCTACAAGTCATTTGTGATCAAACACCACAAGAGTCACCCTTTAGTTTGTGACACAGAATCACACGAGGACAGAATATCAGAGCAATGCCACAGACAAAGCACTCTGCATATTGATGGACCACCGCTCAGTTCAGTGTATAATGCATCCAAGTCATTTGTGATCAAATACCACGAGAGTCACCCTTTAGTTTGTGACACAGCATCACACGAGGACAGAATATCAGAGCAATGCGACAGACAAAGCACTCTGCATATTGATGGACCACCGCCCAGTTCAGTGTATACTGCATCCAAGTCATTTGTGATCAAACACTACAAGAGTCACCTTTAGTTTGTGACTCAGCATCTCACGAAGACAGAATATCAGAGCAATGCGACAGACAAAGCACTCTGCATATTGATGAACCACCGCTTAGTTCAGTGTATACACTACCTACAAGTCATTTGTTATCAAACACCACAAAAGTCACCTTTAGTTTGTGACACAGCATCACACGAGGACAGAATATCAGAGCAATGCGACAAACAAAGCACTCTGCATATTAATGGACCACCAATCAGTTCAGTGTATACTGCCTGCAAGTCATTTATGATCAAACACCACAAGAGTCAGCCTTTAGTTTGTGACACAGCATCACACGAGAACAGAATATCAGCATGATGCGACAGGCAAAGCACTTTGCGTATCGATGGACCACCGCTCAGTTCAGTGTATACACTACCTACAAGTTATTTGTGATCAACCACCACAAGAGTCGCCTTTAGTTTGTGACACAGCATGACCCGAGGACAGAATATCAGAATAATGCGACAGAAAGACACTCTGCATATCGATGGACCACCGCTCAGTTCAGTGTATACACTACCTTCAAGTTATTTGTAATCATACACCACAAGAGTCACCCTTTAGTTGGTGACAAAGCATCACACCAAGACAGAATTACAGAGCAATGCGACGGACAAAGCACTCTGCATATTGATCGACCACCAATCAGTTCAGTGTATACTGCCTGCAAGTCATTTATGATCAAACACCACAAGAGTCAGCCTTTAGTTTGTGACACAGCATCACACGAGGACAGAATATCAGAGCAATGCGACAGACAAAGCACTCTGCATATTGATGGACCACCGCTCAGTTCAGTGTATACTGCATCCAAGTCATTTGTCATCAAACACCACAAGAGTCACCTTTAGTTTGTGACACAGCATCACACGAGGACAGAATATCAGAGCAATGCGACAGACAAAGCACTCTGCATATTGATGGACCACCGCTCAGTTCAGTGTATACTGCATTCAATTCATTTGTGATTAAACACCACAAGAGTCACTTTTAGTTTGTGACACAGCATCACACGAGGACAGAATATCAGAGCAATGCGACAGACAAAGTACTCTGCATATTGATGGACCACCGCTCAGTTCAGTGTATACACTACCTACAAGTCATTGGTGATAAAACACCACAAGAGTCACCTTTAGTTTGTGACACAGCATCACACGAGGACAGAATATCAGAGCAATACGACCGACAAAGCACTTTACATATTGATGGACCACCGCTCAATTCAGAGTATACACTACCTACAAGTCATTTGTGATCAAACACCACAAGAGTCACCCTTTAGTTTGTGACACAGCATCACACGAGGACAGAATATCAGAGCAATGCCACAGACAAAGCACTCTGCATATTGATGGACCACCGCTCAGTTCAGTGTATACTGCCTCCAAGTCATTTATGATCAAACACCACAAGAGTCACCTTTAGTTTGTGACACAGCATCACACGAGGACAGGATATCAGAGCAATGTAACAGACAAAGCACTCTGCATATTGATGGACCACCGCTCAGTTCAGTGTATACTGCATTCAATTCATTTGTGATCAAACACCACAAGAGTCACCTTTAGTTTGTGACACAGCATCACACGAGGACAGAATATCAGAGCAATGCGACAGACAAAGTACTCTGCATATTGATGGACCACCGCTCAGTTCAGTGTATACTGCATCCAATTCATTTGTGATCAAACACCACAAGAGTCACCTTTAGTTTGTGACACAGCATCACACGAGGACAGAATATCAGAGCAATACGACAGACAAAGCACTTTACATATTGTTGGACCACCGCTCAATTCAGTGTATACACTACCTACAAGTCATTTGTGATCAAACACCACAAGAGTCACCCTTTAAATTGTGACACAGCATCACACGAGGACAGAATATCAGAGCAATGCAACAGACAAAGCACTCTTCATATTGATGGACCACCGCTCAGTTCAGTGTATAATGCATCCAAGTCATTTGTGATCAAACACCACAAGAGTCACCTTTAGTTTGTGACACAGCATCACACGAGGACAGAATATCAGAGCAATGCGACAGACAAAGCACTCTGCATATTGATGAACCACCGCTTAGTTCAGTGTATACACTACCTACAAGTCATTTGTGATCAAACACTACAAGAGTCACCTTTAGTTTGTGACTCAGCATCTCACGAGGACAGAATATCAGGGCAATGCGACAGACAAAGCACTCTGCATATTGATGGACCACCGCTCAGTTCAGTGTATAATGCATAATGAATCCAAGTCATTTGTGATCAAACACCACAAAAGTCACCTTTAGTTTGTGACACAGCATCACACGAGGACAGAATATCAGAGCAATGCGACAAACAAAGCACTCTGCATATTAATGGACCACCAATCAGTTCAGTGTATACTGCCTGCAAGTCATTTATGATCAAACACCACAAGAGTCAGCCTTTAGTTTGTGACACAGCATCACACGAGGACAGAATATCAGCATGATGCAACAGGCAAAGCACTTTGCGTATCGATGGACCACCGCTCAGTTCAGTGTATACACTACCTACAAGTTATTTGTGATCAACCACCACAAGAGTCGCCTTTAGTTTGTGACACAGCATGACCCGAGGACAGAATATCAGAATAATGCGACAGAAAGAGCACTCTGCATATCGATGGACCACCGCTCAGTTCAGTGTATACACTACCTTCAAGTTATTTGTGATCATACACCACAAGAGTCACCCTTTAGTTTGTCACACAGCATCACACCAAGACAGAATATCAGAGCAATGCGACGGACAAAGCACTCTGCATATTGATCGACCACCAATCAGTTCAGTGTATACTGCCTGCAAGTCATTTATGATCAAACACCACAAGAGTCAGCCTTTAGTTTGTGACACAGCATCACACGAGGACAGAATATCAGAGCAATGCGACAGACAAAGCACTCTGCATATTGATGGACCACCGCTCAGTTCAGTGTATACTGCATCCAAGTCATTTGTGATCAAACACCACAAGAGTCACCTTTAGTTTGTGACACAGCATCACACGAGGACAGAATATCAGAGCAATGCGACAGACAAAGCACTCTGCATATTGATGGACCACCGCTCAGTTCAGTGTATAATGCATCCAAGTCATTTGTGATCAAACACCACAAGAGTCACCTTTAGTTTGTGACACAGCATCACACGAGGACAGAATATCAGAGCAATGCGACAGACAAAGCACTCTGCATATTGATGGACCACCGCTCAGTTCTGTGTATACTGCATTCAATTCATTTGTGATTAAACACCACAAGAGTCACCTTTAGTTTGTGACACAGCATCACACGAGGACAGAATATCAGAGCAATGCGACAGACAAAGTACTCTGCATATTGATGGACCACCGCTCAGTTCAGTGTATACACTACCTACAAGTCATTGGTGATAAAACACCACAAGAGTCACCTTTAGTTTGTGACACAGGATCACACGAGGACAGAATATCAGAGCAATACGACAGACAAAGCACTTTACATATTGATGGACCACCGCTCAATTCAGAGTATACACTACCTACAAGTCATTCGTGATCAAACACCACAAGAGTCACCCTTTAGTTTGTGACACAGCATCACACGAGGACAGAATATCAGAGCAATGCCACAGACAAAGCACTCTGCATATTGATGGACCACCGCTCAGTTCAGTGTATACTGCCTCCAAGTCATTTATGATCAAACACCACAAGAGTCACCTTTAGTTTGTGACACAGCATCACACGAGGACAGGATACCAGAGCAATGCAACAGACAAAGCACTCTGCATATTGATGGACCACCGCTCAGTTCAGTGTATACTGCATTCAATTCATTTGTGATCAAACACCACAAGAGTCACCTTTAGTTTGTGACACAGCATCACACGAGGACAGAATATCAGAGCAATGCGACAGACAAAGTACTCTGCATATTGATGGACCACCGCTAAGTTCAGTGTATACTGCATCCAAGTCATTTGTGATCAAACACCACAAGAGTCACCTTTAGTTTGTGACACAGCATCACACGAGGACAGAATATCAGAGCAATACGACAGACAAAGCACTTTACATATTGTTGGACCACCGCTCAATTCAGTGTATACACTACCTACAAGTCATTTGTTATCAAACACCACAAAAGTCACCTTTAGTTTGTGACACAGCATTACACGAGGACAGAATATCAGAGCAATGCGACAAACAAAGCACTCTGCATATTAATGGACCACCAATCAGTTCAGTGTATACTGCCTGCAAGTCATTTATGATCAAACACCACAAGAGTCAGCCTTTAGTTTGTGACACAGCATCACACGAGGACAGAATATCAGCATGATGCGACAGGCAAAGCACTTTGCGTATCGATGGACCACCGCTCAGTTCAGTGTATACACTACCTACAAGTTATTTGTGATCAACCACCACAAGAGTCGCCTTTAGTTTGTGACACAGCATGACCCGAGGACAGAATATCAGAATAATGCGACAGAAAGACACTCTGCATATCGATGGACCACCGCTCAGTTCAGTGTATACACTACCTTCAAGTTATTTGTAATCATACACCACAAGAGTCACCCTTTAGTTTGTGACACAGCATCACACCAAGACAGAATATCAGAGCAATGCGACGGACAAAGCACTCTGCATATTGATCGACCACCAATCAGTTCAGTGTATACTGCCTGCAAGTCATTTATGATCAAACACCACAAGAGTCAGCCTTTAGTTTGTGACACAGCATCACACGAGGACAGAATATCAGAGCAATGCGACAGACAAAGCACTCTGCATATTGATGGACCACCGCTCAGTTCAGTGTATACTGCATCCAAGTCATTTGTCATCAAACACCACAAGAGTCACCTTTAGTTTGTGACACAGCATCACACGAGGACAGAATATCAGAGCAATGCGACAGACAAAGCACTCTGCATATTGATGGACCACCGCTCAGTTCAGTGTATACTGCATTCAATTCATTTGTGATTAAACACCACAAGAGTCACCTTTAGTTTGTGACACAGCATCACACGAGGACAGAATATCAGAGCAATGCGACAGACAAAGTACTCTGCATATTGATGGACCACCGCTCAGTTCAGTGTATACACTACCTACAAGTCATTGGTGATAAAACACCACAAGAGTCACCTTTAGTTTGTGACACAGCATCACACGAGGACAGAATATCAGAGCAATGCCACAGACAAAGCACTCTGCATATTGATGGACCACCGCTCAGTTCAGTGTATACTGCCTCCAAGTCATTTATGATCAAACACCACAAGAGTCACCTTTAGTTTGTGACACAGCATCACACGAGGACAGGATATCAGATCAATGCAACAGACAAAGCACTCTGCATATTGATGGACCACCGCTCAGTTCAGTGTATACTGCATTCAATTCATTTGTGATCAAACACCACAAGAGTCACCTTTAGTTTGTGACACAGCATCACACGAGGACAGAATATCAGAGCAATGCGACAGACAAAGTACTCTGCATATTGATGGACCACCGCTCAGTTCAGTGTATACTGCATCCAATTCATTTGTGATCAAACACCACAAGAGTCACCTTTAGTTTGTGACACAGCATCACACGAGGACAGAATATCAGAGCAATACGACAGACAAAGCACTTTACATATTGTTGGACCACCGCTCAATTCAGTGTATACACTACCTACAAGTCATTTGTGATCAAACACCACAAGAGTCACCCTTTAAATTGTGACACAGCATCACACGAGGACAGAATATCAGAGCAATGCAACAGACAAAGCACTCTGCATATTGATGGACCACCGCTCAGTTCAGTGTATAATGCATCCAAGTCATTTGTGATCAAACACCACAAGAGTCACCTTTAGTTTGTGACACAGCATCACACGAGGACAGAATATCAGAGCAATGCGACAGACAAAGCACTCTGCATATTGATGAACCACCGCTTAGTTCAGTGTATACACTACCTACAAGTCATTTGTGATCAAACACTACAAGAGTCACCTTTAGTTTGTGACTCAGCATGACCCGAGGACAGAATATCAGAATAATGCGACAGAAAGAGCACTCTGCATATCGATGGACCACCGCTCAGTTCAGTGTATACACTACCTTCAAGTTATTTGTGATCATACACCACAAGAGTCACCCTTTAGTTTGTGACACAGCATCACACGAGGACAGAATATCAGCATGATGCAACAGGCAAAGCACTTTGCGTATCGATGGACCACCGCTCAGTTCAGTGTATACACTACCTACAAGTTATTTGTGATCAACCACCACAAGAGTCGCCTTTAGTTTGTGACACAGCATGACCCGAGGACAGAATATCAGAATAATGCGACAGAAAGAGCACTCTGCATATCGATGGACCACCGCTCAGTTCAGTGTATACACTACCTTCAAGTTATTTGTGATCATACACCACAAGAGTCACCCTTTAGTTTGTGACACAGCATCACACCAAGACAGAATATCAGAGCAATGCGACGGACAAAGCACTCTGCATATTAATCGACCACCAATCAGTTCAGTGTATACTGCCTGCAAGTCATTTATGATCAAACACCACAAGAGTCAGCCTTTAGTTTGTGACACAGCATCACACGAGGACAGAATATCAGAGCAATGCGACAGACAAAGCACTCTGCATATTGATGGACCACCGCTCAGTTCAGTGTATACTGCATCCAAGTCATTTGTGATCAAACACCACAAGAGTCACCTTTAGTTTGTGACACAGCATCACACGAGGACAGAATATCAGAGCAATGCGACAGACAAAGCACTCTGCATATTGATGGACCACCGCTCAGTTCAGTGTATAATGCATCCAAGTCATTTGTGATCAAACACCACAAGAGTCACCTTTAGTTTGTGACACAGCATCACACGAGGACAGAATATCAGAGCAATGCGACAGACAAAGCACTCTGCATATTGATGGACCACCGCTCAGTTCTGTGTATACTGCATTCAATTCATTTGTGATTAAACACCACAAGAGTCACCTTTAGTTTGTGACACAGCATCACACGAGGACAGAATATCAGAGCAATGCGACAGACAAAGTACTCTGCATATTGATGGACCACCGCTCAGTTCAGTGTATACACTACCTACAAGTCATTGGTGATAAAACACCACAAGAGTCACCTTTAGTTTGTGACACAGCATCAAACGAGGACAGAATATCAGAGCAATACGACAGACAAAGCACTTTACATATTGATGGACCACCGCTCAATTCAGAGTATACACTACCTACAAGTCATTTGTGATCAAACACCACAAGAGTCACCCTTTAGTTTGTGACACAGCATCACACGAGAACAGAATATCAGAGCAATGCCACAGACAAAGCACTCTGCATATTGATGGACCACCGCTCAGTTCAGTGTATACTGCCTCCAAGTCATTTATGATCAAACACCACAAGAGTCACCTTTAGTTTGTGACACAGCATCACACGAGGACAGGATACCAGAGCAATGCAACAGACAAAGCACTCTGCATATTGATGGACCACCGCTCAGTTCAGTGTATACTGCATTCAATTCATTTGTGATCAAACACCACAAGAGTCACCTTTAGTTTGTGACACAGCATCACACGAGGACAGAATATCAGAGCAATGCGACAGACAAAGTACTCTGCATATTGATGGACCACCGCTCAGTTCAGTGTATACTGCATCCAAGTCATTTGTGATCAAACACCACAAGAGTCACCTTTAGTTTGTGACACAGCATCACACGAGGACAGAATATCAGAGCAATACGACAGACAAAGCACTTTACATATTGTTGGACCACCGCTCAATTCAGTGTATACACTACCTACAAGTCATTTGTGATCAAACACCACAAGAGTCACCCTTTAGTTTGTGACACAGCATCACACGAGGACAGAATATCAGAGCAATGCCACAGACAAAGCACTCTGCATATTGATGGACCACCGCTCAGTTCAGTGTATAATGCATCCAAGTCATTTGTGATCAAACACCACAAGAGTCACCTTTAGTTTGTGACACAGCATCACACGAGGACAGAATATCAGAGCAATGCGACAGACAAAGCACTCTGCATATTGATGAACCACCGCTTAGTTCAGTGTATACACTACCTACAAGTCATTTGTGATCAAACACTACAAGAGTCACCTTTAGTTTGTGACTCAGCATCTCACGAGGACAGAATATCAGGGCAATGCGACAGACAAAGCACTCTGCATATTGATGGACCACCGCTCAGTTCAGTGTATAATGCATAATGAATCCAAGTCATTTGTGATCAAACACCACAAAAGTCACCTTTAGTTTGTGACACAGCATCACACGAGGACAGAATATCAGAGCAATGCGACAAACAAAGCACTCTGCATATTAATGGACCACCAATCAGTTCAGTGTATACTGCCTGCAAGTCATTTATGATCAAACACCACAAGAGTCAGCCTTTAGTTTGTGACACAGCATCACACGAGGACAGAATATCAGCATGATGCGACAGGCAAAGCACTTTGCGTATCGATGGACCACCGCTCAGTTCAGTGTATACACTACCTACAAGTTATTTGTGATCAACCACCACAAGAGTCGCCTTTAGTTTGTGACACAGCATGACCCGAGGACAGAATATCAGAATAATGCGACAGAAAGAGCACTCTGCATATCGATGGACCACCGCTCAGTTCAGTGTATACACTACCTTCAAGTTATTTGTGATCATACACAACAAGAGTCACCCTTTAGTTTGTGACACAGCATCACACCAAGACAGAATATCAGAGCAATGCGACGGACAAAGCACTCTGCATATTGATCGACCACCAATCAGTTCAGTGTATACTGCCTGCAAGTCATTTATGATCAAACACCACAAGAGTCAGCCTTTAGTTTGTGACACAGCATCACACGAGGACAGAATATCAGAGCAATGCGACAGACAAAGCACTCTGCATATTGATGGACCACCGCTCAGTTCAGTGTATACTGCATCCAAGTCATTTGTGATCAAACACCACAAGAGTCACCTTTAGTTTGTGACACAGCATCACACGAGGACAGAATATCAGAGCAATGCGACAGACAAAGCACTCTGCATATTGATGGACCACAGCTCTGTTCAGTGTATAATGCATCCAAGTCATTTGTGATCAAACACCACAAGAGTCACCTTTAGTTTGTGACACAGCATCACACGAGGACAGAATATCAGAGCAATGCGACAGACAAAGCACTCTGCATATTGATGGACCACCGCTCAGTTCAGTGTATACTGCATTCAATTCATTTGTGATTAAACACCACAAGAGTCACCTTTAGTTTGTGACACAGCATCA
Organism: Neoaliturus tenellus; assembly: GCA_030545055.2. Classification (NCBI taxonomy): domain Eukaryota; kingdom Metazoa; phylum Arthropoda; class Insecta; order Hemiptera; family Cicadellidae; genus Neoaliturus; species Neoaliturus tenellus. The sequence continues at coordinate 35,472,487 of CM061536.1, read as the reverse complement.
CACGAGGACAGAATATCCGAGCAATGCGACAGACAAAGTACTCTGCATATTGATGGACCACCGCTCAGTTCAGTGTATACACTACCTACAAGTCATTGGTGATAAAACACCACAAGAGTCACCTTTAGTTTGTGACACAGCATCACACGAGGACAGAATATCAGAGCAATACGACAGACAAAGCACTTGACATATTGATGGACCACCGCTCAATTCAGAGTATACACTACCTACAAGTCATTTGTGATCAAACACCACAAGAGTCACCCTTTAGTTTGTGACACAGCATCACACGAGGACAGAATATCAGAGCAATGCCACAGACAAAGCACTCTGCATATTGATGGACCACCGCTCAGTTCAGTGTATAATGCATCCAAGTCATTTGTGATCAAATACCACGAGAGTCACCCTTTAGTTTGTGACACAGCATCACACGAGGACAGAATATCAGAGCAATGCGACAGACAAAGCACTCTGCATATTGATGGACCACCGCCCAGTTCAGTGTATACTGCATCCAAGTCATTTGTGATCAAACACTACAAGAGTCACCTTTAGTTTGTGACTCAGCATCTCACGAAGAAAGAATATCAGAGCAATGCGACAGACAAAGCACTCTGCATATTGATGAACCACCGCTTAGTTCAGTGTATACACTACCTACAAGTCATTTGTTATCAAACACCACAAAAGTCACCTTTAGTTTGTGACACAGCATCACACGAGGACAGAATATCAGAGCAATGCGACAAACAAAGCACTCTGCATATTAATGGACCACCAATCAGTTCAGTGTATACTGCCTGCAAGTCATTTATGATCAAACACCACAAGAGTCAGCCTTTAGTTTGTGACACAGCATCACACGAGGACAGAATATCAGCATGATGCGACAGGCAAAGCACTTTGCGTATCGATGGACCAACGCTCAGTTCAGTGTATACACTACCTACAAGTTATTTGTGATCAACCACCACAAGAGTCGCCTTTAGTTTGTGACACAGCATGACCCGAGGCCAGAATATCAGAATAATGCGACAGAAAGACACTCTGCATATCGATGGACCACCGCTCAGTTCAGTGTATACACTACCTTCAAGTTATTTGTGATCATACACCACAAGAGTCACCCTTTAGTTTGTGACACAGCATCACACCAAGACAGAATATCAGAGCAATGCGACGGACAAAGCACTCTGCATATTGATCGACCACCAATCAGTTCAGTGTATACTGCCTGCAAGTCATTTATGATCAAACACCACAAGATACAGCCTTTAGTTTGTGACACAGCATCACACGAGGACAGAATATCAGAGCAATGCGACAGACAAAGCACTCTGCATATTGATGGACCACCGCTCAGTTCAGTGTATACTGCATCCAAGTCATTTGTCATCAAACACCACAAGAGTCACCTTTAGTTTGTGACACAGCATCACACGAGGACAGAATATCAGAGCAATGCGACAGACAAAGCACTCTGCATATTGATGGAGCACCGCTCAGTTCAGTGTATAATGCATCCAAGTCATTTGTGATCAAACACCACAAGAGTCACCTTTAGTTTGTGATACAGCATCACACGAGGACAGAATATCAGAGCAATGCGACAGACAAAGCACTCTGCATATTGATGGACCACCGCTCAGTTCAGTGTATACTGCATTCAATTCATTTGTGATTAAACACCACAAGAGTCACCTTTAGTTTGTGACACAGCATCACACGAGGACAGAATATCAGAGCAATGCGACAGACAAAGTACTCTGCATATTGATGGACCACCGCTCAGTTCAGTGTATACACTACCTACAAGTCATTGGTGATAAAACACCACAAGAGTCACCTTTAGTTTGTGACACAGCATCACACGAGGACAGAATATCAGAGCAATACGACAGACAAAGCACTTTACATATTGATGGACCACCGCTCAATTCAGAGTATACACTACCTACAAGTCATTTGTGATCAAACACCACAAGAGTCACCCTTTAGTTTGTGACACAGCATCACACGAGGACAGAATATCAGAGCAATGCCACAGACAAAGCACTCTGCATATTGATGGACCACCGCTCAGTTCAGTGTATAATGCATCCAAGTCATTTGTGATCAAATACCACGAGAGTCACCCTTTAGTTTGTGACACAGCATCACACGAGGACAGAATATCAGAGCAATGCGACAGACAAAGCACTCTGCATATTGATGGACCACCGCCCAGTTCAGTGTATACTGCATCCAAGTCATTTGTGATCAAACACTACAAGAGTCACCTTTAGTTTGTGACTCAGCATCTCACGAAGAAAGAATATCAGAGCAATGCGACAGACAAAGCACTCTGCATATTGATGAACCACCGCTTAGTTCAGTGTATACACTACCTACAAGTCATTTGTTATCAAACACCACAAAAGTCACCTTTAGTTTGTGACACAGCATCACACGAGGACAGAATATCAGAGCAATGCGACAAACAAAGCACTCTGCATATTAATGGACCACCAATCAGTTCAGTGTATACTGCCTGCAAGTCATTTATGATCAAACACCACAAGAGTCAGCCTTTAGTTTGTGACACAGCATCACACGAGGACAGAATATCAGCATGATGCGACAGGCAAAGCACTTTGCGTATCGATGGACCAACGCTCAGTTCAGTGTATACACTACCTACAAGTTATTTGTGATCAACCACCACAAGAGTCGCCTTTAGTTTGTGACACAGCATGACCCGAGGCCAGAATATCAGAATAATGCGACAGAAAGACACTCTGCATATCGATGGACCACCGCTCAGTTCAGTGTATACACTACCTTCAAGTTATTTGTGATCATACACCACAAGAGTCACCCTTTAGTTTGTGACACAGCATCACACCAAGACAGAATATCAGAGCAATGCGACGGACAAAGCACTCTGCATATTGATCGACCACCAATCAGTTCAGTGTATACTGCCTGCAAGTCATTTATGATCAAACACCACAAGATACAGCCTTTAGTTTGTGACACAGCATCACACGAGGACAGAATATCAGAGCAATGCGACAGACAAAGCACTCTGCATATTGATGGACCACCGCTCAGTTCAGTGTATACTGCATCCAAGTCATTTGTCATCAAACACCACAAGAGTCACCTTTAGTTTGTGACACAGCATCACACGAGGACAGAATATCAGAGCAATGCGACAGACAAAGCACTCTGCATATTGATGGAGCACCGCTCAGTTCAGTGTATAATGCATCCAAGTCATTTGTGATCAAACACCACAAGAGTCACCTTTAGTTTGTGATACAGCATCACACGAGGACAGAATATCAGAGCAATGCGACAGACAAAGCACTCTGCATATTGATGGACCACCGCTCAGTTCAGTGTATACTGCATTCAATTCATTTGTGATTAAACACCACAAGAGTCACCTTTAGTTTGTGACACAGCATCACACGAGGACAGAATATCAGAGCAATGCGACAGACAAAGTACTCTGCATATTGATGGACCACCGCTCAGTTCAGTGTATACACTACCTACAAGTCATTGGTGATAAAACACCACAAGAGTCACCTTTAGTTTGTGACACAGCATCACACGAGGACAGAATATCAGAGCAATACGACAGACAAAGCACTTTACATATTGATGGACCACCGCTCAATTCAGAGTATACACTACCTACAAGTCATTTGTGATCAAACACCACAAGAGTCACCCTTTAGTTTGTGACACAGCATCACACGAGGACAGAATATCAGAGCAATGCCACAGACAAAGCACTCTGCATATTGATGGACCACCGCTCAGTTCAGTGTATACTGCCTCCAAGTCATTTATGATCAAACACCACAAGAGTCACCTTTAGTTTGTGACACAGCATCACACGAGGACAGGATATCAGAGCAATGCAACAGACAAAGCACTCTGCATATTGATGGACCACCGCTCAGTTCAGTGTATACTGCATTCAATTCATTTGTGATCAAACACCACAAGAGTCACCTTTAGTTTGTGACACAGCATCACACGAGGACAGAATATCAGAGCAATGCGACAGACAAAGTACTCTGCATATTGATGGACCACCGCTCAGTTCAGTGTATACTGCATCCAATTCATTTGTGATCAAACACCACAAGAGTCACCTTTAGTTTGTGACACAGCATCACACGAGGACAGAATATCAGAGCAATACGACAGAAAAAGCACTTTACATATTGTTGGACCACCGCTCAATTCAGTGTATACACTACCTACAAGTCATTTGTGATCAAACACCACAAGAGTCACCCTTTAAATTGTGACACAGCATCACACGAGGACAAAATATCAGAGCAATGCAACAGACAAAGCACTCTGCATATTGAGCGACCACCGCTCAGTTCAGTGTATAATGCATCCAAGTCATTTGTGATCAAACACCACAAGAGTCACCTTTAGTTTGTGACACAGCATCACACGAGGACAGAATATCAGAGCAATGCGACAGACAAAGCACTCTGCATATTGATGAACCACAGCTTAGTTCAGTGTATACACTACCTACAAGTCATTTGTGATAAAACACCACAAGAGTCACCTTTAGTTTGTGACACAGCATCACACGAGGACAGAATATCAGAGCAATACGACAGACAAAGCACTTTACATATTGATGGACCACCGCTCAATTCAGAGTATACACTACCTACAAGTCATTTGTGATCAAACACCACAAGAGTCACCCTTTAGTTTGTGACACAGCATCACACGAGGACAGAATATCAGAGCAATGCCACAGACAAAGCACTCTGCATATTGATGGACCACCGCTCAGTTCAGTGTATAATGCATCCAAGTCATTTGTGATCAAATACCACGAGAGTCACCCTTTAGTTTGTGACACAGCATCACACGAGGACAGAATATCAGAGCAATGCGACAGACAAAGCACTCTGCATATTGATGGACCACCGCCCAGTTCAGTGTATACTGCATCCAAGTCATTTGTGATCAAACACTACAAGAGTCACCTTTAGTTTGTGACTCAGCATCTCACGAAGAAAGAATATCAGAGCAATGCGACAGACAAAGCACTCTGCATATTGATGAACCACCGCTTAGTTCAGTGTATACACTACCTACAAGTCATTTGTTATCAAACACCACAAAAGTCACCTTTAGTTTGTGACACAGCATCACACGAGGACAGAATATCAGAGCAATGCGACAAACAAAGCACTCTGCATATTAATGGACCACCAATCAGTTCAGTGTATACTGCCTGCAAGTCATTTATGATCAAACACCACAAGAGTCAGCCTTTAGTTTGTGACACAGCATCACACGAGGACAGAATATCAGAGCAATGCGACAGACAAAGTACTCTGCATATTGATGGACCACCGCTCAGTTCAGTGTATACTGCATCCAATTCATTTGTGATCAAACACCACAAGAGTCACCTTTAGTTTGTGACACAGCATCACACGAGGACAGAATATCAGAGCAATACGACAGACAAAGCACTTTACATATTGTTGGACCACCGCTCAATTCAGTGTATACACTACCTACAAGTCATTTGTGATCAAACACCACAAGAGTCACCCTTTAAATTGTGACACAGCATCACACGAGGACAGAATATCAGAGCAATGCAACAGACAAAGCACCTTGCATATTGATGGACCACCGCTCAGTTCAGTGTATAATGCATCCAAGTCATTTGTGATCAAACACCACAAGAGTCACCTTTAGTTTGTGACACAGCATCACACGAGGACAGAATATCAGAGCAATGCGACAGACAAAGCACTCTGCATATTGATGAACCACCGCTTAGTTCAGTGTATACACTACCTACAAGTCATTTGTGATCAAACACTACAAGAGTCACCTTTAGTTTGTGACTCAGCATCTCACGAGGACAGAATATCAGGGCAATGCGACAGACAAAGCACTCTGCATATTGATGGACCACCGCTCAGTTCAGTGTATAATGCATAATGAATCCAAGTCATTTGTGATCAAACACCACAAAAGTCACCTTTAGTTTGTGACACAGCATCACACGAGGACAGAATATCAGAGCAATGCGACAAACAAAGCACTCTGCATATTAATGGACCACCAATCAGTTCAGTGTATACTGCCTGCAAGTCATTTATGATCAAACACCACAAGAGTCAGCCTTTAGTTTGTGACACAGCATCACACGAGGACAGAATATCAGCATGATGCGACAGGCAAAGCACTCTGCATATCGATGGACCACCGCTCAGTTCAGTGTATACACTACCTTCAAGTTATTTGTGATCATACACAACAAGAGTCACCCTTTAGTTTGTGACACAGCATCACACCAAGACAGAATATCAGAGCAATGCGACGGACAAAGCACTCTGCATATTGATCGACCACCAATCAGTTCAGTGTATACTGCCTGCAAGTCATTTATGATCAAACACCACAAGAGTCAGCCTTTAGTTTGTGACACAGCATCACACGAGGACAGAATATCAGAGCAATGCGACAGACAAAGCACTCTGCATATTGATGGACCACCGCTCAGTTCAGTGTATACTGCATCCAAGTCATTTGTGATCAAACACCACAAGAGTCACCTTTAGTTTGTGACACAGCATCACACGAGGACAGAATATCAGAGCAATGCGACAGACAAAGCACTCTGCATATTGATGGACCACAGCTCAGTTCAGTGTATAATGCATCTAAGTCATTTGTGATCAAACACCACAAGAGTCACCTTTAGTTTGTGACACAGCATCACACGAGGACAGAATATCAGAGCAATGCGACAGACAAAGCACTCTGCATATTGATGGACCACCGCTCAGTTCAGTGTATACTGCATTCAATTCATTTGTGATTAAACACCACAAGAGTCACCTTTAGTTTGTGACACAGCATCACACGAGGACAGAATATCCGAGCAATGCGACAGACAAAGTACTCTGCATATTGATGGACCACCGCTCAGTTCAGTGTATACACTACCTACAAGTCATTGGTGATAAAACACCACAAGAGTCACCTTTAGTTTGTGACACAGCATCACACGAGGACAGAATATCAGAGCAATACGACAGACAAAGCACTTTACATATTGATGGACCACCGCTCAATTCAGAGTATACACTACCTACAAGTCATTTGTGATCAAACACCACAAGAGTCACCCTTTAGTTTGTGACACAGCATCACACGAGGACAGAATATCAGAGCAATGCCACAGACAAAGCACTCTGCATATTGATGGACCACCGCTCAGTTCAGTGTATAATGCATCCAAGTCATTTGTGATCAAATACCACGAGAGTCACCCTTTAGTTTGTGACACAGCATCACACGAGGACAGAATATCAGAGCAATGCGACAGACAAAGCACTCTGCATATTGATGGACCACCGCCCAGTTCAGTGTATACTGCATCCAAGTCATTTGTGATCAAACACTACAAGAGTCACCTTTAGTTTGTGACTCAGCATCTCACGAAGAAAGAATATCAGAGCAATGCGACAGACAAAGCACTCTGCATATTGATGAACCACCGCTTAGTTCAGTGTATACACTACCTACAAGTCATTTGTTATCAAACACCACAAAAGTCACCTTTAGTTTGTGACACAGCATCACACGAGGACAGAATATCAGAGCAATGCGACAAACAAAGCACTCTGCATATTAATGGACCACCAATCAGTTCAGTGTATACTGCCTGAAAGTCATTTATGATCAAACACCACAAGAGTCAGCCTTTAGTTTGTGACACAGCATCACACGAGGACAGAATATCAGCATGATGCGACAGGCAAAGCACTTTGCGTATCGATGGACCAACGCTCAGTTCAGTGTATACACTACCTACAAGTTATTTGTGATCAACCACCACAAGAGTCGCCTTTAGTTTGTGACACAGCATGACCCGAGGCCAGAATATCAGAATAATGCGACAGAAAGAAACTCTGCATATCGATGGACCACAGCTCAGTTCAGTGTATACACTACCTTCAAGTTATTTGTGATCATACACCACAAGAGTCACCCTTTAGTTTGTGACACAGCATCACACCAAGACAGAATATCAGAGCAATGCGACGGACAAAGCACTCTGCATATTGATCGACCACCAATCAGTTCAGTGTATACTGCCTGCAAGTCATTTATGATCAAACACCACAAGATACAGCCTTTAGTTTGTGACACAGCATCACACGAGGACAGAATATCAGAGCAATGCGACAGACAAAGCACTCTGCATATTGATGGACCACCGCTCAGTTCAGTGTATACCGCATCCAAGTCATTTGTCATCAAACACCACAAGAGTCACCTTTAGTTTGTGACACAGCATCACACGAGGACAGAATATCAGAGCAATGCGACAGACAAAGCACTCTGCATATTGATGGAGCACCGCTCAGTTCAGTGTATAATGCATCCAAGTCATTTGTGATCAAACACCACAAGAGTCACCTTTAGTTTGTGATACAGCATCACACGAGGACAGAATATCAGAGCAATGCGACAGACAAAGCACTCTGCATATTGATGGACCACCGCTCAGTTCAGTGTATACTGCATTCAATTCATTTGTGATTAAACACCACAAGAGTCACCTTTAGTTTGTGACACAGCATCACACGAGGACAGAATATCAGAGCAATGCGACAGACAAAGTACTCTGCATATTGATGGACCACCGCTCAGTTCAGTGTATACACTACCTACAAGTCATTGGTGATAAAACACCACAAGAGTCACCTTTAGTTTGTGACACAGCATCACACGAGGACAGAATATCAGAGCAATACGACAGACAAAGCACTTTACATATTGATGGACCACCGCTCAATTCAGAGTATACACTACCTACAAGTCATTTGTGATCAAACACCACAAGAGTCACCCTTTAGTTTGTGACACAGCATCACACGAGGACAGAATATCAGAGCAATGCCACAGACAAAGCACTCTGCATATTGATGGACCACCGCTCAGTTCAGTGTATACTGCCTCCAAGTCATTTATGATCAAACACCACAAGAGTCACCTTTAGTTTGTGACACAGCATCACACGAGGACAGGATATCAGAGCAATGCAACAGACAAAGCACTCTGCATATTGATGGAACACCGCTCAGTTCAGTGTATACTGCATTCAATTCATTTGTGATCAAACACCACAAGAGTCACCTTTAGTTTGTGACACAGCATCACACGAGGACAGAATATCAGAGCAATGCGACAGACAAAGTACTCTGCATATTGATGGACCACCGCTCAGTTCAGTGTATACTGCATCCAATTCATTTGTGATCAAACACCACAAGAGTCACCTTTAGTTTGTGACACAGCATCACACGAGGACAGAATATCAGAGCAATACGAAATAAAAAGCACTTTACATATTGTTGGACCACCGCTCAATTCAGTGTATACACTACCTACAAGTCATTTGTGATCAAACACCACAAGAGTCACCCTTTAAATTGTGACACAGATACACACGAGGACAGAATATCAGAGCAATGCAACAGACAAAGCACTCTGCATATTGAGCGACCACCGCTCAGTTCAGTGTATAATGCATCCAAGTCATTTGTGATCAAACACCACAAGAGTCACCTTTAGTTTGTGACACAGCATCACACGAGGACAGAATATCAGAGCAATGCGACAGACAAAGCACTCTGCATATTGATGAACCACAGCTTAGTTCAGTGTATACACTACCTACAAGTCATTTGTGATAAAACACCACAAGAGTCACCTTTAGTTTGTGACACAGCATCACACGAGGACAGAATATCAGAGCAATACGACAGACAAAGCACTTTACATATTGATGGACCACCGCTCAATTCAGAGTATACACTACCTACAAGTCATTTGTGATCAAACACCACAAGAGTCACCCTTTAGTTTGTGACACAGCATCACACGAGGACAGAATATCAGAGCAATGCCACAGACAAAGCACTCTGCATATTGATGGACCACCGCTCAGTTCAGTGTATAATGCATCCAAGTCATTTGTGATCAAATACCACGAGAGTCACCCTTTAGTTTGTGACACAGCATCACACGAGGACAGAATATCAGAGCAATGCGACAGACAAAGCACTCTGCATATTGATGGACCACCGCCCAGTTCAGTGTATACTGCATCCAAGTCATTTGTGATCAAACACTACAAGAGTCACCTTTAGTTTGTGACACAGCATCACACGAGGACAGAATATCAGAGCAATGCGACAAACAAAGCACTCTGCATATTAATGGACCACCAATCAGTTCAGTGTATACTGCCTGCAAGTCATTTATGATCAAACACCACAAGAGTCAGCCTTTAGTTTGTGACACAGCATCACACGAGGACAGAATATCAGAGCAATGCGACAGACAAAGTACTCTGCATATTGATGGACCACCGCTCAGTTCAGTGTATACTGCATCCAATTCATTTGTGATCAAACACCACAAGAGTCACCTTTAGTTTGTGACACAGCATCACACGAGGACAGAATATCAGAGCAATACGACAGACAAAGCACTTTACATATTGTTGGACCACCGCTCAATTCAGTGTATACACTACCTACAAGTCATTTGTGATCAAACACCACAAGAGTCACCCTTTAAATTGTGACACAGCATCACACGAGGACAGAATATCAGAGCAATGCAACAGACAAAGCACCTTGCATATTGATGGACCACCGCTCAGTTCAGTGTATAATGCATCCAAGTCATTTGTGATCAAACACCACAAGAGTCACCTTTAGTTTGTGACACAGCATCACACGAGGACAGAATATCAGAGCAATGCGACAGACAAAGCACTCTGCATATTGATGAACCACCGCTTAGTTCAGTGTATACACTACCTACAAGTCATTTGTGATCAAACACTACAAGAGTCACCTTTAGTTTGTGACTCAGCATCTCACGAGGACAGAATATCAGGGCAATGCGACAGACAAAGCACTCTGCATATTGATGGACCACCGCTCAGTTCAGTGTATAATGCATAATGAATCCAAGTCATTTGTGATCAAACACCACAAAAGTCACCTTTAGTTTGTGACACAGCATCACACGAGGACAGAATATCAGAGCAATGCGACAAACAAAGCACTCTGCATATTAATGGACCACCAATCAGTTCAGTGTATACTGCCTGCAAGTCATTTATGATCAAACACCACAAGAGTCAGCCTTTAGTTTGTGACACAGCATCACACGAGGACAGAATATCAGCATGATGCGACAGGCAAAGCACTTTGCGTATCGATGGACCACCGCTCAGTTCAGTGTATACACTACCTACAAGTTATTTGTGATCAACCACCACAAGAGTCGCCTTTAGTTTGTGACACAGCATGACCCGAGGACAGAATATCAGAATAATGCGACAGAAAGAGCACTCTGCATATCGATGGACCACCGCTCAGTTCAGTGTATACACTACCTTCAAGTTATTTGTGATCATACACAACAAGAGTCACCCTTTAGTTTGTGACACAGCATCACACCAAGACAGAATATCAGAGCAATGCGACGGACAAAGCACTCTGCATATTGATCGACCACCAATCAGTTCAGTGTATACTGCCTGCAAGTCATTTATGATCAAACACCACAAGAGTCAGCCTTTAGTTTGTGACACAGCATCACACGAGGACAGAATATCAGAGCAATGCGACAGACAAAGCACTCTGCATATTGATGGACCACCGCTCAGTTCAGTGTATACTGCATCCAAGTCATTTGTGATCAAACACCACAAGAGTCACCTTTAGTTTGTGACACAGCATCACACGAGGACAGAATATCAGAGCAATGCGACAGACAAAGCACTCTGCATATTGATGGACCACAGCTCAGTTCAGTGTATAATGCATCCAAGTCATTTGTGATCAAACACCACAAGAGTCACCTTTAGTTTGTGACACAGCATCACACGAGGACAGAATATCAGAGCAATGCGACAGACAAAGCACTCTGCATATTGATGGACCACCGCTCAGTTCAGTGTATACTGCATTCAATTCATTTGTGATTAAACACCACAAGAGTCACCTTTAGTTTGTGACACAGCATCACACGAGGACAGAATATCCGAGCAATGCGACAGACAAAGTACTCTGCATATTGATGGACCACCGCTCAGTTCAGTGTATACACTACCTACAAGTCATTGGTGATAAAACACCACAAGAGTCACCTTTAGTTTGTGACACAGCATCAC
>CM061536.1:35112540-35460119 GCA_030545055.2 Neoaliturus tenellus | reverse complement strand
TGAAACCAAACCAATTGTACTTGTTTTGAATACATTGTCATGCCAAAAGAAGCATTTCATTTGCTATAGTACCTTTCAACTCGTGACTTCCATAAAAACTCCAAAAAATAAATTAATTTGAATAGGAGCGAAAGGGGAAATGTCACAAGATTATCACAACTACACTTTATAGTGAGTGTGACTCAAACATTCAAAGATTTTATTTTACCATCAAGTTTGTTACAATAATAAGCTATGTCTTAACCTACATTAACCTGAGAAAATAAATAATAAATTAGTCATAAGTCAAACAAAAACATTACAGCAAACCATGCTCAATCAAGAGAATAAATTTTTCACATTCAAATTGCAAAACCGCAAAGAAAAACTCACTAGTATTTGTTACTTATATTAAAGATATTTTTAACAAATTTAATGGCTACTTACCCAAACATCTTTGATGGTGAAGACATTGCCTTTAACTGCATCGATGTATACTACTGGATTGCTCGCGTCCGTGTTGCAGCGAACCGATTCGCGGTCCGGCCGCGCTGTAGGGCAACAGCGCCGGCCGCTAACACGGGCAGCATAGGGAAAATCGTGACGCACGCTTACTTAAATTACATTTTTAAGGCAATGAAATTTTGTATATATACAAAATCTTTTATTCGTGTTCTCAAGTAAACTCTGCTTCCATAGACACACATATTGGCTACTATTTATCGTTATTTTAATTTTAAAATTAATTCAAACTTGGAATTTAAGTGAAATGTCATTTCTAATTGCTTCTATGAATGGATTTAACCTTTTGTAAATTATGGCATTTCTTTAAAACATTTTCTATTAGTTTTTATTAAAAAATATTACAATTTATGAATTTAAAACAAATGTTTGAATACATATTATTTTACACAATACAGTAACACAGTTTGTTCTATCATGAAATACAATGAAGCCCCAGTATATGGACATTTAAAAAAATTATATGTAACATTTTAATTTATTGATACAAATGTTTTCGTTGTAGTATAAAATCCAAATTTCAAGATGACTATGTCTTTTTAGTACACGTTCATAAGTGTAGGGTGGAATTACAAACAAATGAAAGAGGAAAGTTACATTTTATAATCATATACTTTATTGATCAAAGCTTAAAACAAACTTGTAACTTTTTATAACTCAAAACATCTAAGAATACAAAACATTTTTTAACAAATAGTTTTGTTAGTTTCTGACAGACCAATACTGGGCAAATTAGCAGCACTGGTTGCCTCTTTGGCCCTGTGATGCCCGATAGTTTTCAAAAACAAGTTTCCAATCAACTTTATTAACTAAATTCTATGATTAACCTCATCGACACAGTTTGAGGTATGACCTTTATAAACAGAGTATTTAAAAAGTTGCAGGCTTGGTTCAGGACTTGTTTGGTGTTTAATTGTTTATCAGACTCACTGAATGTCTGTTAACTTATAGATGAAACTGGTAATTTTAAAATCATCTTCTGAAACTCTTACTAATCTACTTTTTAGACAAAAAGTCGGTAAAATGTGTGTGGACACTTAAATATCCTTCTTCTGAAAATAACAAATCCCTACATTCTCCACAATGTAATTTTACCACAACTTTACGGACAATGAAACCACAAATATAATAAATTATATTGTCTTTGTAATACGACTGCTCTAAACCCTCACTCATTAATGATACTACTTCTAGTTCTTCATCAACGCGACGGTTGTTGATGTAAACAAACACATCCACACACTGCTTCACAGGGGGTACAATATTGTAAAGTAAACATTCCCTGTTTTCCCTCTGTCAAAAACATAATTCCCTTCTTTACAATTACAAGGCATACATGGTCAAATTAGTTTCACTTTCTTACGATTCCTTGTCATTTGTAGCTGGTTTTATATTCGATGTAACTGTTGAGTTAACCCAATTATTCTGTTATGAATCGTTAATACTTCACAGCATTTTAATTACAAATGTAAAAAAATATTAATAAAAAATGTTTATTCGTACACAGCAACAAATAATTATCAAATGAACTACGAGATTTGTAGCTCCAGAAGCCCGCGGTAGCCTCAGTGAGATCACGAGGCTCAAAATGAACTTCGTCGCGCCACTATTATTTATTCGATTGCCAACGATCTAGTCATTTTATCTTAAGTTTCTTGGTCGAATAATGAAATTCGTCTCATTGGCTACAACTTTTCCGCTGAAAGTTTGTTTCTGACCCAAAAATAATAAAAAATCCTCGCTTAGTGACTTTTCCATGTCCGACTAAATTGATTCTCAAACATTTCCACCTTTAATAATTACCTTTAGTTTAGGAACTAAAAAATATTTATACTGTTGGATTCAGTATTTAATACAGAAACGGAATATATAAATTTAAATGCACTTTAACCACTCTGTTGTGGTACAGGAGCGTGTAAACGGCGGCGCGCACTGTCGATGAAATGACGCCGATTCCGCAGTTGCCCTACAGCGCTATCCACGCCGGACTGTTTGGGGCTCATTTAGAGTTCAATCCAGTAGTATACATCGATGTTTAACTGTGACCGTGATGGTCCCAATGTCATCGTATTGGACGGCGACGGAGAGGACAGCCACAGCGAACACGAGGGGGGGGGGGGCGACACCTACGAAGAGCGTGGCGGCAGGAGACAAAGTCAACACGGTGACGCTGGAAGGATCAATATATATATATATATATATATATATATATATATATATATATATATGAACTTATATAGTATATATACACTTACCGTTGAATGATGAACGCATACGACTAGCAATTGGTCCCATAATTTGCTAGTTGATACATTGGCTGTTTACATGTTTTTGTCGAACTGGAACTTTTCTGTGGTAACACTACGATCACGATTATAACTAACAAAGGGCTATTAAAATTAAAAATAGATATTGGTTTAGGGAATTTGAAGCAAAAGGTAAAAAAACAGCAATAATAATGCAATTTATGGAAACAATTAAATGATACATTTATGACACTTTTACATTAAATTACTGGGTACCGGGTTTTAGTTAGGAATAGAGCTGTCATTAACATATACATAATTCAATTCACATCAATAACGGCTTATTTACCAGCTTTCACAATGTTATGAGAACTAATGTAGGCTATCAGCCGTCCCGTGGAGTGGGTTACAGAATATGAGGTCGTGATATCGAAATCCCACACCTGGCCTTAATTTTCGTTTTGATTATTTTGACTTTTGTACTTTAATTTAACCTGCAGAGTGCTTTTATAGGCCAGTAAAATTATATTAAAACACACATTTTGAAGAATTAATTCACAGTAAACTGGAAATCGTTTTAATACCTTCATTTGATCCCAAATAAGTGTTATCTGAGTTTGCATCATCCCAGGAGGTGATATCGTATTTTATTTTATTTTATTTTATTTTTTATTTATATTTTATTTTTATGGCAGCGTAAAATACATTAAATTTTGGCACTTCTTTAAATTTTTCCTTGTAGCTCAAAACAGTGCACCGGAAGAAAACAAGCTCTATTTAATATCAAAGAGGATTAAATTCTGCGTAGAGTAGAATTCAAATTCGGTACAGTAGCATAGCCGATATCTCAATTTAAAAATAGATAAATTTTTTCGTCCAATTTCAAACTTACTTTTTACGACTTTCCACAACCACATTTAGTCCTGGAGAATCGACACCCCATCAACTAAAACCCCATAAACTCACACGCACAAGAAAAATCTATAGAATGAAAATTGTAGAGTGTAAAATAACACGTTATATAAGAATCTCAATTGAAAATTTCACTAACTTTGAAAGACTTCCTTTTGCATAAACTCACAATTGGTTCCGTGCCCTGTCTTCTTCACTGCACATCCTCCGTAAATGTGAGGAATCAAGTTTCAGTGTATTGTGATTGAAAAGTACATTTCATTAAAAATTTTAGGATATGAACAAGTAGAAAAATTACTTAAATAAGTATGTACAAGCCGAGTAGAGATTTGAGGTAAAATAATAAAAAATGCATTACAATTCTCAATATTACACTACATTAACTATTTGTGTAGGCCTCTTACTGATCAACAATCCTAGGATATACAAGGAGATCTACAAATGAATCAAGATCATGGATATATTTATTTATTTATATACATTATATTTATTTATTTATTTTACAAATTGGTAGCCATTTTAAATTTTCAAACTCAACTATCTCAAAATCGGTATATATCACAAAAATTTTACAAGTCACAAAAAAGTTGCCAAATAAATTATGGTACCAAGTTTGTAAGGATCTGGCAACAAATAACAGAGCTATTGAGATTTTACTAGATAAAAACATTGATTTTGCATTATAATTAATGCAAATTAAGGCCATTTTAACAGAAAAAATGCAATAACTCCGTCATTTGTTGCCGGATTCTTACAAACTTGGCACCATTGGTTAGATCATTTAATTTGGCAATTTTCTGGTGTCTAGTAAAATTTTTATAAAATTAACTGATTTTGAGATTTTAGAGTTTTAAAATTTAAAATGGCCGCCATTTTGAAAATATAATGTGAAAAAATTATTTTTTCCTGAAAATGTACATTGGTATAATAAAGATTTATTGTTGATACATGAACTAAATACAACAATCCCTTACGGAAATAAAAATTACTATGTGTAAAAAACAAAATGGCGGCTAGTAGCTTAACGAAGCATTTTAGACCCCTATTTGTAAGAAGTTTTTTCTTGTCTCAATGCAAGGAACAATATACAAAAGGATTCCAGAGGACACCCAGTATACTGTATGAATTTGAATGAATGGTGTTTTTGGCCTCTGGGGATCTCAAAACGAAAAAGTAACATGGTTTTCTTGGGTGTAGGTCTCGCCGTGACTTCACCTTAACAGCGTATTCCTTGTAGATAAATTCGCTAAAATGTGTCAGACATTACATTTTTCATGATTGTGCACTTTTATCAAGTCCCTCAAAATAGTTTTTAACTGACGTTATTACCCAGTTTCAAATTGTTTTACATAAATGTCCTCTTCATTAGTGGTCAAAAAGGTACGGTAAACGTTTCTGTTGATGTACTTGCTAAGGAAGGCGACGGCCACATAAGAAAATTTATTAATTTACTGAATTTTCTCTTTACGGTAAAAAGAATAAATTAGATCAGTTATATTGCATATAAAACATATTTCGAAGTATACAAAGCTATCCAGGTGATAGGTTTAGTGTAGTGAAAGTAAAGAAACACCAAAAGTGATAAATTGAACATATAGCGGAGAATAGCCAACCGCGCGGCTGAAATATCATCTCGTATATTACAATTGTTACCAACTGTCTTATGTTACAATCTTTCTTTAACTTCCCTGTTTATATTTCATTGAGTAAATATCATAACAAAAAAAAATTATAGGAGAATGTTTTTCAACATCGTTTGGTGTAATTTCACATTCTATAAAAGTATGTAACTTTATTTCTTCTAACATAAATATCTCAATTACTTTCTTTTATTGTTCTTGTTCTAAAGTTTTTTATATTATATAAACATTTGTAAACCTTAAACCTTCCTTTTTAATAAGTAGGCTATACATTGATACAGTCTTTCCACAACCACTTGGTCCACAAACGATACAGCGAATATTAGTTGGAAAAAGACCCAAATAAGTGTTTTGGAAATTAAGTGTTGTTTCTCTTGTATATTTTCATTAGTTATTTTAAATTTATTCTTTTGTTGAATGAATGTCATTTTTTATACAATAAAAATGGTAAAGGATTATAATTAAAACCATATCAGGGTAAGGGATTAAGACCATATAGAGGTAAAGAGTAGTGGGGAATGGGGGCTTTTGGAACAGTTCAAGGTCACCTGAGGGATGACGTCATTGATGACGTCATCGAGGTCAATGACCTCATTGATGACGTCATCGATTGCGTCATTGATGACGTCATCACCAATGACGTCACTTCCATGACGTCACACCCATGTCGTCACAGAAATGACGTGCTGATGACGTCATCACCCCTTACGTCACCAAGATGACGTCATTGATGTCACAAAGGTCAAGGTCACGCTTAAACCTAAAATTTTTTAGGCACTTTTACTGTTTCTCGCACTACGCTCCGAGTTTCAGTCACAGTTACCATGACCATGACGACTTGGAGCGAATTTGCGATGAGAAACAGCAAAAGTGCTGAGGAAACTTGAAGTTTGCAACGTGACTCTGCCTAAACCGTCATGTGACACCGCTCGGGTGACCTTGAACTGGCCCAGAAGCCCCCATTCGACCATTACTGCAACCGCGATGCGCACCCTACGACAGACACCGAGCGACTGACTGTCCGGCCCCGCGCACTCTAGGTATATGGGAAGTGGTGGGGGAAATTGCGATGACCTTGGGAAACTTGAAAATGTCAAGCCGGGTAGCACCGTTTTGGTGCTACCTTAAAGTTACATGTTAAAGTGTGATGACCTTGAGTAAAAACATAGAAATACTACAAGTTGATACTGTCCCAGAGTTAAAGTGTGGTGACCTTGAGTCAAAACACTGAAATACTAAAAGTCGAAATCATCCCAGAGTTAAAGTGTGATGACCTTGAGTGAAAACACTGAAGTACTACAAGTCGATATTGAACCAGAGTTAAAGTGTGATGACCTTGAGTCAAAACATAGAAATACTACAAGTTGATACCATCCCAGAGTTTAAGTGAGATGACCTTGAGTCAAAACACAGAAATAATACAAGTTGATGCAGTCTTAGAGTTAAAGTGTGGTGACCTTGAGTTAAAATACTGAAATACCACAAGTCGATATTGTTCCAAAGTGAAGTGACCTAGATTCAAAACTTGTAAAAATACTTACATATAGAGAGTTGGAGAACAGCGAGACGCACCGCATGGAAGCCGGAGACATACTGGCGGAGCGGTGTTGTGCAGCCTAGGGACTCGGTTGTGGTGGGGGTATAGCCAACACTTAGAGTAGAAGGGTTGTGGGTGACCTTGACCCACTAAGTGTGTTGTAAGTGTGTTATATTTATCTAAAGTGTATACGCTTGTTTTAGCATTCCCCCTTGAGCTTTTTCAATGCTCAAAGTAAATCTTAAAGTTAGGGAACGGGAGTAGACCCCCGTGTAAAAGCATTTTATACCAACGTTAGCATGGGTCCTCTCAGGCATGCAATATTGCGGCTGGGTTGGGACTCGGTCCGTTTGTACGCTGGCATGCAGACCACAGCTGTGGCCAAATTGCGGCGGCCTCTGCACTCGGACCGAGGACGTGTAAGCCACTAGGGCTGTCCTCAACCTCTGTTTCCCTTTTGGAAACCAAAATTATGTAAATGAATTTTGTTAGCTATTTGTGTTTTTGCCCCCAAGGCCCCCGAACATTCGTGGTTCGCCATGGATGTACGGAGGCCGAAATTTTTTAATGTTCGTGTGGCCTTGACCCACAAAGATTTATAAAAATTTACTGCATTGCTAAAGTTAAATATTAAAGATAGGGTACGGGAGTAGACCCCCGTGTAAAGCTATTTTAAACCAATGTTAGCATGGGTCCTCTCAGGCATGCAATATTGCGGCTGGGTTGGGAACCGGTCCGTTTGTACGCTGGCATGCAGACCACAGCTGTGGCCAATTTGCGGCGGCCTCTGCACTCGGACCGAGGACGTAAGCCACTAGGGCTGTCCTCAACCTCTCTCAAAATTATGTAAATGTTTTGTTAGTTATTTGTTATCAATGCAGTAAATATTTAAAAGTCTTGCGTGGCGAAGGGAACACAACATTGGATGTTGCCCTGTTGTCATAGTTGGGTCTCTTCGGAGGCTACAGCGATGACAACCCAAAGGGGCTTAATTTTTTTAAAGTTTTTTTCGTGACCTTGACCTAAATATATAAAAGTTTTCAAAATCTTTAACAGTCAGGTCTTATTAATATATTAAGGTCTTTTAAAAATGTAACAGTTAGGTATAAGTAACACACAAGTTTGAAGTTGTCCATAGTTGGGTCTTTTCGGAGGCTTCAGCGATGGTAACATAAATGCCCCAAGTGGGGCTTATTTTTTTAAAATGCGAGCCCCCCCCCCACCCCCACCCCCTCCCCCTCCCTTTAAACTTTTTTTTTCGAAAAAATTTTTGACCTTGACCAAAAAGTTTTTTGCTCCGGACGAGAAGTGAACCCCCCCCCTCCCCCACCCCCCTCCCCCACCCCCTCCCCCACCCCCTTCAAACTTTTTTTTGGAAACAATTTTTTGACCTTGACCAAAAAGTTTTTTGCTCCGGACGAGAAGTGATCACCCCCCCCCCCCTGGGCGTGGTCGCCCTGGTGGAGATATAAGGCGGCCAGGTTGCACGCACTTCTCATTCACGCTCCAGCTTTCATTGGAAGTGGCTGTCCAGGAGCTCATTCTTAAGAAGACCGGTGACCAAAAATGTCTCGTCGTATACCTTATAAACCTTCGTACTATAATCTGATTGGTATTAATAGTATTACAGACAATGAGAAGAAATTGTATAAAAAATGTTGTTGTTTACTTGACAGAACGCAAAAACTACCACCAAATACTTTCACCTACAAGCTACCCCTGATAGACAAGGATGATGTAAACAAACTAACAACAATTCAAGTGAAATTGGTGGAAGAAAAAATTCTTGTTTGTGTGAGAGAAGTGTTTCATAATGAATATTCAAAAAGATTGGCTTTTGACTTTATTAAGGAACATGCAGTACGTGAAACAGGACAGTATCCAGGATTATATTATTTATATCTTTTTGAGAATGGAGCAAGTGTAACGGTAGAAATAAGTATCAAACTAATGTAATTCTCCCAACCAAGTGTTAAACTAGGACTTGAACTTGGACTTGATTGAGGTTTTGTAGAACAGAGCGGGGGATAGATCACTTTGCGGCAATGGACTAGCATGCTGCTTAGTGGTTTATCCCCCGCTCAAAGGGTATCTTTACGCGACCTTGACCCACATAAATGCATAGTTTGTGGAAATATAAAAAGGGCAAACCAATTGGATAGATACACCACTTCTATAACATGGCTCCATTGCAGTGCTCTATCCCCCGCTGAAAATAATAATTTCAAATGACCTTGTTCCACATAAACTTGCTCAAACAGACATCTTTGAAAAAACTTGTACAAAGTAGTGGATTTAGATCAAACATCATTGGTTTATCAAGCCTGTTGAAGAATATATTGAAAATGGGTGTTTAAAAGCCAAATCTACTACATGATTGATAAACCGGATGTATAAGACGTCACCTTCCCCCACCCTTCAACCTCGGGTATAAAGGGACCCGGTTGAGCGCGCTGCTCATTATTGCGTGGACATTCACCGAGTGCACACTCAAAGCCAAACTGTAAAAAATGGCCATTTGCGATATTTGTGGTGAGTTTTTCCAAGATGAAGATATCTTTGTTTTACATCGAGAATTGCATCATGAAGAGGACAGAAAAGAAGAGATTGTAGTAAGTGAAGAAGACTTGGATGCGATTGATCGGTTTTTGGAAAACCACCATAATCAGATGGACGAATTGGATAGCTATCAACAGTTACACCGAGAATTGCATCATGAAGAGGACAGAAAAGAAGAGAGTGTAGTAAGTGAAGAAGACTTGGATGCGATTGATCGGTTTTTGGACAAACCTCAGAAGCAGGACTGGGCTAGCTATTTACAGTTAATGCAAAGAAGAAGACCAAGTGTTATTCAATTTGCCGGAGCTGGACCATCTACAGCTGGAGGATTTATTCAAGAAGAGAAAATGGAAGAAGAAGATACGGAAGAAGAAGTGGAAGATGTAAGACAACTGCGTACCCAAGAAGAGGATATGGAAGATATAAGACAACTGCGCACTACAGCCTTGCCAGGACCAGTTGTAATTCATTTCAAAATTAATAACGTGCAATTAGAACTGGAAAATTTTATAAGTCAAGCTAAAAAGCTAGTTGTAAAAACATTGACGGAAGAATTGGCAAGATTGAACTTTATTAAATTTGGATTGGTGTTGGAGGCTATGTTTACTAATACCGATGGTGAAAATTCACCGAGAGCATTCATTGCTAAAAACCGAACCCTTACAACCACATCTGATATCAACGAAATTTTAGAAGAATGTTTGGTTGAACTGCTAGTGAAACTTCAAGAACATGAAGGAAGAGGATCCGGCTGGACGCTATCATCAATTGAAGGTATGGATGTGAGGGTTCACAAGCATGGATATGGTATGAGAGGAAGCAGCTTTATCCCTCTACCAAAGGTGATCCGAGATACAAGATCATGTATCAATGTGAAAAATGAGGATAATGAATGTTTCCGGTATGCAATGTTAGCAAAATATGTGGAACCTATGGCCTGTAGACCTAGCATAGCATACGAAGCTGTTCAACACCGCTATAACTTCCAAGGTATGTCGTATCCTGTTAGTCTTAATGATGTTGCTAAATTTGAAAGAAAAAACCCAGGAGTTTCAGTTAATGTGTTTGGTTTAGACGAATCAAATAACGTATACCCGTTACGAGTTACAAAGACTGAACGTCAAAACCATACAGATTTGTTGCTATTGACCAAAGGTGAAATATCACATTATGTTTACATCAAGAACTTTGAAACTTTGGTTGGACGACAAGCGACTAAAAAGAAAATTAGAGTAACAGTGTGTAAGAGATGCTTTTGTTTCACAAATAAAGACTTGAGACGTGGAGGATCAGAGTGGTTGTCAGAACACCAACGTCTTTGTAATGACAACTATGAAGTGAAGATTAGTCTGCCACCACCATCTAGAGCATTTGTCCAGTTCAATAAAACAGTTCACCAATACCGGATTCCACTAGTTATCTACGCTGACTTTGAATCCACGTTAGTGCCGCAGGAACTTCCGGATGGTGAAGTAACTAGAAGAACCAAATATCAATTGCATCAACCTAACAGTTTTTGCTTATTGGTGAAATCTACTTTACCTGAAGAAACAATTGCAAGACTATGGCTTAACATCCACTCCGATACTCTACCGTGGGGAAGAAGCTGCTAAGTATTTTGTAGACCAGTTGTATGACATTGCTGAAAAGGCAGAACGCTTATACAGTAATGTTTTTACCCATGGAACCTTTGAACCAAAATCAACAAGATGAGCACACTTCGGCAACAACGTGTTATTTATGCAAGACCTTCAGTGAAGACAACCATAAAGTAAAAGACCACGATCACCTGACGGGGTTATACAGAGGAGCTGCTTGTAATTCATGCAATATAAATTACAAACTGCCAAACTTTATCCCTGTCGTGTTACACAATCTTAGCGGCTATGACTCCCACTTCATTATCCCAGAGTTAGGACGAGATGATGGAAAAATTGAAGTATTAGCTGAAACATTGGAGAAGTACATCAGTTTCTCAAAAACAGTAGGTAAAATTAAACTTCGCTTCGTAGACTCTTATAGATTTATGTCATCTAGTTTGAGTAAATTGTCTGAGAACCTAAGAAGAGAAGACCTAAAAGAAACCAGCAAAATTGTACCTGAAGATAAATTGGACTTAGTAATGCGTAAAGGAGTGTTCCCCTATGATTACATAACTTCTGCAGAAAAATTTGAAGAAACCAGTCTGCCACCGATTGAAGCCTTCAATAGCAAGTTTAATGAAAGTGCAATCACCGTTGAAGACTACAATCATGCTTGTAATGTTTGGAACCAACTAAACATTCAAACCTTAGGGGAATATTCTGATTTTTATATAAAATTGGATGTAACTCTGCTGTGCGATGTGATGGAAGAATTTCGGAACACCTGTTTCTCAGCCTACGGATTGGATCCTTTACACTTGTATACATCCCCTGGATTAGCATGGCAAGCTATGCTCAAGTCAACTAACTGTCGATTGGAGCTTCTTACAGACATCGATATGGTCCTCATGATCGAATCAGGTGTACGAGGTGGTTTGACTCAAGCTGTGACCAGACATGTTAAGGCCAACAACAAGTATATCCCCAACTTCGACGAGCAACAACCATCACTCTACCTTGGATATTTTGATGCGAACAACCTCTATGGTTGGGCGATGTCAAATCCACTTCCCTACGCAGACTTCAAGTGGATTGACCCGACCACCATTGGTGACATATCACGGATTCCAAAAGATGGCCAAACAGGCTATATTCTGGACTGTGATTTTGAATATCCGGAACACCTTCACGACCATCATTACGACCTGCCTCTCCTAGCCAAGACTGAAGTTTCACCGACAGGAAGATGGCCCAAGCTGATGATGACCTTGGAGAATAAGAATCGATATGTGGCACACTACTGGGTAGTTCAACAAGCACTTGAATTGGGCCTACGTATAGTGAAAATTCACAGAGCAATTGAATTCACCCAGTCTTGTTGGTTGAAACCATATATCGATTCCAACACTACAAGAAGAGCTGCAGCGACAACAGCATTTGAAAAGGACTTCTACAAATTAATGAACAACGCCATCTTTGGGAAGACCTTGGAGAACAAGAGAAAAACACAAAATTGTAAAATTAGTAAGTGATCCTAGGAAATTGGAAAAATTAGTGCAAAAAACCAAATTTCGGAACATCAATGATTATAAACGAAAATCTAGTTGCTGTCAGTATGAATAAAACAACAATAGTGATGGATCGTCCGTTATACATTGGAATGTCGATTTTGGATATAAGTAAAACTCTGATGTATGATTTCCATTACAACAAAATGGTTAAACACTACGGAAGAGACAACATTGGAGTTGCATACATGGATACCGACGCGTTTATCTACTGGATAAAGACTTTGGACATGTATGAAGATCTAAGGAGTTTTCCATACAAAGACGACTTTGACTTCTCTGACTATCCGAAGAACCATCCGAATTACAATGAAAAGAATAAAAAAGTAATTGGAAAATTTAAAGATGAAGCAAATGGAATACCTTTGGAGGAAATAGTTGCGCTGATGTCCAAATTATATTCCTTCAAGATGTATATGGAAAATGACATACCGACAGTGAAGAAAGCTAAAGGAGTCAAAACATCGTACTTAAAGAAACATGTGACATTTGACCATTACAAGACCTGCTTGTTTGAAGATTCTACAATGTCTGCAACGTTCAACACTATCAAAAGCTTTAAACATGAGATCTACAGTGTCACTGAAGTTAAAAGAGCACTATCAGCTCAAGATGATAAAAGGCATATTATGCCGGATAAAATCCATACTCTTCCTTTCGGCCACTACTCTCTAAACCCTATCAACTAGTAACCTATTCTTTGTCCTTCTACAACTTCGACCTTATTCCTTTCTCCTTCCGTAAAAAAATGGGGAACACGGCAAGTCCAACGCCGTGTTCCCCATTTTTTTACACAAGTTTGGATGACCTTGACCTATATAAATCATGTGAATATTTAAGACAACATTCATTGTGATTATACATGTGATACATGAAACATTCAAACCTGCAATATGAAGAACTTAAAGCAAGAAATTGTCAACGAGCTTCATAAACCTGCAAGAAGAAAGTTTCCGCGAAGAAATACAGTGATAAAAGGAATAAATGATTTATATCAAGCGGATTTAATCGAAATGATTCCTTACAGTAAACAAAATAGAGGATTTAAATACATATTGACTATTATTAATTGTTTTTCAAAAATGGCAGATGCTTTACCACTAAAAGATAAAAGTGGCAAAAGTGTTACAAAAGCAATGGAAACAGCTATACAAAGAGACAAACATACTATAAAACATTTACAAACTGATGATGGAAAAGAATATTTTAATAAGGAATTTGCAAATTTAATGAAAAAACATAACATTAACCATTACTCAACCAATTCAGAGGTAAAAGCATCAATAATTGAAAAATTTAACAGAACTTTAAAAGGTGCCATGTATAAGATGTTTTCCAACAGAGGATCACACGTATGGATTGATATGTTACCAAAACTTATAAGCGATTACAATAACAAGTTTCATAGAACTATCGGTATGAAACCAAGCCAAGTGACTAATAAAAATGAAAAACTTGTATAAAAACGTATAAAAATGAATACTAAACCAAAAATTGAAAAAACTAAAGCCTAAAAGGTTTAATGTTGGTGATAAAGTGCGAATAAGCAAATACAAAGGTGTATTTAGTAAAAGATATCTTCCAAACTGGACAAATGAGGTATTTACCGTATTTAAGGTGCAACCTACAATACCAGAAACTTACATTTTAAAAGATAATAAAGGACAATTGCTGGAAGGAGGGTTTTATGGACATGAAATGTTAAAGTCAACAGTAGGTGATGTATATTTAGTTGAAAAGGTGTTGCAACGGAAAAAAGATAAGGTTAAAGTACGATGGTTAGGATTTAATAAGACGGAAGATTCATGGATACCTAAAAAGGATCTAATATAACGATAGAGCATCATTTTGGGTTGAACCATTACAAAGGATGGAGATAATACCGCAAAAAGACAATTTTACTATTAATAATATAGATGAACTCACAGTGGATGGTTCTCAATTCAATACTGGGAAACATGGTGTTTTGTTACCAAACACGGTTCGTTGTCTAGTTACCGGTCCTTCCAATTGTGGAAAAACAAATGTAGTATTCAATTTGATTACAAACCCTAAAGGATTACGTTTTAATAATTTATATGTATTTTCAAAGTCACTACAACAACCAAAATATCAGTTATTGGAACAAATACTCAATAATGTGCCTGAAGTTAAATATTTTAAATTTAACGCAAGCGAGAGTGTCATGCAACCGCAAGAGGCTAAACCATTCTCAGTATTTATATTTGACGATGTATCTTGTGAAAATCAAAATACAATAAGGAATTACTTCGCCATGGGTCGACATAACAACATAGATAGCATTTATATTGGTCAAACTTACAGCAAAATACCGAAACAGCTCATTAGAGACAATGCAAACATGTTAATTGTATTTAAACAGGATGAAACCAACCTAAAACACATATATTTGGATGAACGGATAGAAGAGAAGTGAATCCTCACACATAACTGTTACAACCTCACTAGAGTGACAAATCCCGATTCCGTTGACCGACGATTACGTTCGCAAGAAGCCTCAGATCGACTTCAAACTTTCACAGTAGATTTTAGCCGTAATTCTTAAGGTCGAGTTCGTTTCTGAAGTTATTCTGTCCAGTAATAAAGTAATTAGACGTAATTTAATTTCCCATAAGAAATGCATTGTGGGCTGTAAATAACGGTGTTTAGGGTGTTTAGGTTACGTTAAACGGTGCTATTTTTGTTTGTTGTCTGACATATAGAAAGCATGTATTATATGAAAACTATATTCTGCCTGTTGTTGTGGAACTAAACCATTTGTTATGTCACGATTAAAAATACAAAATGTAAATGAAAATAAAGTAAACAAACAACTAGAAACAATAACAAAACAAAAGTTTTACCAATGTGCACTTTGTTATATTTTGCAAATTTTCATTTAAAACTTGACGTTGGATGGCAGCTCTTTTATGCCGTACTTGGCTATTTATTACTATCAACTTGTATTATGCACAGTTGTTGAGCTAACTGCAATAATTTTACAATTCTTTTTTTATTGATTTCAGTCGGTGTCTTCATCGTTTAAAACTGACTAATTATTTTACTTATTATTCTTTTATGCTAACGGCATTATATAAGCTGTTACTTAAAAAAAATAAATAACTACCATTTCCGGTTTGTTGTCGTTTCCTCTTCTGTAGAACGTTGTTGAGCCATATCGGATATGGTATTGCGTTCAAGATTGAATAGTTATAACTAGCGATTCCTTATAAACCATTTTACCGTTGTCAAATTTTAATATTGCAAATATTAAATTACTTATTCCTCATTCACTTACAAGTGAATCACTTGTGTTAGTTAATTATTTTTAACAATTTTGTATGACTGCCTACATCTAACTTGCTGAAAGGTAAGTATAGAAGCTTCACTTTTTCTTATTTATTAGCTTATAGTTATTAATTTTTCAGTTTGGTGTGAGCCAATGCCTTTACATTCTGCTTTTATTTGTAATAGAAAACGGAAAGCCTATAGGCCTAATGGTTTCTTACTTTGATTGAACAACTTTTTTTACATTTCTATAATCAACTTACTCAAACCAACTTTTTAGGCTTAAGACGTTTTGGATCACGGGATAATTTACAGAGGTGCACCTCATTCTTACATTTTTCAGATTATTATATTTTTTTAGTTGTAATGAACTAGGCCTATAACACATTAATTAAATGATCTTTGCTTTTTCTAATAAATAGAGAACCTTATAGGCTTACAACAAAACCTTTTTTTTTAAAGTCAATGTGTTTGGTATTGGCCTAATTCATCTTAATTTTTTTTAGGTCACGCCCCCACCTGATCTAGGCCCAGACCTAAACTCCTAAACTTTCCCATTTTGTTGAAAATTTGCTAAAACTTATAACTTGCCTTAAGTTATTTAAAAGGTAAATTTAATAGTGTAAGGGAAGAAGCCTATAATTTTTACTACTTTATATGGAATAGGCCTACATGTGATAGGCTTGCACCTACACCTACAGAAGTAAGTTATTTCTCTTTTTCCGTACAAGAGTTTTCCAATGTTTCTTTGACTTTTTAATTTTACTTGCCTTGAGCTTATTTGCTGTCCAACACTTTATTTCACGTACCGTATTTAGGCTTATAAAACGGCAAAACTTCTTTAAATCCTACTCCATCATTATTTTATAACACATGTCAAATTATCATATGTTATTTATTTATTTTTTTTTTGTTTATGTTAAAATAGTTAGTTGATATCTAGCTTAGATTGAATAAATATGGTTATGTTTTTGAAAGTAATTTGATTTAAACAGACATAGCGCAGTCTTGAAGAACTACTGAATAATTCAACCGGATCAAGATCACAACAACGTCCTGGCACAACAAAGCCAGCTATAAGTGGATAGGGCTTGGTGCTATAGATGTGGAGGAGTCCACAACGGCATTCATCTATGCCCAGCACTAGGAAAAATTTTTAAAAAATGTAATAAACCTAATCATTTTTCTAATGTTTGCAGGACTAGGCAATGTAATTACTTAGATAGGCTTGACAACCCAGATGAAGAGAAACCTTTTGATGAATCAAACATCAATAGCCTTTGTGTTGTTGATTGTATAAAAAATAAAAATGTAAGTACAAAACACTTACTGTTGAAGGTAAAAAGATCAAGTTCAAACTTGATAGTGGGGCCGATGTCAACGTGTTGCCTTACCATTATTTTAAAGATCTAAAATGTCTTGCAAAGTAAAATCATGCAATACCACATTACAGTCATTCGGATGGTTTAGTATTAAGCCGTGGGGTATTTTTGACGGGCAAATCGAAACAGATGATAAGATTGATGTAGAAACCTTTTTGATTGTAAAAAAATGAAAATACAGTTCCTATATTAGGACTTCAGACTTGTATTAAACTTAATTTGTTAAGGCGTATTGACAGTGTGTGTATAATGAAGAAGACAAAACATAACTAGAAAATGAGAAACAATCAATTTTTGAGAAAAATAAAGATGTTTTTGAAAGGTTAGGTTGTTTTCCTGATAAGTGCAAAATAAAAATAAGGGTATGAAATGGCGAAACGCTATATTTATCAGAAGGAATACACGAACTTGTGTAAAAGCCCAAACTCAAGAGGGAGATGTATATCACATGTCAAATTATCATATGTTATTTATTTATTATTGTTTTTGTTTTTAAAACAGTTAGTTGTTATCTAGCTTAAATTGAATAAATATGGTTGTTTTTTAAAGTAATTTTATTTAAATAGACGATTATTATCTGTTTGGAATTTTTATATTGCGGTTAAGATTTTTCAATGGAAACAATCAAATCAACAACATATTGAGATGAGAATGTATTGTAAAAATTGAACCTAACCATATAACTGTAAAACATTTCGACAATGGTTTTCTTGAAACATGCAATACTCCCCATCGCAGCAGACCTGCGTACTCAGCGAATTTCCAAATTAGTAATATTAATTTACACTAGAGGAACCTGTAAACAAATTTCCATTACGTCCTAATAAATAGGAAAATAAATGTCTATTCTCCTTCCGATAAGTATAAGGAAAAAGTATGCAGGTATGTTGCCATGGGTAGCATACCTATGTAAAAACACTAAAAGTAGGTTTTTAGCATTGAAAAAATTATTTCGGCCATATCAAGCCATATACTAAATTCATCAATATCTGTTTATCTGTACATTGCTAAAGAAGTTTGCCTATTCTACATCTATACTTATTTAATACGCTAAGGGTTTTTTTTTTTGTCTTGAGAACTCCTCCTACAATTTTAACCGATTTTCAAGTTTTTGATGTCGTTGGATAGGGCTTGGTCTGTAGTTGTTTCGGCCAAAAATTGATGAGTAGCCTATCGGACTGAAAATAAAGGCGCTATCCAAAATTGAAATCCGAAAATTTCCCATTTAAATAACATTGGGATTGAATAAAGCATTTTAAACATCTGTTAATAATCAGCTGTAAATACGTGTAGTTTTGGTAATGAAAGATATTCACAATATTGGATTGGTCGGATGTCATTAATTTAGAGCTCAAAGTAACATTTTTTTGTATGAAAATAAACTGCTCGATTTCAAACAACACGTATATTAGTTTAATTAAAATGGGAAAAGATTATGCAGATTTGCTGCCATGATAAGCACAAAAACCAAGATTTTTTTACCATTAATGGATGAATTTCAACCAAATGATGCTAAATACAGATAGTTTCATCCAAAAATATTAGTTAATAAGTGAAACTAGAGATCGCCTCCTGATCGAAATTCGATCAAAACTTCAGTTGATCTGGCCCCAAGGAGCTTAAAAACATTTTAGAACTAAAACATCTGTTCTTCCTAATTTTCTAGCAGCTGCTTTTATAACAGCTGTCTAATGATCCATTCAATTCTTCTTTCTCCATAAGATTAACATTGGAACTTTGAAAGCCTGTGGGGCGTAGCCCTGGAGTCTGATGTAAATTAGAATGCGATTCTGCTAATCTACAGGACTATACCTTTCTTACGGTATGCTCGGACTTACTAAAGGAGGAAATGAAACATGCTTGCGTATTAATATATAGATTAACACATCCTTGTTTTCCATAAGATTAACATTGGAGAACCAAAATACAATGTACTGTCTTTAGACTTTTTATTATCTCGGCAACCAATGGAGATACAGCAAAGCTTCAAAATGCTATACTGTGTATTTTTAGGAAAAAATCTGGCATTGAAATCTTAATTGTAGTTTGTAACTATTTATTACTTTTATTATAATAGTATTATTTATAAAATAGAAATATTATCGCAAAATCTTAATCAAAACCAAACCATAAACAGTAACTATGGAGTAGAAAACTTTGGCCGGATTTGATGGCTTATACTGTATTCAATAAAAAATCTTAATTTTTAATATATACATGTCATTGATGAATTTACAATGAGTGAAGCACCTACACTTACTAAATTTATATAGGTACCATGTTCCAAATTGAGCATACCAACTTTTGTCAAAATATATTCTCCTAATTTAATCAGATGCCAAGATTGAAAAGAAAGTCCAAGTCACAAATTATCGAAGAAATACGTAAAAAGATGAAAATTATTAATTAAGTCGCCAGGCAAGATGAAGCTTTTATTTTAAGACATGAGTGAGTTTTTTGATAAAAAACACTATATTTTCAACTATTTAAGAGCTTACATCAATTGCATATAATAAATAATAGTTTACCTTAATATACCAAGTACCTTAACTGTTTAAGGGTTAGGCCTATATAAAAGCTGGTTTATTTTTTAAAGTCCTACTTCTTAAAAGGTAACATGGAATAAAAAAAAGAAAATAAATAAAGTTATTTGCTTATTTATCTAAATCAAATTAATTATAGGATATCAGTTCTAGATGAAATAAATACTAATTACATTTCAATTTACTTAATTACATTACAACTTATGGGAGCACTTAAGTGGTACTAAATTTTTCTGTTACTACATTAAAGGTTTCTATTTCTAATTTATTTTGCAGATCACTTGAGGCCCAAGTTGCCCCAGATACTTCGCCAAAGTATAACCAATTCCAAAAAGAATTTGAAGACAATATGCGTAAAGTGCAAAAACATTATTGTAAAAATTGTAATCGGGCATACTTTGGATCAAAACAAAAATCTTGCAAAAAGAATTGTCAAAGATTTACTCCACAGAATAATATGGACCCAGGAATAGTACCCCCTGAACTAAGCGACCTGACCTATTTAGAAAAACAACTTATAGCACGGATCCATCAAGTTATAAGTGTATATAGAATAAAGGGCCACCAATTAGAGTACCGTGGAGATATTATAAACTTCCCGCAGGATATAAAAACCTTTGCATCATGTTTTCCACATAGAATTAACGATGTTACATCAGTATTGGCAGTAAGAATGAAAAATGGACAGGACAGTATTAAAACTTTTGTTGATTTCCACGTTAGAGCCATGAATGTAAAAGAGGCTCTAGAGTGGTTAAAAACCAACAACCCTTACTACCATGACATTGTCATCAGTGATGAAAATTTATCTTTACTGCCTTAAGATGTCTGATAGTATTGAAGCAATATTGCAAAATGATGAGGATGACATTGATGAAAGCTTAGATCAGGTATGCTAAAATTTATGTAGATATCCTACACAGACGTTTGACGTATACATGACCAAAGATTTTCTACAGATAAATACTACTTCCGCAGATTTGTTGGTATTTTTTTGCCGTTCATCCCCATACGCGCAGAATAAGCGTACTCCTAGTATGACCATGTAAGTGCGGATATACCATTTGAACGATTTAAAGAGTTGTGTGGAAAGGCTTGGGCTGAAAAGTATGGGTTTTTAACAATTATGAAGGAACAACCGTTAAACAATGGTCGATACAGGATAGGATTTGATAAATTTATACTAATACACTGATCATGATGTAAAACATTCATTGTTGTACAACACGTCTTGCTACAAACATGGTTAACCAAGAAAAGTTAATAAAGGAAATAAAATCACTTAGTGATTCTATTCGGGATAAAAACAGAGCATTAAAATTAGGTATTAGCGAAAGGGAGAAATTTCTTGAATCTACTTTTAAACCTATTACTGAACCCTTGAAACAATTAAACAAAAAATTTGCTAAACCCGTTTTGGAAGGAGATGCAATTGCACCTATTACAAAGTTTGAAAAAGAAAATGTAAAATCAGAAGATTTTAGTGATGAAGACCTGGAATCCTCTACATATAGTGGTTTTACCGGTGGAGAACCCGAAAGAGAGCTAGAATCACCAGACTATAGTGGTATAAGAGAATTATATGAAGTAAAAGCTAAAAGAGGACATGAAGATGTATCAACTGCTAGTGAAGAGGAAAAATAAGAAGAAGCAAGGGAAGGTCCGTCAAACATAAGCTTGTTGGGTGAAAACATTCATAACAAAGGACCTTTAGGAAGGAAATACATGATAAAAATGTTAGCTGGAATAAATCCTAATAAAAACTACCATAGTTATGGAGTAAGATTAACAGAAGAAGGTTTAATGGTTGGTAATAGCCCAGTAAACATTGATGAACATGATAATATTATTGTTGGTAATCAAAGATATAAGGGCACAAGAGGATTATTTGAATTATTATTTGAAAAAAAGCCTTTAGAATTGTTAGTTAAAGAAGAAAACATGGAAGTATATAAACAGATTTTGGAACACACCAATGCATACAGGAGGAAATATTTAGCTGACCAACCAGTTTTTAGATCTAGGTCTTTAAAATATAGAGAATTTGTATCCAAGTTAATACCAACAACGAGAAGACAACCAATGCCAATAATGCCTAGAAAACCTATAAAACGAAGGTTTGTGTCATCCACTTTGGATATAAGTGCTCCAGAACCGAGAAAAAGAAACAAATCTGTTACAGGTACAGGTTTAATGAAGAAACTATATAACACAAATGTGATTTATTATAATAATATCAATAAATTGGTGGATAGAATGAAACTAATACATGAAGCTAAAAAAGCAGGTCATACTGGATTGGAAAACGAATGGGTGGCTTTAGTGGATGAACTCCGAAACCGTGGGGTAATCTCATAAAAATGCGTTACTCCCTAGAATACTATTCAGTTGCACCATGAGTGTCGACAAGTTTGGACGTTACTCCTCGGATGGGTTATATTATGCGAATAGTTTAAAAAGAAGTGCTGGTTTACCACAAACGCCTGATGGAGATTATGATATGAGTAATAAAAGGTTAAAAAACATAAAAGATCCCGCGGATGAGAATGATGCAATAAATTTAAAAATATTAAAGGAAAAGATATCGCCAACATTAAGACTACAAAATAACACATATGACGCAGACGATCATAGAATTATCAACGTTGGTAAACCAAATCAAAACGGTGATGCAATAAACAAAGGTTATTTATCATCAGAATTAAAAAATACGTTAAAATTCAATGGGAAAACGTATAGTGCTAACAATAAACGTATATCCAACGTAGATGACCCTAAAGATGCAAAAGACAGCGTAAATAGACGCTATTTACATTCCTTGATACCTGAAAAGACAAAAGATGGATTTTCTTTTTATAAATTTGTTATTAACGATATAGGTTATCCAAAAAATGAAAATGATGCTGTAAATCTCAAATATATAAAAGATCATTGTATTACACGTGATGTAGGAGTTATTGATTGTCTCGGTAATTGTTTAACAAATGTAAAAGATGGTTCAGCGCCATCAGATGGTGCAACAGTGGGTCAAATGAAGGAAACTTTAAAGCAAGAAACATCTGGATTTGTAAAACAGGATCAAGTAGTATCACGGTCGGGTGATGTGTTTGTACAAGGAAATGAAAAGTTTATTTTACTTGAACAAAAAAATAATGTTTGGGATTGCAAAGACATGAAATTATCAAATGCGAAAATAGCTACAGATGCTCATGATGTTCCGATTTTATCACAAGTTTTTTTGTAGTACAACAATCTTTAATATTAGACAAACCAAGGGGTAGTACTTTCAATGCGAAAAATAAGAAAATAGGTAATTTGGCACAAGGAACAGATCCAAAGGATGCTGCAACTGTAGGACAAACATTACAATATGATAGTGCAAATCAAGAGTTTATTTATAATATCAAAAGATTTAAATTAATGGATGTAAATGATTATCAAAATATATTAATTGCAGATCCAAATTCATTTAGCGGATTTAGAAAATTGTCTGGTGAAGAATTTATTCATAAAAATCATGTATTTAGAAATGAAGCAGACAGATCATTAATTAGTGCAGATTTAAAATATTTTAAATGTCCTGGGAATGATGCAAATGTAACTGATGAAGACTAAGAATTTGTATAAAAATTGATATGGGTTAGAAATCGGGACTAATATTATAAAAATGGGTTACACTCTAGAATGTTATTCAGTTGCACCATGAGTGTTGACAAGTTCGGACGATATTCCTCGGATGGATTATATTACTCTAATATTTTAAAAAGAGGTGTTGGCTTACCACAAACACCTGATGGAGATTATGATATTAGTAATAAACGGTTAAAAAACATTAATGATCCCACAGATGAAAATGATGCAATAAATTTAAAAGTATTAAAAAAAGAGATATTACCAACACTGAAATTAGACAAAAACACATATAACGCGGGTAATCATAGAATTTCCAACGTTGGTAAGCCAAATCAAAACGCTGATGAAATAAACAGAGGTTATTTATCATCGGAATTAAAGAATACGTTAAAATTTAATGGAAAAACGTATAATGCTGAAAATCGGCGTATATCCAACGTAGCAGACCCTGTAGATGAAAAAGACAGCATAAATAGACGCTATTTACATTCTAAAATACCTGAAAAGACAAAAGATGGGTTTTCTTTTTATAAATTTGTTATTAACGATATAGGTTATCCAAAAAATGAAAATGATGCTGTAAATTTAAAATACATCAAAGATCATTGTATTACACGTGATGTAGGAGTTATTAACTGTCTTGGTAATTGTTTAGCGAATGTAAAAGATGGTTTCGCACCATCAGACGGTGCAACGGTGGGTCAAATGAAGGAAACTTTAAAACAAGAAACCTCCGGTTTTGTGAAACAAAACCAAGTAGTAACACGTCAAGGAGATGTATTTGTACAAGGAAATAAAAAGTTTACTTTACTTGAAGAAAACAATTATGTTTGGGATGGTAAAGGAAAGTTATTGACAAATTTAGTTATTGGTGAAAAGCCTGGTGATGCTGTTACTTATGAACAGATAATACAATTAGAGCAAACTGGAAAAAAATGGTGGAATTGTGATAACAAACGATTAACAAATGTTGCAGACCCTGATTATGCCGATAACGCTGTAACTGTTAATTTTCTTGTTAAAGTAATAGGTAATTTATTATTTGATATGCATAATTATATTGCAGCAGGACAACATAAACCTATTGACAAAAAAATGAGAAATACATGGATTAAACAAGAAATTCTTTATAAATATTTTTTTAATTATAACGCACAAAAGTTTAGATCATCAGATTGGGGTACTTTTGATATTTAATTAAATAACATCATAAATTACATCATTTATGTGCAACCTGTCATAGAGGTAACACATGGGTTACACTTTTCGAATATAAAAGACAATCATGGCGTTTCATTACACCAGTCCATATCGAGACACTATACGGAAAGGAGGCGGTATCACGTCCACAGCGGTTTCTCTGTTAAGTAAAGCTTTAAATCGTATTCCAGTAGGATCTATCGTAAACAGAGCAATAGACGCTTTACCATACAAATTTCACATACCGGGAGGTTATCAGTATTGCGGACCAGGAACTAAATTGCAAAAACGACTGGAAAGAGGTGATCCAGGCATAAATAAGTTAGATCAGGCTTGTAAAGAACACGATATCGCATATTCCACATTTACCGATTCAAAAAATAGGTCAATCGCTGATAAAAAGCTAGCAAATATAGCTTGGCAACGAGTAAAGTCTAGTGACGCTAGTATTGCGGAAAAAGCAGCAGCTTTAGCGGTAACAGCAGGTATGAAGGCTAAAACAGCGGTAGGAGGTGGTAAAAGGAGGGGTAGGAATAAAAAAGGATCAACCATGAAGAAACATGGTGGTAATATTAGACTAAAAAGACGTTCTACGAAGAAAAATAATAAAAAACCGACAATATGGTCAATGGTAAAAAACGGGGCAGGTCTATACCTAAGACCGTATCGTGCATATTAAATAAAAGAAATCAATTAGTTATACCACATAAAGCGTTGACTAATGTTGAATTATTCAGATATATTTCCTGTTTTAAAATACCATTTTTTCGCGGATTATTCATGAAGGACAGTTTACCAAAGAAAATATGGAAAAATGAGACTGGAATCGTAAATTTGGGTAATACTGAAGGGCCCGGCACCCATTGGGTGTGTTATAAGAAACTGAATAGCAATGTATATTATTTTGATAGTTTTGGAAATTTGCCACCACCTAAAGAACTTGAACATTACTTTAAATCTGCTAAAAACATATATTACAACTATAAAAGAGAACAACCTGATAATACTTCAATATGCGGCCATTTATGTTTGGAATTCCTAGCTAAAATTATCAGTCACAATTGAGATGTCTTCCTATACGGTATCATTAACAGGAAAATCGTCCACTTTACGAAGTATCCTTTTTCCAGCGTTACGCTTGCAAAAAGGAAGATTTTGGGAAGCGGCACTGTTGGATTTTACAACTTACAACTATATTCCCAATGTTACGGAAGATAAAAATAACCTATTGCATTACTATAAAGGAAAAGATGCCAGTGGAAAGTTTACAGACTTAGAAGTTTGCAGTTTACCCACAGGTTCTTATGAAATTGATCATATTAATGAATTTTTGCAAAATAAAATGGGAAAAGACAATATAACATTAAAAGGTAATAACAATACGATGAAAGCTGAAATTAACTCCAAATATTACATAGATTTTACTCAGGAACACTCAATCGGTGAATTGTTAGGATTTCCCAAAGATGGGCCAATTTTAGAACCAAATAAAACACATTCCGGTAAACAAACTGTAACAATATTAAAAGTCAATAGTATAGACATAACTTGTAACATTATACAAGGAGCTTACAGAGATGGAGCAAATACTCATATAATACATACTTTTTACCCCAGTGTACCGCCTGGATTTAAAATTGTTGAAAAGCCACAAAACCTGGTATATCTACCGTTGAACACCACTTTCATTTCAGACATCGTGTTGAACGTATTGGATCAAGACGGTAACTTGATAGATTTGCCTATTACGGTTAGACTACATTTAAAATCGACACTTTAATACAAAACCATGGGTTTAACATTTAAAAGCGAGCAACCTACGGGAAACCGCATTAGTAGCTCTTCAGCTGTGGAGGAGTTAACACGCGAGAACATTCGTTTCTTAGAGAGAATTGGATTAAAATTAACCGATTATGGATATACTGGATATAGCGCAGGGTCCGACATTCGACGAAACCCTATGGGAAAAAGAATATCACACCCACAACCCTTACACTTCATCAAAATTAAACAATAACGATGAAATTCGTATTCCCATACAAAATCAGGACATTTACACACTACCATGTGAAAGTTACTTGTATATTGAAGGAAAAGTTACTAAAAAGGACGGTACTACTACTGGTACAACAGTTCCATTTATAAATAATCCCATGGCTTTCCTCTTTGATGAAATTAGATATGAAATATCAGGTGTAACAGTTGATTCCACTAAAAAAGTAGGTATTGCAACAACTTTAAAGGGATTAACATCTATATCACCTAATGAAACCAATTTAATACAACCTGCAGGATGGGTTTTACCTGCAAAAGACACAATCACTCCAGATACAAATGGAAATTTTGATTTTCATATTCCATTACGTTTGTTGCTTGGTTTTGCTGAAGATTATAGAAAAATTATATTAAATGTTAAACAAGAATTAGTTTTGTTGAGATCTTCTAACGATAAAGACATTATTAAAGCTCCAGACGGTACAACAGATGCAACTTTAGAATGGAAATTAACATTAGACAAGATTGTATGGAGAGTTCCGCATGTTAAATTAGCTGATGAGCATAGAATGCTACTATTAAGAAAGTTAAAGGCTGATCGTGATATTGTAATTCCTTTTAGAAGTTGGGAATTTCATGAACATCCCAGCTTGCCAGCTACGGATCGTCACACTTGGACTGTTAAAACATCTAATTATGTGGAACGAGCCAGGTATATTATATTTGGTTTACAAACAGGCAGAAGAGACACCATCACCAAACATGCAGGCCGATTTGATCATTGCAACTTGAAAAATATTAAAGTTTATTTAAATTCACAATTTTTTCCATACGATAATTTAAATGTGTCATTCGCTAATAAAAAGTACAGCATATTGTACGATATGTATGCAAGATTCCAAAGTTCATATTACGGTAAAACAAATGCACCTTTACTATCACCAGAAAAGTACTTAGATGGTTACCCGATAGTTGTAGTCGATTGTTCTAAACAGAATGAATCGGTAAAATCATCAAGTGTGGATATAAAAATAGAAATGGAATTCAACGCGGCTATACCAGCTAATACAACTGCATACTGTTTAATTCTACATGATAAAATCGTAACATACACACATTTAACTGGAATTGTTAAAAATGTATTGTAAAAAACTGGATTTGTTACATTCCAATGCATTCCGCAAGTATAAAAGCAGAGCGTTCAGGTCGCTCCTCATCAGTTTGTTGCCTGTTCTTGTATGGGTAGCATCTTATTCAATATGGCTTCTCCTAGTGGTACACAAGAAAATGTAGTAGATATTGAGAAGGAGATATCCGACTTTTTAGATCTTCAAGGTCAACCGGAGGGAGATGAACACAACGCTTGCGGACAACTCCACGCCAGTAATAATGTTGAGGAAAAAGGTAAAAGAAGAAAGAATGCACAGAAGAAGAAAAGGGATATTGAAGATAATATTTCTCCTAACATATTGAGTGAGGTATTCTTGCGAATATTTTATCCAATCTCATCCAGTTTGGACAAAAGTGTTTTAATCGGTGTTATGAAATCGACGGATTATTCACCTACTGTAATTTTGACTCATGGACCCAAAATGATTTTGTTCACCGATAGTGCTTGGGAATCTTTTATGAAGCACTTGCATCTGCTAGAATGCTATTTAACTAGTAACATGTAT
Source organism: Neoaliturus tenellus (assembly GCA_030545055.2). NCBI lineage: Eukaryota > Metazoa > Arthropoda > Insecta > Hemiptera > Cicadellidae > Neoaliturus > Neoaliturus tenellus. The sequence continues at coordinate 35,431,856 of CM061536.1, read as the reverse complement.
GGAAGAAAGACAAGAGTAGGACTTTTGGATTCAAACGTGGAAATTGATATTATAAAGAATCGTGGTGACCATCAATTGCGGTTTAGAGACACAACAAGACATGATAACAAGATTCAACTTAATCGAGAAGAGTTTTTTATTCTAACCTGTGCAACTGAACCAATAACAAGATACTTGAGACAACTAGTGTTTTCAAGTTCTATTATTAAAGATTATTTGGAAGACACTTTGGACAAACAACCGGACGCACCTATATTGTACGGACCTGTAGATACTTCTATATTTAATAGGGTTCCTCATGAAGTACAAATGTGGAGACAGTTGGAAAAATACGCTCAACTACATAAGAAATCAGTAAAACAGGAAGAAGAGGAAGAAGGAGGAGAAGAATCAAGTGTTAGTGATGAAAATGAAAACAAGGAGAATGTAAAGATGGAAACTTAGATGACAATGGTTGGTTTTTAAAACAATATCAAACACTTTGTGGGGTTAGGCCTACCGGGGACGGTGCCCACGTTAAATATACACCAACGCGCCAACAACTGTACGGCCTGGTATAAAAGTCGTACCTACCGTGGTGTGGAAATCAGTTGATCTTTGGACTTCGTCATGAGCAGACGAGTGGCCTTCGCAATGGACAAGGAAGAAGAACAAGTAAAGTCCAAACCTGGTATAATTGAGTTCCAAGCGTTTCGGGGTAATGACGATAGATTTATCATAAAAGAACTTGTGTTTTTCGACATCAATACAAGTGTTCCATATACATTTTTGTTCAAACCACCATGTTCTTATTCATCATTAACTAGCAAAGCCGCTACTACCAACAGGTGGATTTCAAAATATTTCCATCATATCGATTGGTATGATGGTTTTGCAAGTTACACAGACTTGTATCATATCATGCATCAGTTTTCAAACAGGTTTACCAATATTTATACAAAAGGACTGGAAAAGAAGAGATGGATCGAAGAATTTACTCATGTTCCGGTTAATGATGTGGACTTGGATAAAAACTACAAGTATACGGTGGAAAATGTTTGTATTTGTACTAAAAGTCCAGAACATGAAAAAGATAGACATTGCGCTTTAAAAAACGCCTATAAACTCGCATCTTACCTTCAAAGTGCGGAAGTGGGGAGTGGTGGGGGTGACGGGGGTTATATAAGTGAGGAGCAGACCGGGACCTGGCATGAGTATTACTCGAGATTCCGAGACGACAACATCTCCCAGCAAGAAGACGAAGAAGAAGACAATCTTTAACTCAACCATGGCATCTCACCAGTTCCTGCAAACTTTGGTTGAGCAGTTCAATGCTCACTCCAAATCTACCATACTACCTGTCAAGAAGTGTTCCGAACTTAAAGATGAGAAGCACTACATTATCCACGCCATGAAGAAGATGGAGACTACAGTTGGAGAGGCCATCTGCTGCAGTCTTAGCGAGGCACCGTTCACTCCGGGGGATGAGCCCAAGTTCCAAGTCTACCTGCCGAAACGATTCGTCCATCTCCTCCAGAACGAGGATCTGCGCTCCATCCAACCCGGCTGTCTCTACCTGGTTTCCCACGGTTGCACGGGTGGCAATTCCACCGAGTTGACCATCCACATCGTCGACAAGCAGCAGTGTTAGATTTAAGTTTTACTGTTGTACATATGTTATTGTAATGTTTTCTAAATAAACCATAAAAGACAAAAAAATACAAAAGACAAAAAAAATGCAACATATCAATATGTGAGGTTTGTCACATATTGATATGTTGCATTTTTTTTTAAACTTCGCGGGTGACCTTGACCTTTGACCTTTGCATTTCACAGTTACCCCCACCACCAAGCTATAGGTCAAACCTGCTTCGATGCAAACACCCCCACCACTTTTTCATAGTACCCCCAAGCGCTGTGCCTCAGCTTCATTTTAACTCCGACGGTCAACCGTACAACATCAAGATGTCTCTCAATGTAAGTTGTGCTAGTTACGAGGAGGTAACCATTAAGACTCAGCAGGAGCTGAACGACTTGTACAAGGAGTTGCAGCTGATGGTGGCGCGAGGCTACCGTATAAATGTGCAAGTCTACGCTTGCAATATACGCAATCTCCGACACCCAAAAGAAGAGTCTGAACATTACTCTTCTCCAGCGACTTCATCACCGGCGTCCATGAAGACTGAAGCGAGCCAGACTTTGGATTATTTCAGCTGACTAGCAGTTGTCTTCCTTCTTCTTACCATTGTAGAATATGTTTATTTCTTTATTATATTAAAAATGTAAAAGAGAAAAAACACCTATCTTGTTACTAACATATGTGCTCAGTAACAAGATAGGATTTTTTAAAACACAATTTGGATGACCTTGAAACTTCCCCCGCCACTTTTTCCCACTTTTTATAGTACCCCAAGCGCTGTGCCTCAGCTTCATTTCAACTCCAACGGTCAACCGTACAACATCAAGATGTCTCTCAATGTAAGTTGTGCTAGTTACGAGGAGGTAACCATTAAGACTCAGCAGGAGCTGAACGATTTGTACAAGGGGTCCGAAAAGGAGGTTGTCAACAAAACCGATGATCAACAATTGTGGGACTCCTCTATTACAGAAAAGGAATTACATGCAGCCGTCGAAGCTGTCGAGGAAAAGGAAAAGAACCTCAGGCAGCTCTGGTTGGCTCAGATGGATATTTGCGGATCTGTGCCGCGTGATGATTTTGAACTTCAATGTCAGATGGCGATTACCCAGCAACTAGAAGAAGCCGAAAAGGAGCTAAAGAGTGGAGGTACTATCCGGGCGGAGGTGAAAACTGAGAAACATGAAGAATATAACGAATATGATGATTAAACGTACTGTTGATCCCAATCCTTTTAGTTTAAGTGGTTATGTTATAAGTAAATAGACAAAGTTTCCTTTTTTTAAAACTCCATTTGGATGACCTTGAAATTTCCCCCACTACTCTGTAATACCAGCATTGCTCGCTGCAACAAGCATCATTCTTCCTCCAACAATCATGGCGGACACACCTGCTTGCAATGCCATGTCTTCCACCGAAGATGTACCCACTACGAATTGGAAATTGACAATCGACAACGTGCATTATTTAGAAACCATCTGCGATTGGATGAAGTCTATTCTCCTCGACAACCCAGGAATAAAGCTCAAGGTCACTTTAGGTTATGATTGGTCTGAAGTTATACTGCAGCAAGACGATCAACAATCACCGGAGTATTTGTCAAATTTACCATTGTCAACCATATATCCTACAAATGAGGTGGAAAGGGAAGAAGAGGAGCATGGGATTTAGAGTTTCTTATTTTTTTAAACCCAATTTGGATGACCTTGAGATTTCCCCCCACCACTTCCCATATACCTAGAGTGCGCAGGGCCAGACAGTCAGTCGCTCGGTGTCCGTCGTAGGGTGCACATCGCGGTTGCTACTCCAATTCCTGACAATTTGGGGTAGTTCAAGGTCACAACACTTCTAAAACTTTGAGGTCATCACACTTTAACTCTGGGACGGGATCAACTTGTAGTATTTCTGTGTTTTCACTCAAGGTCATCACACTTTAACTCTGGGACGGTATCAACTTGTAGTATTTCTATGTTTTTACTCAAGGTGATCACACTTTAACATGTAACTTTAAGGTAGCACCGAAACGGTGCTACCCGGCTTGACATTTTCAAGTTTCCCAAGGTCATCGCAATTTCCCCCACCACTTCCCATATACCTAGAGTGCGCGGGGCCGGACAGTCAGTCGCTCGGTGTCTGTCGTAGGGTGCGCATCGCGGTTGCAGTAATGGTCGAATGGGGGCTTCTGGGCCAGTTCAAGGTCACCCGAGCGGTGTCACATGACGGTTTAGGCAGAGTCACGTTGCAAACTTCAAGTTTCCTCAGCACTTTTGCTGTTTCTCATCGCAAATTCGCTCCAAGTCGTCATGGTCATGGTAACTGTGACTAAAACTCGGAGCGTAGTGCGAGAAACAGTAAAAGTGCCTAAAAAATTTTAGGTTTAAGCGTGACCTTGACCTTTGTGACATCAATGACGTCATCTTGGTGACGTAAGGGGTGATGACGTCATCAGCACGTCATTTCTGTGACGTCATGGAAGTGACGTCATTGGTGATGACGTCATCAATGGCGCAATCGATGACGTCATCAATGACGTCATCCCTCAGGTGACCTTGAACTGTTCCAAAAGCCCCCATTCCCCACTACTGTAAAGTGTTATTAAATACCTTAATTAATCATCTACCAACCCCTCTTCACATCCATGGGTATTCGTACTGCGGACCTGGAACTAATGTTCGTAATAATTTAGCTAATAATGTACTTCCAACTAATAAATTATATGCTTATTGTAGAGGGCATGATATATTTTATATGAATAATCCAGATACAGCTTCTAGAAACAAACCAGATATGAAATTAGCAGAGCAAGCATGGTCTAGGAATTAATCAAATGACGCAAGCTTAGCAGAAAAGAATGCGGCTTATGCTGTAACTAATTTGATGAAAGCTAAATTGGGAATGGGATTAAAGTTTCCTAATAAAAAAAGATGGACAACTTCCAATTACTAAAGGCCACAAAACAAGTGCGGTGCCACACTTTCGAGGGGTGCTCCTAAAAAACAAGCTAAAACATAAAAAAACCAAAAGTAAGAGAATGTGGAATAATTAACTTGGATAATAATGGAGGAACACATTGGACAGCCAATCATAAAATTATAAATGTAGTAATTTATTTTGTTCTTTTTGGAATTCAACCTCCAACTGAAGTTATTAATTATTTTTTAACTTTTAAGATATACTATACCACTGATCAAATACAAGAGTTAAATACTTCCATATGTGGAGGGTTATGTTTAGTTTTCATAAAATATTTTATTTATAAACAATGGATCCATTCACAGTAACATTCACAAGTATCGAGCCAGAGTTAAAGTCAACATATTTAATCCTCCACTTGAGCTTAATGGTGATTATGTTGTTGGACTTGAAGGTTTTCAGGGCTATAATTCAATGTGTTAAGGTTAGAAAACCTTTAAATACACTAAAATGTTATAAGGTGGAAAAGGTAACTAGACTACACCAAAAGGTTTAGTAACAATTTATCAGTTAAATGAAGCGTTAGATGGTGTTTTAAAAGTAGTTGTTAACAATAAAAAAAGAAGCACTTACCACTATGAAAGTAAAAAATTGTATATAAAGGTTTAATACCAAAGCTTAAATTAAATGATGATAAAATAGAAATTTAAGAAGGGGAATATGTCTACTATTATAATCACAAAGCTTCACTTATAATAGAAATTCAAAGGGAACTTAAGAGGCATTTGAATTTGCAAAGGAAATTAAAAAACAGCTACCAGATTTTATACTTTTAGCTGATAATAACATCATGAAAGCTACTCTGATGAGTAGTAATGTATTTGACTTTACTAAACCTTGCCTAGGATCTATTTTACTGGTATTTCGTGGATTTTCAACTCCGGATGTTCCATTTATTCCACAGGAAAATATTTAGGTAATTATTCAAATAAAAATAGTATTAAAGATTCTACTTATGGTATAAGGAGAGAAAAGTAAATTCTTTTTTGGAAATAAGGAAGTGTAAATAGCCAATGATGACATTTTATTTTATGATAAACTTTATAAAGGCACTAAAGGTCTTTGGGAGTTATTAACTTTAAAAAGTCCCTCACAATATGACGATTCAGACTTGCAGACCTATAAAGAAATATTAGAAATTACAAGTGGACATTTTCGTGGTTATGACCCTGATAAGGGTATATTAGAATCAGCTAATAGACATAGAAAAAACACAAATATAATTAAACCACTATTTGGTTCATGGCTAAGAGAAGTAACAGGTAATAAAATATAGATTATATGTATTGGAACTGTCCCAATGAGTTAGTTGACCGGTTAAGATTGTTGTATTTATCTAAACAAGCTGGAAACACTGGTGTAGATAATTAAATTGATTCAATATTAAAGGAATTAAGAGAGTGCGGAATTTATTGATCAAAAAGATGTTTATAGATAAGTTTTACAGAGTTTATAACCCTTATTCTAAAGCTGAAGGTAGAAGCTCTCAACTATGGGATGCTAAAGTAAAGGTCAAAAAATTATAAATTTTAGGAATGGTGAAGATAAAAATGATATTTCAACAATTAATCAAACTTTAACAAGGAAAATTATATTTTTATGCAAGGTAATGCTAAATTTGAGTTTTTAGAATCAAAAGATAATATGAAATGCTAAAAAACGTAAAATTACCAACGTAGAAAAGGCTGAAGAATTTGATGAGGTGCCAATACCGGGACAAGTTTGAACAAGAGAAGGTTACTCAAGGTAATAATAAATTCGAGTCTTGAGAATTAAAATATAAAAGCTGGGATGTCAAGAAACATAAAATTACTAATGTTAAAAATGCTAAAACATCAAATGATGTCCACACATTGGAACAAGTATTAATCAAAAAGGTGATGATTTAATTCAAGGAAATAATAGTAAATGGAACGCTAAAAAACATCCCATTCATAATGTTGAGAAAGCTTAAGAGCTTGATGAGATTCCTATTTTAGGTCAAGTACTAACCAAACATGGCAATGAGTTTATACAAGGTAATCAAAAGTTTAATTAACTAGAACTAAAAAATGATAGTTGGGATGGGAACACAAAGAGAATCCATCAAATTTGGAGCCATCTAAAGACGATCACAATGCAGTTTTTTAAAACAATCAATATATCTTGATGATGTCGCAGTGTATGTAAAGGAAGACTTGAGGACCAGGCAGTTGTATGCATCTCCGGGTGAGTACTTGGCTAAACCTGATTTTTTTTTTTTTTGAAATTGGCTTGTCTGGCTCGGATGCCCTACTGTTGGGAGCCTGTTACCATCGACCTGGTGTTGGGCATCTGGCGGACTTTGAAAACATTCTCTTGCGCCTCATGCCGGGCTACAGCCATGTCTTGATTATGGGGGACTTCAACTGTGACTTACTAAGACCAGACCGCTACGATTGCCGCCAATTTAACATTATGATTGAATCATGCAACATGACAATACTCCCACTGGACCCGACACATTACACTGCTGAAGCAGAAACTCTCTTAGATCTTATGATTGTAAGTGACCCCCAAATTTCAGTTCATCATGGGCAACTTCCTGTCCCTGCCATCTCCCGCCATGATTTAGTTTTTTGTGCCCTTTCAATGAGAGCTCCAAAACCAAAGCAGAAATTTATTTCATACAGAAATTTTCGTAGTTTCAATGAAGAAAATTTTTTGTCTAATGTTCTTTCAACTCCTTGGCACGAAATTCACAACCTTGATTCAGTTAATGACATGCTTGACTCTCTCAATAACTCCATTTTGGAGTTATGTGACAAACATGCCCCAATTGTTACCCGCAGGGTCAGCAAAAGTCATTCAGTCCCTTGGATCACAAACGACATCCTTAAGGTGCGTTGTCACTGGTGCGACTGCAACGATAATCGTTGAACAATAATCGGTGTACGATTATCGCTCGGCGATGATCGTTGCAGTGGTCATTGTCACTGTTTTTTTTTTTTTTTTTTTGAGGGAGAGGCGGAAAAATGAATTACACACACAGGTGACAAGCCTGTAGTGTGGAGCTCCCCTAAAAAACGGGTTTACCCACTAAAACACCTCCTCTACTCTTTAGGAATCCTGGAATTGTTTGTCACATTACGTCAGGCTAGGCCTAAATTTGGCTTACGCCCATGGGGCTCACTCCTTATCCAGCCGCTCGATCAAGGGATCTGGGCCACTTCGCGGTCCAGATCGGTTGTCTTTTCCAGGAGGATGCCCCGGACGAACTGTGACAAACAATCCCAGTTGCCCTCATCCTCCAACATCTTTTGGCAGACCGAGTCCACCGAAAATACACCAAAGATTTGTGTGGCCTCCAGGCGGGGCCCTTCCCAACGGGGACAGCGGAAGAATGTGTGTTCCGCATCGTCGGGAACACCCGGGCAATAAATGCAGTCCGGTGAACCGGTCTTTCCCATCCGTTTCAGGTACGACCTAAAATAGCCGTGAATTGTCAAGAATTGGCCGCCGTTCCACCCATGGTTGGACGTGCTTGATAAGTCGCGCAGTCCATAGTCCTCGGGTGTCGTGCTCCCAGCTGTGTTGTCACTGCTGGAAGGTTCGGGAGCGCTCTTCTGTTCTTGCCGTGTCCTTGCCGATCTCGCCTTGTCTCTGATAAATCGCTTTCCTCTCCCCTGCCAAGAGCTTGACAGGGTTGTCTCCGGCGACCACCAGGACGGCAGGCTCGGACACTGTTCGGTAGGCGGAACACACCCGGAGCGCAGCTTGGCGCTGAACCCGGGCGAGTCGCAACCTGTAGCACTCCTTATCTAGAGCGCCTGCCCACACCTCTGCCCCGTAAAGGAGCACGGACTGGACCGCGGACATCAACAGACGTCTTCTGATGGATCGGGGACCCCGACATTGGCCATCAGCCTACTAAGGTAAGTGACTACCTTAGCGGCCTTGTCCGCCGTACGGAAGATCTGATCCCTCCAGCTTAACTTGGTGTCCACCATGACTCCGAGGTATTTGGCGGCACGAGTTGATGTGACCACCTCCCTTCCCACTCGGAGCGGGACGACGGTGTCGATCCTCTTCTTCGTGAGGATCACAATCTCCGTCTTACTGAGAGCAAGCGAGAGACCGTGATCGGACATCCAGTTGTTGACCACCCGCATAACTCGGTTCAACTTCAGTTGGGCCAGCTCAACGTTGCGTGCAGCAATGAGAGCTGCAACGTCATCGGCGTACCCAACCAAAGTGGTTTCCTCACGCATCTCGGACCTCAGGAGGCTGTCATAGGCAACGTTCCAGAGATCCGGGCCGAGTATTGAACCTTGTGCGGCACCAGAAGTGACTTCCATCGTCCGCGTTCCGTCCCTCGTGTCATAAATCAGGCTTCGAGAGCGTAGATAATCCTCGATGAGCCGCAACAGATATGCAGGAATACGAAAGGTGTTGCGAAGCGCATCCAACATATCAACCCACCTCGCCGAGTTGAAGGCATTCTTGACATCAAGCGTAACAAGAAGCACTACTCGGCGGGAGAAATAGTTGTGGCTCTCGGCTCTCTCCACAGCTCTCTGAACTTCGGTGACAGCGTCGATCGTTGACCGTCCCTTTCTGAATCCGTACTGACGGGGGCTTAAGTCCCCGGCAGCTTCCACGGCAGCAGTCAGGCGGAAACGGATCAGCTTCTCGAACAGCTTCCCAGCCGTGTCCAACATGCAGAGAGTCCTGTGGGACGACGGCAGCTCGGGATCACCTTTGCCCTTGCTGATCAGTACAAGCCTGGCTGTTTTCCAGGGAGCTGGAAACACCCCTTCTACCAAACAGGCATTGTACATTTTCAACAACAAGTCAGCGTTGATTGAAAATACTTTCTTTAAAGCCTCACTGGGAATCCCGTCCGGGCCAGGAGCCTTGTTACTCTTCAGGGAGAGAACGGAGGTTTCCAGCTCCTCGAAAGTGAAGAGTGGAACGTCCTCTACCCGTCCGAAGTCAACCGGCGGTCGCTGTGGATGTTCAGGAAACAACGCAGCGACGATCCTCCCCATGGTGGCGCCCTCCATGATGGAAGGTGGAGAGCGGGCGCCGAGTTTCTGTGTTTCAAGTTTGTAACCCAGGCCCCACGGGTCGGAGTCAACGTCGTCATGAAGTCTCCTCCAGCTATTCGCCTTACTCCTGTTGATCGCCTGGTGGAGAGATTTTCTCGCAGCCTTATAGGCCTCCGACTTACGAACTCTGTCTGCGGGGATTCTCGCTCTTGTGGCGGCCCGTCTAGTTCTTAAACATGTTCTTCTGAGTTCCGCAATCTCTTCAGTCCACCAGTAAACGGGTTGTTTGTCGGGTCGGGGTTTCCTTCGCGGCATAGACTGGTCGCAGGCCGAGACGATCAGTTCCATCGTGGATGTTACTAGTGCCTCGGCCCCAGCCTCACCAGGATTCCCCTGCGCTCCCCGAGAGATGACTTCTGTGAACTTGACCACGTCCAGTTTGTTGGTGTTCCACCGGCGTGGCCCTTCCCGAGATGCGGAAACTCGACGATTTGCCTGATCATGCAGGTCAAACACGATGTATTGGTGGTCGCTACCCGTGTAGTCCTCCACAACCCTCCAGCCAGAGATCCTCGGAAGGAGCGACTCAGACGCAAAGGTGACATCGGGGATCGTGCCTCTCTGCCCGGGGCGCCGAAAAGTAGGTGTGTCGCCCTGGTTGAGGACGACAAGACCGGCCCTGGCGATGAAATCCAGGATGTATTTCCCCCGGGAGCTGTTAGAGGTCATTCCCCACTCGACGGCCCTGGCGTTGAAATCGCCACCAACGACGACATGCCCGGTGGTGCCGAGAACGCACTCCTCTAGGCTATCTATCTTGTCGCGGAAGTCCTGGACGGCCTCGTTGGGTGTGAGGTAGCAACTGAAGATAGTCACGTCCCCACACCGAACCCAGACGAATCCTCGGCCACGCCCGTGTCTCCGCACCAAGACATCTCGTGTATTACATGCCCAAAATGCAGCAGTACCGAGACTGTCCGAGATCCAAATGTTTGGGTCTCTGTTCTGATACTGTTCGCTGATAAGGAGAACGTCAGCACCAAGTTCTCGGGCGAGCTGATCTAGGTTATCAGCTCCCCAGGATCTATGAAGGTTGGCCTGGAGGATGCGAATTACCGGCCGCTGCCTTTTGCCTGTTCAAGTGCGGCTCTGAAGGCACCACACTGACCAGACCCGGGTAAGTGACCGAGGGCACTGGAGCCTGAATCCTTGCAGAGGAAGCAGGAGGGGCTCGAGGAACATTCCTTGCGTTTGTGGCCCTGGCTTCCACACTGGAAGCAGTTGGCACTCCTGTCGGGACCTTTACAGTTTCGGGAGGAGTGGCCGAAACCGAGACAGCGGAAGCATCTCGAAACTACCACCCTCCGTTTGAGCCTGCAACTGACCCAACCGACTCTGAGGTGCTGAAGGCTAAGCAGCTTATTGGCGTGCTTTTCGCCCATCTCAGCAACAGCCACCCGGAGTTGACTTCGGTTGGGCTTTGTCAGCCATACCCTCACTCCATCAGCCGGTATCTCCGGGAGTGCCACCTGGATCGCACGGGTCACCTCCTCTTCGGTGGAGAGGGCATCAAGGTCCCGAATCTCGACCGAACACTTCGGTTCTAGGGCCTTGATTGAGCCTTTGTCCCCAAGTGCAGTCTTGAGGGAAGCGGCAAAACCGATCTTGTCACTCGACTTCCCCAGTTCGAGGAGGACATCCCCGTTCTGGGTTCGCCGAAAAGACTTGATCAAGTCATTGTCACTGATGCGATTATTATGCATTGTTTAGTTGATGTTTGACTGTTGCCATGTGAAGTAGTGAATGGTGCGTTTAAGGAAACGGATACTGAGTTATTTGTTAATTAAACATGTAAAAGTTTACGAGATTTTTGAAATGCTAAGTGTACCACGACTTAAAACCTCCTCGGATCCCGCGTGTCATATGTGACACGTCTGCAAATTATTTTCCCCTGGCTGTACTGTGTATAACCTTGACTTGGGAGTAGTTCTAGCATCCACCACAAGGTACCACCACATGCTAGAAATACTCAGTTGGTGATTTGACTACTGTTGTCACTTCATTTGTCAACATCAAAAATGGCTGACAACCCATTTCCATAGCTACCTCGAACCTCTCAAAGTAATTAGTTAGTATTTTAATGAAAATCTAGGCTAATGAGTTGAAAAAATTGGAAGCATTCTTGAATAGCTATGCTATTGAATGATAATAATGGTTTTGTATAATATTTATATTTTCTGCCATCTACAGCTGTTTGAAAACCACTGTGTCAAATGTGACACAGTGGGACTAAGAGACTTTGGAGTTGCATTTTTTATTTTTCCCCTTAGTAAAATATTTTGATTTTTCCTTTGAAAACTTATTCTTTTATTTCCAAAGATAAAAAAGGTTTGGATTACATTAAAGTTTATATGCCAGTCTACCTTTTGGAGATTTTAGGCTATTTTTTTTTTTTTTTGTTTTTTTTCAGTAGTTCTGCGACCAAACAAATTTTGCTTAATTTATATTTTTCAATATAAATAATATAATATTATATTATATATAATATTATATTATATTTTGCAATATAAATATTATAAAATATTTAACAAATATTTTGCTTTAATGCGACCAAACAACCAGGCACCGATGTCGTTTCCCGGGATGTTCATCAACAAATGCGCGCTTTTCTGCGGAACATCTTTGCATAACCACATCCAGAAATTGCTACAAGCTTTTCCACGAACTTTAAATGTGTTTTTGTGTAATTTTAGGGTTTTTAAACATTTTTTTACATTTTTTATTTTGGAAGTTTTTAAGTCCCTTAGTCCCAGTGTGTCATATTTCACACATGCGTTTTTTTATAAATACAAATAAAAAAAATTATAAATTTTTTTTTGTGTTCTTTGATTTTTTGTGACCCAAAAACCACCATTACATCAAAAAATTTTTTTTATTTGGATATGGGTCTTAGGAGGCTAACAAACATAACATGTTTACAAGTAGAACAGAAGAGGGTACTTAAAAATATTAACAAACAATCATTTGCAATCTGATGAGAGAAATTTTTCTGAGTTCTTCAGACTTACCAAATTTCATTTTATGATTGTGTCTAGTTTAATCAATGAGGACCTTCAGAAGATGTCTTCAAACTACATTCCATTTCCAATCACGGGAGATTATAAGTTAGCTCTTACGTTAAGATAAGATATCTTTGTTATCCTTATTTAGTTTTTGTAAGGCAATGACTTTTTAGAATGCTTATAAAAACAAATATTAATCAATAGGAAAAAAATTCAAGAATGTTTCATAACGTTTAGGACCAGCCAAGGAGGGAAGGGTGAATATGGGAAAATAAATTCATAACAGGGATTGCTTATTGTGCAAATAAGGTAATTTTATCAATACAAGTATAAAAAAGCAGACACATGTGTTCTGTTCTGGTGTTCAAAATGATAAGTAAAAGTAATCTGAAGAAAAATGTAAACCTGATGTTAAATATAAACTCCGATAAAATAATTATCAAATACACTCAGTCTCTTTAATGCAATCAAGTGTCAATACACCCACTCAAACTAGAAAAATCGTACAACGACTGCGATTATGACTGCTCCAGGGGCAGACCCGTACGATTGCAGTCAGCGACTCTGCCGGCAGTCGCGACAGTGACAACGGCGCCATTGGAGACAATGCTCAGCAGGCGCTCTACGATTATCGTCCAACGACTATCGTTCAACGATTATCGTTGCAGTCGCACCAGTGACAACGCACCTTTAAGATTGATGACTCAGCGTGACTCTGTTTATCGTAGGGCCAAAATATCAAGGGATGCTGGGCTGATGGCCCAATATCGTCAACTCCGAAATCAAGTTAAACAACAACTCCACAATTCTAGACTTCGCTACATTCACAAAATGTTTTCGGATAGAAAGCAGTCTTCAACTGCTCTCTGGCGAAATGTAAAAAACTTTGGTCTTGGTAAGCAAGAAACTACAGTACCAATGTCCATCCCACTTAATAACTTGAATGATTACTCTTTGTCTTTTTCCTCAAACTTAAATAGTGTAATTATGCAGGACTATTTAAGAGAAATTAATTTAAAGAGTAGTTTTAATCTTAATCCAGTTCAGTTCAATTTTAGTCCTGTTTTGCAGCTAAGATGTATTGAAGGCTATAAGGCGTATAACGTCCAATGCCATGGGATCCGATAATATCCCCATTTCCTTGATCAAACAGATTTTGTTTGCTCTCCTTCCAACAATAACTTTCATTTTTAACACTTCTTTGAAGAAAGGAATTTTCCCAGAAAAATGGAAGTCTGCCTTGGTCCGCCCCTTAAATAAGATCTCATCCCCTTCGCTTCCACAAGACTACAGACGTATTAGTATTCTTCTTGCTCTTTCAAATGCTCTTGAAAGAATAGTTCATTCCCAAATTTCGGATTTTCTTTCTCTGAACAATATTCTAAACCCTTTCCAGTCAGGCTTTCGAAAGTTCCACAGTACAGAAACAGCCTTGTTGAAAATCACTGATGACTTACGATTGGCTATGGATCGTAGTCAATGTACACTACTGACATTATTTGTCTTTAGCAAGGCTTTCGATACTGTGAATCATGATATCCTTCTCGCTAAGCTGAAACTTATAGGATTTTCAAATGTTCCAATATCATGGATGAGATCATACCTCCAATGCAGAAAGCAGTGTGTGTGTCATGACAACCTAACTTCTGACTGGGGACGTGTCCTCTGTGGTGTTCCACAGGGTTCAATACTTGGTCCTCTTCTTTTTACAATCTACACAAATGACGTTACTTCTGTTTTACACAATGCCAAGTTTCATTCTTAAGCTGATGATCTACAAATTTATGCTCATTTCAAAATCAGCAGGTTGAATGAAGCGGTAAACTAACATGAACGACGATATTGACAGAATTGTTCAGTGGGCATCAAAGAACGGACTTAGACTAAACCCAGACAAAACAAAACCAATGATACTAGGACACTCACGACTCCTCAGCAAAATTGACATGAACAGTGTACCCAACATTGTTGTCAATAAAACAATTTTGCCATACTACGACAAGGCTAAAAGTCTTGGATTGACCATTACTAATACTCTTGACTGGACTGATGCAGTAGTGAATACCTGTGAAAGGGTATTTGCTGCTGTTCACACTCTGAAAAAAATGCAACATCTTTTGCCTTTTCACATCAAACAGATTCTCATCAAATCACTTGTCTTCCCACACTTTAATTACTGTAACACTGTGGTCAATGACATGACTGTAGCGTTGGCCTTAAAATTACAACGAACTCAAAATTATTGCATTCGATTTTTGTTTAGTCTTCAACGAGATGACCACGTCACTCCATTCTACATTCACTCATCTCTGTTAAAATTATCAGACATCAGGCAGTTGCGAATCGTCACAATCACTCATTCTGCAATCAATCTTGGAATCCCAAATTATCTCGCAACCAATTTTGAATTTTTGAATGTCACTGTCTCTGAACGGGGCCTACGAAGTTATCGTAGGCCCCGCTCTGAATGAGAGAGGTGCAAGAAATACCCGCTCTGGCCCATCAACTCTTAGAATTCCACACCACAAAACAGCTGTTTTCAACAAATCTTTCATAGTCATTGCTTGTTCGCCTCTGGAACTCCTTACCTTACACAATAAGATCCATAGAATCCCGATCCCGGCTGACGGTGGCGCTGAAAGAGTATTACCTTAACCGGATGACCGTGGCTTGGCGGGATGGCGTGCGCTAGGCGTAGGTGCAGCGGGGTATGAATGTGGAATGAATGTGTTGTTAAATTGTTTTTTCCTTATTCTTATTTGTATCTGAATTATTTAAGAGATTGTAAAATTAATTGTATAAAATGTTTTTCTCCTTAATTTTAGTGTTAAACTGCATTTTATTTTTATATTAAGTTAACATTTATTTAGTTATAGAGGTTAACTGTAAGAGAGGACCATGTGGTCCTAATGTTCGCCTCATTAAAGAAGTATTCTCTCATTCACTCATTCATTCATTCATGATGGGAATAATAAACTGAATTTTGGAATTGTCGAAGTAAAAAGCTATTAGGTGTTTTCCCAGGTATACTGTAGATAAACATGATTGTATTACAGTAGTACAAAACTTTAATAATAGATTAAAACTCATTGATTTCATGCAAAAAATATAAAAATAAGTAACTTAGCACAGGAAACAGAGCCAAAGGATGCTGCAACAGTAGGACAAACATTACAATATGACAGTGCAAAGAAAGAGTTTATTTACAATACCAAAAGATTTAAATTAATGGATGTAAATGATTTTCAAAATATAATAATTGCTGATCCAAATTCATTTAGCGGATTTGGAAATTGTCTGGTGAAGAATTTATTCATAAAAATCATATATTTAGAAATGAATCAGATGGGGCATTAATTAGTGCAAGTTTAACTATTTTAAATGTCCTGGAAGTGATGAAAATGTATTTGATAAAAAATGAAACAAAAAATTGCATATGAACTACACAAAAATGTAAGAAAAAAACTTTATTAGAAGATCATTTAAGGTAATAGGTATCAATGAAACAATGCAGGTTGATTTAATAGACGTGCAGTTATATGTCAAGGAAAATTCTGGATATAATTATATTTTAACTTTAATAGACACATTTTCGAAGAAAGCATATGCTGCTCCTTTAAAAAATAAAACAGGTCCAATTGTAACTGAATTAATAAAAGCAATTTTGCCGGATAGAGTAAAAATATTCAATCAGATAATGGGAAGGAATTTTTAAATAAACATTGTAAAGCTCTAATGAACAAACTAAATATTAATCACTACCACACATGTTCTCCTACTAAAGCTGCTATTGTTGAAAGGTTTCAAAGAACACTTAGAAATTGGCTTTTCAGTGAATTTAGTGGACAGGGCAGTTATAAATGGTTAGATTTGGGGATAGCCTCATTGCGCACAGCGGTCAGAAAACTGTCAAACTTCGGGGCATCATTGCGCACAGTGGTCACTCGAGGCCCCGCTTGGGGGTGGCATCATTGCGCACACGGTCAAAAACGAAACTTGTAGTCCTGTTCCTATGTTAAATAAATAGAGTAGCAATATATATATATGCTATATATTTTTACATAGCTGCATATTTAAACTTCAAATTGTTTCATTTCACTATTGTAAGATTCACGAAAATAGTCCGATGGAAATTTTAACAGCTGTGTCCCCCCTCACCCCCTCTCGCCCTGCAATGTTGCCATTTTTGCTATGTTTACCATGTTTAATACAGTATAAAAATGTGTTTCAGAATAAATTTGGCAACAATGTTTCGACTCTCATCGGACTATTTTCGTGAATCCTACTATAATATAATAGTTATAATTCATGGATCTATTATTTCAGCAAAATTATAATTATCTAGCAATATAAACTTTATTTTATAATTACTGTGTGATATATATGCAACTATGATGGAAAGAGGCAGGGGTGTTTTTCCAAAGCACATTCTTTTGCATACCAGGAATTCGCCCACCACCGAAGGACCGCAGAAAACACCCCCCCCCCCCAAACAACTCTAAGATGGAATGGCCCGAGAGAAATCTTTGAAGTTTTAAAACTATTTTTCATAATGGGTTTAAAATATAAATATACGTATATTTGAATTTTGTAATGCATAAGCCTGCTTATGTTTACCATTTTGGAGTGGAGTGGTAATAAGAAGCGCTTTTAAAGACAATAAAAAGTATCATAGCTTTATTTAGCACAGAACTTTGAGTGCGCCACTAAATTTATTAAAAGTTATATTTCGTTTATTGGGTTTTGCAGTCAATTCCACTTATTGTGACAAAACTACTATTACATTGTAAATTATACTTAAAACATATATATTATTTTTATGCTATTGCAATGCAATATATATTATATTGCACCATCTATAAAATATAAAGAGAAATAAAGGATTGTGTTACTAATTATGGCTGTTAGGAAAATTACAATATTATATTGAACAAACTGGTAATATCTAGAAAAATAATCCAGACACTAAAAAATAATTTTAATTATCTAGAAAATAATCATGTCTGTCTAGAAAAAATCTTCACTTACAAGCGTTTTAAAGGAGGGTAAAATAATTTCTCTTAAAAACACGAATACAATTAATTGTTTTAAAAGGACAGACAATATTATGTGGTCACAGAGTTTTATATCTCCACTTAATTTAATATTCTTCATGTAAATGATCTTTGGTTTCGGGGCGAGCGGCCCTGCGGCCGGTGCGGCGCCGGCGCGCCGCTGCGGAGGGTCGGGCAAAACTGACCGTGTGCGCAATGATGCTCGACCCACGGGGGGCCATAAAATTGACCCTCGTCAAAAACTTGACCGCTGTGCGCAATCAGGGTACGCCCTTAGATTTACTACCCAAATTAATAAATAAATACAACAATAAAGTTCACAGGTCTATTGGCATAAAACAACACAAGTAAACATTAAAATTCCAAGATTGTACATAAGAACTTAATATTATCCTCTCAAGCAAATAATAAACCAAAATTTAAATTGGGAGATAATGTTAGAATTTCAAAATATAAGCATATATTTAGTAAATGACTCCAAATTGAACAGCTGAATTGTTTACAATAGTTGAAATTAAGAACACAAAACCAATAACTTATATTTTTACAAGCTGAGAATGGAAAATTTATCAAGGGGGGATTTTACGGTTATGAATTGTTAAAGACAAATTATAAAGACATATATTCAATAGAAAAGGCATTAAGACGTAGAGGAAACCAATTATAGGTTAAACTAGGGTCTTTTAGGAGCAAAGGCCCCTAAAAATCCAAATGATGATGTTATCTCAAAAATTAAGTTTCAATTTATTGTTGCACAATTACTTCATTTATTCTCAAGCTCTAGTGTGAATTTACACGGTTGGATTTTCTTATAAATATTACTTAATCTTGACGAATATTTTTTGGTGGTAACAAATCAGTAATTCGCCAGCAATCTCCCTTGCATTAAACAATACAGTAAATTGTCTATTTTGTGGAAAAAATAAAAATTTTTGCACTATTAGACTGTCGGACCCAAAAAAATAGTTTTGACCTTAAACATGTACACATAATGAGTTCGTAACTCAAGTGAATACAATAGTTTAATACAACATGACAAAATGACTATACCAATAATACTGTACACTACTGCATCTAGGACCCCTGTGCCCCCACTCCCCCCACACTTGCCGTGTCCCCTGTCCCCTTTCGTGATCCGTGCCTCCTGTACCCCATATGCCCCCGTAGCCTGAGTACTCTCCATGTCCCCTAACCCCTTGGCCCCCCCCATGTCAGTGTGTCTCCCATTTTCCAGTGCCCACATACCCGCCGGACTTCCTCAAGGCCCCCATCCTCTCAATATCTCACATTCCTCCCCCGTACCCCCATACTCAGCTACCACCATTGCCACCGACGTCTCTAACGCGCCTTGTGCCGACATGCCCATACCCCCGTGTCTCCCATATCCTTGTGCATTTATGACCGCCATTCCTCCCCGTGACTCTTATATCCCCGTTCCACTATGCCTGCCGTTCCTCCCCGTGCCCCCTACGTCTCCCAAGCCTCCCCTGTGTCCCCCCTCTCGTAACCCGTGCTTTCTGTATACATGCCTTGCGGTCCGAGTACCCCCATGCCCCCCTATGCCCCCTATGCCTCTGTGACAACCATTCTCCTGTGTACACATGTCCGCCGTTCTTCCTCGATGCCCCCATCCTCTCTATGTTCCCTAATCTTCCTCCATTCCCTCTATGCCCCCCCCCCCCAAGTCTCTCCAATGCCCTCATCTCATGACCCGTGCCTCCTGTACCCCATATGATGCTCGCCAATCCTCCCTGTGCCTCCCATATCTCCGTTCCCCGATTTTTGTCGTTCCTCCCCGTGCCTTCTATGCCCTCCCAAGCCTCCTTTATTTGCCCCGAGCCCCCTCTTGTGATCCGTACTTCCTGTACCGCTATGCCTCGCGGCCCGAGTACCCATCCATGCCTCCGTACCCACTACGCCTCTGTGACCCCCATTACTCCCCCGAGCTCCCTATGTCAACCAAGTCTTCACCATGCTCCTCATTCATGACCCATGCTTCCTGTACCTTCTATGATGCCCGCCATTCCTCCCCTTGCCTTTCATTACCCGTTCCCCGATGCCTGCCGTTCCTCTCCTTGCCCCCTCTGTCCCCCCCCCACCTCCCACTTGCCCCCCTCTCGTGACCCGTGCTTCCTGTACCACCTATGCCTTACGGCCCGTGTACCCCTTATGCCCCCATACCCCTTATGCCTATGTGACCCCCATTCTAGTGTGCTCACATGTCCGCCGTTCATCCTTCATGCCCCCGTGCTCTCTATGTCCCCCATTCCTCTCCCGTGCCCCCAAGTCTCCCCCATGCCATCATCTCATGACCCGTGCTTCCTGTCCCCCCTATATGCCCCGTACCCTCATGCCTCCATGCCTCTGTGCCCCCCCCCCCCCCATTCTTAAAAGCTCACATACCCACCGTTCTTCTTCGAGGCCCCGTGCTCTCAATGTCCCCCATTCTTCCCCGTTTACCCCCTTTCCAACTACCCCCTGTTCCACCGACGTCTCTAGTGCCCCTGTGGCCCCCATCCCCCATGCCCCCTTACCTGCCGTTCCTCCAGAATGTCAACCCATGCCTCCACAGAGGCCCAGGCCCCTATGCCCCCCACTCGTCACTTGAGTCTAACGACGTTCCTTGTGCTATGATGTAGTCTATTTTGTTTATTCGTTTAATGAAGTAAAACATTGTTTTAAATATCATTCGTTTTTTCACACTGCGTAGATGAAAAGCTCCGCGTATTTATGTATTAATGGGCATTTATTGTTTCCATACAACCTATGTAAGGAAAGAAGCAGAGAATGTATTAAACAAAATATTGCTCATACGGAGGTTATCCAATGTTAATAGTTTACATAATATGGTTTAGTAAAAAAACAAACAATTACTTTAAAAAAACTATTCAACTCTAACCACTGATTAGCTATTATGTAAAGCAGCAACGTAATATGTTAACGACATGCACTAAGTAAAGCCAATTTATTAACTATAATATCAACAATACCACGGCTAAGGCACTTTTTAGAGCGGTATATTCAGCATACAAAGTCATAATGACATGGATTTTGAAGATAGAAATCTACCATGGATCCGTAATTTTTCCATCATTTTTGGTGTTTTCCTTTTTTATAATGCATTGCAAATTTTTAAAAGTTATAATTAAATATGGTTATCTTAACCCAAAATATCTGTTCAAAAACCAGCTGAGTTTATAATAAAAATATACACTTGAACATATGCTTAATCACACGCGTAGATCTATACCCCGTTCAAAAAAATGTGCGGTCGAAAGACAGAATTTCATTTCCCACCACAAGGAAAATTCCCTCAATACTTTCCTGAATTCCCCGATTTTCCTCACAATCAGATGTTATTTTAGTTTGGCCCTTAAAATTTAGAGTATAAAATAGCGCTAATGATCGTTTTACTTCCCCTACTTGCCGTTGGAAGTGCTTCTTGTTACATCTCAAATGTCAAAATTAGAATGTTTGTTTACGAAAAAATCAAAACATTGGCATAATTTGACATGAGATATTAACCAGCTGTGGTAATTCTCAGTGATTCTGATTGGTTGGATTCTTGTCAGTGGGAGGAACGGGAAAAATGGGGGAATTGAAATCTGCGTTTCGACCGCACATTTATTTTGAACGGGGTATAAAAATGTTCTTCCCATTAGATTAACATTAGAACTTCAAGGTCCATTGGGGCGAAGCCCAGGTAACTTTTGACGAATCTGGTATTTTTCCTTGCGTCCTTGGCACTCAAGCTTTCAAATGAGCCATCATACGTTACCCTATCTTTCTTCTAACTCGAGATATTTCGTGGGGACCGATTCGCTTACGGAATTATATATATAGATGGTTAGGATTTGCAGTCATAATTCTTATATCAATGAATCAGATATTTTAAAATAACTTATGTAAATAGACCTATACATATAACAGAAGTATATCACCATACATAAACATAGCCACATATCAAACTCAGAATCAAATTAGTATTTTTTTTTTTTTAATTCTTGTGGGAAATCCCATGTTAAATTTGAGGGTTTTATATCTAATTTTCTGGTTTTGCCCCTACTGCCGTGGAACATTCGTTTCACGACATCAATTGAGTCTCTCGCTGTGTGGGCTGTAGCACCGTCCTGCTGAAACCATACTCACTTTATATTGATCTTCAAATTTCGAAGTGTTGGTGACAAAAATTACGCATCATGTTGACAAATTGGGCTGAATCTATTGTGACTGTACTGTTTCTTGGAAGAAATATGATCCAACAATAAATAATCAGCTTAGATTTTAAATAAATTCCACATAAATTCCACACCAAACTTAGATTTTCCATAGTAGCACACATTGTTGGGCCAACGTTGGATTATGGCCGGGATGGTTGGAAAATGGTCGGTTGGCATTTTCGAGGTTGACCCAACGAATATATTGTAGGGTAATTCTGGCCACAAATTCTAACAAAAATCCAACGTTAAGCTATTGAAAAAAATATTACCTTTGGAATAATTCCAATAAGGTTGGCAATGTCGTGGTTGGGCCAACTGTTGGGTAATTATCATCAGCAATTCCAACCAAAGCCAATCTTGGGCCATCAACAGTTATCGTGGGTGAATCCTACCGTTATCTACACACAGCACACAATGTAAAAATAACGTCATTTTCACATAAAAATGCCAAAAAACGTAAAAGTAAAATTTATAAACGTATTTTAACATGAAAAAGATGATAAAATGTAAAAATAATATAATTGTGAAAGTCAACGTTGTTTTGGAATGTTTTGTTTTTAGGGATAACTTTACATCTTTTATATTTTTATTAATTTCTCTCATCTAATACGCTATAATAAGGGGGTTGCACAGGAAATTACTAAATAGAATTTAACAATCTAAGTTTTATACTTTTAAAATAAGTTATACTAATAACAGTTTTACTTTAAGATAATGAAAAACGTAAAAGTAAAAAACTTGAAAAACTAGAAACGTTATTTTAACATTTTGTTTTAACCAATTTGTTTATATTTATTCATAAATGCATTGAATAAAACATTATAAACTGGTATAAATGTATTAACTTATCAAGTTTATTTGAAATTCATTCGATACTGAAATTCATTCGAACGCTGCAAGAAAAATACAATCGTTCTCGTTTGTGTTGGACATTTTTTGTCTCAACTATTACTAAAATAAGGAATTTCAAAGCAAACTAGGGTAGAATTTATGGTTTTATATTTACCTTGATTGATAATTGTTAATTTGGTCATTATTACCTAATGGTTTGTTATTAACTAATAATCCAAATGTAAAATAGAGTAATATGGTGTCATTACGATAAATATCGTATCCGTGGCAAGACTGTTTTATTCACTTTTTTAATAAGCTGTGTAATGGTAAATATTATAACGTAACTTGACTTCCGTTTTAGTTTTGACGCTTTATATCCGGAACACAAAAAATGGCTATTCGGCTGACCTGGGAAGAAGTTATGCTTCTTCCTTTACAGATCTTGGTTTCAAATAAAGTCTCTAAAGATCTTAAAAATATAAAATGTAAATTACATAAAGTTTTTATATAAAAAATTATTAACCGTACTACTTAGATACTTTATTTGAAACACTGACGCACTCTGTGGTGGGTATTTTAAAGTGAGTATGATCACAGATTAAATAAGTAGGCCTAATCTGTGGTTTGACTGAAGGGGTGAGTGTGATATTTGGTGATCATTTTCCAACATTGGGCTAACAATTTGTGCTACTGGGAAATATTCATAAACAAAACCATTATTCAACCAATTCTGAAGAGAAAGCATCAAAATTGAAGGATTCAACAGAACTTTAAAAGGTGCGATGTATAAGACGTTTTCCAACTAACTGAGGATCGCACGCATGTCTTGATATGTTTTCGAAACTCATAAACTATTATAATAACAAGTTTCATAGAACTATAGGTATAAAACCAAACCAAGTGACTAGTAAAAATGAACAACTTGTATTACAACATATATATAAAGAAGAATACAAGATATAATATTGAAAAAAAACTTTAAAGTTTAATGCCAACGATGAAGTGCGATCAAGTAAACACAAATTAAAACATAAGTAAATCATAAATCATCATCAATTATAATATTTTAAAATAATAGTTGAACTTTTACTCTATGGAACATAGAGTATAAAATTCTATACGATCGAGTTTAAATTTCACTTAGACTAATTTTAGACCCCCAAAAGGCTTTTTTATTACTAATTTGATTTCAATGAAATTCTCAGGTTAGATTTTAAGTATTTTAAACTAGGTAATAAATGATTAAACTCACCGTCAATGCAATCCAGAGTTTTTATCCTTGTGGACAATTTTTTCGCCCCTTTAATATAGGGGCATCTTCGGCACGGTCACAAAACCATTATTTTCTCAAGACCGTGCTGAAGATGCCCCTATATTAAAGGGGCGAAAAATTGTCCACAAGGATAAAAACTCTGGATTGCATTGACGGTGAGTTTAATCATTTATGATATCTGCAATTCCTGGTCGCCAAAACGTTACCATAGGTAATAAACTATAATCGAGCAATTATTTTCAAGTATTAAAAAAGCTTATTTTCCCGAATTTTTGACAGAACTTTAGTTGTTTAGGCTACACGATTTAACTAATGTAGTTGCTATGATCAGTTTATATTCCCCCATCGCAGCTGAGTTGTCGCTGTGTATGCTGAAAACAACATAACCTTTTCTTGTTTATATCTGCTCGCCGTTATGTTACGTTTTTAAATAAAATTTAATTGATATTTTGACAGACCTTTTTGTTAAATTAAATAGATCAACACTGATGTTTACTTGTTGAAGTTATAAATTATACCAAAAAATAGGCATGTTGATGTGGAATGAATTGCTGTCGTACGGAATTATGCGATTAACTAATTTATGGGATACAACTAATATCTATTTGGGAGAAATAGCTCTCATTGTCGCACACAACGTTGAGCTGGCCCAACTAAGTTGAACCGAGTCATGCGTGTGGTCAACACGTGGATGTCCTATCACGGTCTCTCGCTTGCTCTCCGTAAGACGGAGATTGTGATCCTTACGAAGAAGAGGATAGACACCGTCGTGGGAAGGGAGGTGGTCCAATCAACTCGTGCTGCTAAGTACTTCGGGATTATGGTGGACACCAAGTTAACCAGATATTACAGCTGGAGAGATCAGATCTTCCGTACGGCGGACGAGGCCGCTAAGGTAGTCACTTACCTTAGTAAGCTGATGGCCAATGTCGGGGTTCTACGATCCAGCAGAAGACGTCTGTTGATATCCGCGGTTCAGTTCGTGCTTCTTTATGGAGCAGAGGTGTGGGCAGACGCTCACGATAAAGAGTAGTACAGGTTGCGACTCGCCCGAGTTCAATGTCGAGCGGCGGTCGGGGTGTGTTCCGCCTACCAGACAGTGTCCGAGCCTGCCGTCCTAGTGGTCGCCGGAGTTATCCCTGTCAAGCTCTTGGCAGGAGAGAGGAAGGCAATTTTATTAGATACAAGGCGAGATTGGCAAGGACACGGCAAGAACAGAAGAGCGCTCCAGAACCTTCCAGCAGTGGCAACACAGCTGGGAACACGACACCCGAGGACGATGGACTGCGCGACTTATCAAGCACGTCCAACCATGGGTGGAACGGCGGCCAATTCTTGACAATTCACGGCTATTTTCGGTCGTACCTGAACCGGATGGGCAAGACCGGTTCACCGGACTGCATTTATTGCCCGGGCGTTCCCGACGATGCGGAACACACATTCTTCCGCTGCCCCGTTGGGAAGGGTCCCGCCTGAAGGCCACACAAATTTTTTGTACGTTTTTGGTGAACCCCGTCTGCAAAAAGATCTTGGAGGATGAGGGCAACTGGGATTGTTTATCACAGTTCGTCCGGGGCATCCTCCTGGAAAAGAAACCCGATCTGGACCGCGAAGTGGCCCAGATCCCTTGATCGAGGGTGGCTGGATAAGGAGTGAGCCCCACCGGCGTTAGCCAAATTTAGGCCTAGCCTGACGTAATGTGATAAACAATTCCAGGTTCGAATCCTAAAGAGTAGAGGAGGTTTTTAAGTGGGTAAACCCGTTTTTTAGGGGAGCCCCACACTACAGGCTTACCACCTGTGTGCGTAATGGTAATGCATTTTTCTCACTTCTCCCTCAAAAAAAATCATAAAAAGCGTCACCTAATAACTTAAAAAGTGAGTAAAAATTACCGTACGGGACGGGCATCGGAGCGTATTCCTAGTTTTTCTGTATTAATCTATTGGAATGTAACGTCTTGGGATTTCACTCTGTAGCTTTCCCTGTTATAGTACAATATATGAAGTTACTGTTGGCTTCACACAATTGTTCTTCGCATACTCTATGCTTTGGCCATACGACTAAAGTTAGTTCATGTTTCAGTTCAGTTCAGTCAGTCTGTCAAAATTTATCATCAACAACAACGATCAAAAACATTAATCATCAATAAATAATAATGGAAGAAGTGCTGGACGAAGTCGTTTCGAACGACGATTTGAAGGTATTCAATTAATTAACATTTTTTTAATGATTAATGTTTCTTAAAATTATTGATCCAACATTATATTATTTCTCGCGTCAATGTATTTTAGTCTTTGTTTTAGGTTAAACTAGTACGGGATAAGGAAAAGCGAATGCTCACGTAGGCCTATATTCGTTAAGAACAGCAGGTATTTGTTATTAAAATAACACCAAAGAAATATTGCCCTACTTAAAGTTATTTTTCTTTTAAAGCTTTCTCGAATTATGAAGACACCACACATAACCATAGCCTTTCTTCTTACCAGATCATTGTGCAATTTCTGCTAGCCTATTGTTATGAGTCATTGCCACAAATACAAAAAGGTCTAACTTTGAACATCTCTTAAAGTTTTATCATTGCTCACAACCTCAGTATTAGGTAGTCCTAGTTGGTTCACATACAAATTCTAGCTAATTTAGACTTGGTTTAAACTTAGATTTAGGTTAAACTTGAAGTGTTTATTTTAAACAGCCTTCATAAAGTACACCTATTTACTGTTTAAAATTATGTTAAAACAGTAAATACTGTTAAGTACTGTAGGTCAATAGGCCTTGTGATTGTTCAGAGCTAGGGAAGTTAAGCCTTTTGGTTTTGGTCTACCTTTGAGGTAATAAAAATTGATGGGTTAAATTTAGATTTTGGGGCGAAACTTCGTTATCCGTCTCCACCGTTATTATCGATGTGGAAATTTCGATATTGCATGATAATATTGCTATTTCGCCGATACAATTACACGATACGATTACGATTTTATCACCTGATTTAGTTTCTTGTTCTAATATAATTAAATAAACATTTTGACAATAAAACAAATACCGTATAGGCCTACATTCAAACAAGTTACTGAAAAAAGTAAAAATTGTAGCTAATGTAACCTGTAACAAAGAACAACACAAAATAAACTAACCAAGTTTGTTGTGTAGCTGTATCTAAATTCAGACTGTGAGAAGAAGCAGACTTCGTTAGATCTAAAATGGCGTCACACAAATGCTGCCAAATACAAATCAGAAAGGTTTTTTTTTGCTATTGTATTGAGGGAATATGCATGTTAAATGTTTCTAAACACCATTGATTTTGTTGTTATAAACATCGCTGTCAATTAAAGTGACGGAGGTTTATGGTTACACTGTTAGGTTAGATTATTATTATGATACATATCTTTTCTCAGTATCGTTGTTGATTCGATTGTTTTCATCGCTCAATTTCAATCGCAATATCGAAATTTCCACATCGATAATAACAGTGGAGACGGATAACGAAGTTTCGCCGATTTTGGAATTATCTTATCACTACTTGATGAGTGGGTACAATTAAAGGATACGGTACTATTATGGTTTCACACCTTATTTAATATTGCCCTAAGATAAATAAAAATACCTTTTGACGGTAAAATTAAAAAAAAAACAAATAAGTTAGGCCTAGGCTAGGGTGACCAAATCTATCACAGAGGAAACCGGGACAGCCCTGAATATGTACCCTTCTTCCCCACACCACGCCGTTTACCAACAAACTGGTCCATTGTTCCCTGGATAAGAATTATAATTAGGCCTAATAACAACTGATTGATTCATCATGGTAACTTGCATGTTTTATTTAGAGTTAATTAATCAGATTCGCGCACAAAGTTTTGTGACTTTCCTAAACCTAAACCCTTTGTAGTCTATGTTATTGTAACATTGTTCAAAATTTAACTTGTCAGCCAATCTTTAAAACAATTTAAAATTTAACTTGTCAAAATTGCCAAAATTTAACTTGTCAGGGTATCTTTAAAGTCCGTAACCAAACTTCATAATATGGCTAATTGGGTCAAAATAAGCGAAAAAGTTCATATGAAGGTATATCCTGATATGCATATTTACCCAGATATCCACCATTTTGTTTTTCCCCTTAATAATTTTTATTTCGGTGACGGATTGATGTGGAAACTTCATATTTGGCATGGACCTTTATAATACTAGTGTGCATTATGAAGTTAAAAATTATTAAGTGAAAAAACAAAATGGTGGATATCTGGGTAAATATGCATATTAGGACATACCTTCATATGAAATTTTTGCTTATTTGACCCAATTAAACTTAGCCATATGGTATTATGAAGTTTGGTGAAGGACTTTAAAGAATACCTATATAAAACATAATTTTTTTAATTACTCAGAAACTTGGTTTTTCTCAACAGCATCAATCTTTCTACTGTAGGATTCTTTATTTTAGTTTAATAGAAAGTAATATTAGTTACTCAATCATACTTTGGGGATCATCCAGTAAACATAACCTGAACAGGATATTTGTCGTCCAAAAAAGAGCCATCCGCAGTATTAAGATTGAGAACAACTAACTTAGGCCTGGTTCATGTCTTCCACATTTTAAGAACTTACAAATTCTGACTGTTCCTTCCTTATATGTGTACGAAGCAATAAAATATGTAGGGAGTAGATAATAATTTGTTTCCAACCCATACTTACAAACTACAACATAAGAAATCGGCTCATTAATCATGCTGTACAACATAGACTAAAACTGTATGAGGAAAAACCTGAATTTGTAGATCTAAAACTACTTACCAAACTGCCAGATAATTTGAAAGAAATAGTATGTAAACCAGCCAAGTTTAAAATTCATTTAAAACCTGCGCCCCTAGGCACATAAAACAGTTGCGTCCTCCCTGGCACAATACCGGCCACGAGATATAAATAGAGTTATTTTTTTCCAATACGTGTAGTTTCAAAATGACGGAAACATAAAATCCAAATATCTCAAAACCGGTAAATTGTATCAAAATTTTTCAAGAGACAAAAAAGTTGACAGATTTATTAAATTTACTTACGATACAAAGATTCTACAGATCCAACAATAAATAACAGAGCTATGCACTACGGTAGCACGGCTCGGACTTGTGTCATGGCACGGCCCGCAGTTTTTTTAGAGGTTACACGCACTTATTCTGTGGTACTAGCGGACACCCGGCACTCCGGCCATCCGCACTTTCCGTCAAAAGAGATCAGTCGTTTTAACAACTTAATTTACTATTGCGAGCTGGGTAGAACAGCGAAAGTAACGTACCGCCCGTCTCAGAGAGCCGTCACGGTCGGTACGGTAGCTCGTAAATGTAATGAGATTCCTTCTCCCGAATCTTTTGCAAAACTGCGGCAGGTGCAAATCGTCCGGGAGTGTCCGTTGGGTGCCGTATCGCCCTAATTCGCGCACCAATGTTAAAACTTTAAAAAATTACAGTACCACCTATCTGTCTGTGCCGTGGCGCCGTTGTGCGGGCGTAGCTTATTGTAGTTTTTCAATAAAATAACATTAATTCACATGAATTAAAATAAAAATCAAGGTTTTTATCCGGAAAATCTGAATAGCTCCGTTACATTTGTTAAATCCTTATCTTGGTATCATTGGTTGTATAACTTATTTTGTTAAATCTTTTGTCTCCTGTAAAATATTGTTCAACTTCCACGGGTTTGAAATACCTGAATTAATTTTTTTAATGGTGAATATTTTAAAAAATATTTGAAAAATATTTTCCCCTGAAAATGAATATGGTAGTGATAAAACTTAATGCCAAATATTGAGTTAATATACCTAGTGATCTGTTAAGGATAGAAAAATGTATCTAACTTCCAGTTTTTAATAAATAATAACTGTTGGCTTTTTAAAAATTTTATTTAGATGATGAAAAAAATCAAGGATGGAGTAGGCCTACTGCCCGTGGAGAAGGCCTACGATTTGTTTCGTTTGGCCGCCGCCGGCCGCGCCGCAAAGCAACGCAGAAAGGTCTGCACGAGCCTTGTGTTGCTTCGCCTTATTTCGCAGGCGTTTACACGACAGTAATTACGTGTATGAACAACATATTTCCGCTTTAACCCCTCGAAGTTTTGCGCCCCCTACAATTTTGCACCCTAGGCCTGGGCCTAGCAGGAAATGCGGTACTGACCATCACTTACGGATTAGTTTCAATGTCACATCAGCAAATAAGTTGTTGTGGGGGAAGGGGAAGGTTTGAAGGGGTGGCACTGTTGCAAACAGCCCTGACAACTGATTAGCGCAAGCGCTTGGTCGATTTATTCATAGCACAGCACAATCGGTGCCAGGGGCGGCAGCAATACAGTCAATGCTTTACTAAAAGCAATAAAATGGAAAATAAATTAACTAAAAAAGTAGTTATAAATAATTACAGTAGTTGTTTTTTATTTTTATTTTACCACTTGTGTTTAGTTAGATTTTAAAAATATTTATTTTGGCATAGATCATTTCTTTTATTTTTTCAATTTTTGTCCCTCCTCCGGGAAAGTATCACCCTAGGCGGTCGCCTAGTTCGCCAATATACCAGCAAGGAGAGTAGGGAGTGTGCCGCCAGGGTTGTTTAGTTATATTCAGGTTAGCATAGATAACTCAATTATGATTCCCATATCTTTGTTCAATTATTTTTAAAATAAAATTAAGCTACATGAAAATATACAGAATCAGTGGTTAATCACTTGCACGATACATCGAGTGGTGACAAAGCAAGTTCGCAAGGAGCGCTTGAACTTGAACGACCTTTGTACCCGTACATCAGACGCATTGTAATCAAATAAGCGATAACAATGAGAACGGAACCCAGATTGCCATGCTAACCTGATCTAACCCAAGGAATCTAAAATAAATATACAGAAGGTATTGGTTAGACATACAATGCCCTCTATGCACCAGGTGTTCTTTTGCACCTATGACATCACCATTTACTAATACTGGAAATGATGATGATGTCATAGGTGCAAAAGAACACCTGGTGCATAGAGGGCATTGCATGTCTTGACCCCTACCTTGTCTTTATTTATTTTAGATTCCTTGATCTAACCTAACATTACACCACATTGCAAACGTGGTGCCTATAATTGGCAAG
The DNA here is from genome assembly GCA_030545055.2 of Neoaliturus tenellus. Taxonomy (NCBI): domain Eukaryota; kingdom Metazoa; phylum Arthropoda; class Insecta; order Hemiptera; family Cicadellidae; genus Neoaliturus; species Neoaliturus tenellus. The sequence goes on along the minus strand of CM061536.1, from coordinate 35,400,710 downwards.
TACCCCCAAACAGTAGAGGTTTCCTGTATAAATCATATGTTTTAAGAATAGAAAAATGACAAAGCTGGGTATAAGAAACAAAACATAATCCATTCCATCTAAACTATTCAACTGCATTGCCCTTGGCTGGTCCCTGTACTTGTTTAGCTAGTGAGTAATGCCATTGAGTACAGCGATAAATGACTTTTTCTTATCGTGAATTAGATATGTAGAAAATTATTTTTTACATAAAACTTTAAATTCTTTCCAAATTACACAGAAGGGATGAAGAACACCTCAGCTTTTAAAACTGCTAGCATATTTTTGCTTAGGTAGTGACATTTCTTTTTTAAGTACCATCCTCTCTTTAAAGTTAGATACTAGACACTCATGTACTTTTCTAATTTTCACAAAATTAAATTTCTCTTACAATATACACACACTTACTTATACACACACTCTTAGGCCTGTTTACACACTTAAGTAGCGCATCTGCTACGCCATGCAAAAAAGAACTGAAGCTTTTAAATGGGAGCTTACACACTACAGTAGCGCCATCTCCGCCACGCCTCTGCTACTGTAGTGTGGAAGCTCCCATTTAAAAGCATTGGTTGGTTTTTGCATGGCGTAGCAGTCGCGTGCAGGGTGCCGCGTAGTAGATGCGCCACTTCAATGTGTAACAGGCCTTAAAAGCATTGGTTGGCCTTACATCAGACGCATTATTGTTGAACAAATGATGATGACGGTAACAGAATAATATATTGTGTTATATTGACAGACAGCACTATATGCTAACCTAAACTTACTAAACCACATTTTTTTAATTTGTAGTTTTCATAACTGACTAATCCCTCCCCCTTCCCCTTTCAAATTTTTATTTTCCCCTTAGGCCTACTTACAAATCTGATTATTTTCAGAAATTTGAACGTGAATATCATGAGCAACTTTACAAAGGGAAAGTTACCACTGAAGCACAGTTCAATTATGCATGGTGTTTGGTACGAAGCAAATACCCCTCAGACATCAGGAAAGGAATCCTACTTTTAGAAGATTTGTTTAAAGATAACCTTGCAGGAGAAGCTAAGCGAGACTACCTGTACTATTTGGCAATTGGAAATGCCAGAATCAAGGTAAGTAAACTATTGGCATTTTCATTTGGTCATATACTTCCTTTATCGACATTGTAAGTTTTTACCCTTCTAGGCCTATAGCTTAGTCTAAATGCATCAAATATATTAACAGGGCGTAATAAAGAAATTTTCAAAAATAACAATTTTTCTATTAACACGTATGCGGCGGCATGGGAGCGATCGCTCCCACGCGGAACCCTAATGCCATCCTGATGGGTGCGATCGCTCCCAAGCTGCACTGCTTTACAATATGATTTATTTTTAAGCCAGAATCTGAGCTAGAAATCTGAAGCTTTGTACAGCACTACTCAATTGTACAATGTATTTTGGGACCACGTGGGTTTTTACTGGGCAGTGCCGCTACTACGGCAAGTTTTACAATTTTTACATTCAGGATGGTGATGAGGTTCGAGCAAAAACCTCGCCGCCGCGAACGTGTTAACATAGCCTAAACCAATTTATGTCATATTTAAAAAAAATAATTAAATAAAATTATAAAAAAAACTGAGATTGCTAATATTTTTAAAGGCTAAACACTGTAATTTTAACAAAGTCCTATCTTTTGCTTTTAACACAAACCAATTTAGTGGTTTGAGTAACATTTTTTTAAGACAGAATTTTTGTACTTTTACTTATAGGTATTTAATTCGGTAATCTTATACCTACTGAATATCAAAGTATTTAAGATATAGTTATTATTACAATACTATTTATATTTCTCTAATACGAGTAACGTATATTTGTAGCCTATGTATATATGCACACGGATCTCAAAAACGGCTCAAACGATTTTCCTCGAAATTAATTGGCAAATAACTTAGTTCTGGGATAATAATAATAATTATTATATATGTCTTTACTTTATGCTAGGAAAATGTTATTCCCTTATAATCTTTAATTTAAATTCTAAAAGTTTTAACATTGGTCTTATGAAGTTTTAATAAAAACTAGAGTTGCTGAAAACAGCTGACACAACTGTCAAAGCATGAACCACGAGTTCCAGTATTTTAAATAAGTGGTTTATTCCTTTGTAGTCAGTAAATAAATTTTACAAAATTATACTATGATAAAAGTAATTTATCAGTTTTTAAAATTGTACTTATACTTAAGTAGTGATTATAACTATTTAATTTTTAAAAAGTGAAAGGATAAAACAATTATAAAAAATTTGTAGACTTGCAATTTTTAAAACAAAAGAATCTTAACAACAATGAAATCAGCTGTTGACCATAGAGGTTTTTAAAAATCCAAGTGGTGCAGTTCCAACAAATCATACCAGAGTGCAGTCACCCTTAGGCCTACAATAAAAAAAATCCTGGAAGGCGAGTGAGAGCGCAAATGAGCTCGTCTTGAAAGGAAAAAAAAGCCTTTTGGGCTTGGCATTTAAGCGTGAGACAGTCTGTGACTGATATTAATATTGTCTAAAAGAATTGTTTGACTTTATCAAACAAATGCTCGGCCCCAGGTACTTGATCACTATACAAATAACCAATATAATTTAAACAAATATCAAGAGTTTTTTCCACAGGGAATTAAAAAGTAGGCTACCTTTCAAATTGTGAATGGGTTCTGTTCATGTGATATTAATATTTGTTCTAATGAAGTTTCAAATTCTTGATGATTGAATATGGAAAATTTTAACATAGGGATTATAAAAATCACGAGTTGAATTTAGGAAAGGCTAAGTCTAATGAAACCATAACTTAATCTAAACATAACCAACATTAAAATCATTCGCAACTTTGTTTGCATTTTCACCTTGTCAGTTCCCAACACGGGCTTTATCGGTCGTTACTGACATGTTAGTCATTTCATTATATGTCAGACCGTATCGGTCGTTACTGACATTGGTCGACAGACCATGTCAAACTAAAAGAATTGTCAAACTATTAAGAGTTGAACTATTGAGGTTCTATTGTAATGTGTTTACTTTTACGAAACATTTTAAACCATTAACTTAGATATATTTTTTCTAGGAGTACACAAAAGCTCTGAATTATGTTAGAGCATTTTTAAATTTGGAGCCTGCAAACGCACAAGTACAAGCCCTTGAAACAGTGATTAAGAAGAGAATGGAAAAAGGTCAGTAAACATACAGTCTTTCTGAGTCATTAATCTAGATAAGTTAGTATGTTATCTGTTGGGATTTTATTCTATGTGATAACATTTGAATCGCTATTCATCATGTTTATCTTTTTATAATTTGACTTAGCTTATCTATATAAATAAAATTAGATTTTTTTCTTTGTAAATATAGATTCAAAACCATCAAACCTAAAAGTATTTTAATATATTTCTTTAAACTGGTTTTACAATTAAGTACTTTTAGGGCCGGTTTCTCTATAAACGTTTAAACCACAGACAACGTTTAACTGAAAGTTTAATCTACGCTTATCTTTCTCCACTGCTCTTTGAGAGTTTAACTTTGATTAAAATTTAAACCATATTCTCAGGTGGTTTAAACCCAGAGTAACGTTTAACTTCGTATGAATTGTCTGCACTAACAACATAACCTAAAATACACTGTTCTGTTGTTTGCGCCGCAAGTACTAAAAAACTTGGAAATGGAAGAAATATTTGATATTTTTAATGATGTTGATGAAGAAGAATTAGAGATACGGTGTCCTATCACACGTGCACCAAGGAGAATTCTCGTGAAAGACCAGAAAATTTTGAAAAGTGGAATGATACTGAATTTTTTGTGAGGTTTAGAATGGGTAAAAACACGGCTGTTAGGGTTTTAGATATTATAAGAGCACAAATTACACCGAAGAAAATTAACAATCAAACCGTGTCATCTGAAGTAAAGTTTTTTACTGCTTTTTACTGCTTTTTTTTCTATGCCTGTGGGGGGTTTCTATTAAATGTGGGAGATCATAGTGGTGTTCACTATTCAACAACCAGTAAAATTGTAAAAGAAGTTTCACACTGCATAGCTCGACTCTGTCCTCAAGTAATTTCATTACCGTATGCAGTTGAAGAAATGAATAAATTGAAGCATGGTTTCTACCAAAAGAGCAAATTCCCTAACTGCATAGGCGCTATTGACTGCACCCATGTCAAAATTCAGTCAGTTGGTGGCGAGCTTGCTGAATACTATCGTAATAGGAAAGGTATATTTTCCATGAATGTACAGGCCATCTGTGATTCCTCGCTGACTTTCAAGAATATTGTAGCGAGGTGGCCAGGATCAACCCACGACTGCCATATATTTAACTCATCAAGAGTTAAAAAAGACTTTGAGAATGGTGTATATGGCAACAGTGTCCTAGTAGGTGATAGTGGGTATGAATGTTCAAATTATTTAATGACCCCGTTGGAAGTTGTAGAGTTGCCAGAAGAACGACTCTTCCAGGAAGCACAAGTGCGTACAAGAAACCCAATCGAAAGATGTTTTGGTGTTTGGAAGAGGAGGTTTCCGGGATTAGCATTGGGGTTGCGTCTGAAAGAGGATAGGATCCAGAGTGTGATTGTTGCAACAGCAGTTCTTCACAACATTTGTACAAGCTGCAATGAAGACACTCCACCAGTTACTGAAGAAGCTGCAGCTGCTATCGCTGTATTAGACAACATACCCCAAGTTGAACACAGGCGACGTCGATATCTTGTAGATCAGTTAATTACTCGCAACAAACTAATCAATGAGTATTTTAGAAGCATGGTTTGAATAAATTTACTATTGTATGGTTCATTAATTGTATAAAGAGCTCTTCAACGTTCTGTCTCAATTTTTACTGTGTTGTGACAATGATAAACGTCTAATTAAAATATTTTGTAGAATATGGTGCCATTTTTTCCTACCTTGCCTAGACAAATAACAAACTTTCTTTTAAATGACTAAAAAAACTTTATTCCAAGTAGTTTTAAACGGTAAATTTTTTGAAGAAGTAAATTGTGAGAGATCTTATCTCTGTAAAATAAATTAAGGTAGGGCAAAGATACTTAGTTTTGGACGGTGGATAAAAATATGTAAACAGTGTCATGAGTAGAACTATAGTTTTGCAAAACACTTTTAATAATGTAGTGCTTGCAAAAATCCAAAAAAAAACTTAAGCATACTGCAAGGTAAACCATGGGTTGGAAGTGGGTACGCTCTTCAAGTGTATCCACATGTGCCGAGCCAGAACGTCCACGAAGCACTGCCTTCCTACTCTCTCACTTAAAAGGCAAAATTGTGCGCGTCCAACCTGGGTACTCCCTGAATCAACTCTTCCAGGCTCTTCAAGCCTCTTTTTTTTTTTTTTTTTTTTTTTTTTTGCAGAGTCAGGGTGCTAGTCTGGCAGGCTTCTATCCTATATCTTTTACTTCCGCTATTTTCATACTACTCTCTCTATCGAGTCCCCTGACTCAAAAATCTGCTTCAACTATCCTTTACTGGTCTTTATTTTCATTTCTCTTCAAACTCATTCCCAAGCCAAGGTGGAACATCATACGCCGAGGGCTGCGTGGTCAAGGGGGAGCTTGACCCTAGTATGCGGACTCTGGACACCAGGCGACCTCCAGTTTCAACCAGCCTTGTCCAAGCATGCGGGGCTCTGCTTGGATCGACCTTCTTTCCCTTGCTACTTATGGGACTACTATGGTCTCTAACCAAAAAGGCCCCAACCAACTTTCAGAGGCTTCACAGCCTCAAACATCTAGTTCCTTGGAACGTAAGGAGCTTATCTCAGAGACTGAAGCGACCCCCCAGGTCGAGTCTCAGATGGGTGACTTGCAAACAAACTCAGAAGAGGAACACCTCTTAGACCACGACTCAGCAAATGTCAAGTAAATTGAGGAAAAGGCTAAGCAGCTAAAATTAGCAGGAAAGCCACACCTCAATGGAGCCCAAAGGAAGAGGTTCAAATGGTTCAAGAACCACGGACACTCTAAAGAAGAGGCATACGTCCTCTACATCCAACCAATGCCGAAGGGATCAGGAAGGGACTTTGATAACAGGTAGAAAAGACCTAGATCAGAAAACACCATTCCTGAAGAGGCCCATGGGAGCAAATAACCAAGGTAGGAGAGAACTCAAAGGCGGACTCCTCTTCACGGAGAGACCAAGTCCAACCTAAAAAACTATCCTACAAGTAAGTGACCAAAGGAGTAAGAATGGGAATTCTACACCCTAACTTCCCAGAGGTACTACTCACCTATGAGCAACAAGAGGCTAAACAGGAAACCATCCTGAAGCTGATACTGTACTCAGTAAGTGACGGTGTTCACCCTGGCTTTCACAGTATCCACAATAGACAGGGACATATGGTCCTAGTTCGCAGTGACGAAGAGACTACCAGTTGGCTCAAGTCAAAGGAACAACAACTGGGCTGATGGGAAGGAGCGGCTCTAAAGGAAGTGGCGGAGGGATAAATTCCGTAAACCAAAGTCCTAACGGCTTTCTTTCCAATCAGCAGCCAACACTCAACAGAAGAGATCAGGACACTTATGGCTGGACTGTCCGGCCATCTCTCAGAGAAGGTCGAAATTCCTAGGAAAGGCCGCATTAAAGCCAGCTGAAATAAGGGAGATGGACATCAACCAGCAGTTAGGCTTGTGAAGAGCCTTCATCCAATAAATTGATAAACAATCAAGGTGCTACAATAGGCCTTTTAGGCCGAGTTAGAGAAAGGTATCACTACCTGGCCCCGCCAAAGGAGAAAAAAAAAGGTAAACCACAATTTTATCAACTATAAAACATTCTCGACCCGACGTTTGGGCCCAAAGTCTGACCCGACGTCTCGTCCAACATGTTTGACAGTCTGTTGGATGTTCGGTGGGTGGTGTGTCAGGACCAGCAGTGTTTTCACTCAATTTGTCATGCCCTGGTTGTGGGTCCGACTTTGGGCCCGTCGTCAGGTCGAGCATGTTCGAAAGTGTGTAGACCCCTTAGGGCGACCTTATAATAAGGTAGTAAAATTGATATATTATTAATATCAGGGTGGAGAAAAAACACGATCAGAATTAAAGACAAACACAGTATATTTTTCTTGTAATGTCGAAACAGCTTAATTTACCCTACAAGTCTATAAAATATTTAAGTTAGGCTACAATGTGCGATATGGATCAGATAACGTAAACTAAACATAATCGGTACTACATAGCAGTGGTTTAGAATAAGGTTGACAACTCCGCTTAATATGGAAGGTCACAGGTCACAACCACAAAGTTAGGACCTATCACTGAACAAGAATCATGCCTAGTTTGCACTAGCTTGTTTCGAATGAAGTTCTTGTTCTACAATTTTCACTTGGAGTTTTAATAGCTTCATTTCTTCTTGGTGTTTTTCCAACATACATTTCACTCGAATCTCGTGTTCTGTTAGTTGAAACTTTTGCTGGTCTAGAAAAACTTACCGCTGCAACTCAAGCAGTTCTGTTTTTGCTTTAGCCAGAATCTCCATTTTCTTCCCTGCAACTGATGTCTCAAATGTCGATTTCTTCTTTTTTTCCACCTTAAGGGAGGAGGACACTAGCCTAGTCAAGTCTTTGACACTATATTTACTGTCAAACCCTTGATCCTTTTCAATGTTGGGTTTGGTAGATGATGAACTTGGTTTTGTGTTGTCTTGTTTCACAGTAGATCCCGTGACACATGTATCCTTAGCTAAAGGCCTATACATTAAAGAGCCATTTTGGCTTAACTTTCCCACACTGTCTGAGTCCATTTCACTTTCATGTCCTAGTTCTTCCTCATACACAACTAGTCCAATACCTAAATTTTCGTTGTCAAATAAATATGATTCAATATCTGCAGGGTTCTCGACCTCTATATTATCACAGTCATAAACAGACAAATTACCTTCTATAGGTAGATCACCCAGGATTTCTTTTACCTTTATGTCGGTTTTGGTAATTAGACCTGGTAGATTAGGTCCACCACCAGTCCCACGGACGTATTTCTTTTCGTTGGCCCACGCTTTCTTGGAGACCTTTTTGATGTTTTCATACTTTCCTTTGAGCGCTCTCCACTCTCTGTAATATATTCCACTCTGTCTGTTGAATTGTGCTTCTATATCTTACCAAACAGCATCCTTCTCCCTCTGCGTAGTTTGATCTGTCTTCTTACACTCCAGAATGTCTTTCTTCACATTTACAAGATCCAACAACAAATCTATTTCTGATTGTTTAAAGTTCTTACTTCTTTTACAGTTTTCTTTCTCGTTTTTTACGTTTGTTTCATGAACAACACTTTGTATTTGATTTTCAGTCATATTGATCACTGATTACTATTAATAATTAAATACAAATTTAACTGTAAAGCTCTTAACTTAACCTCAAACTTGGAGAAACAATCACAATTACGTTTAACAGACAAAAATATGCGAAAACAAAACAACAGGGCAGCCAACATTCTTGTTCGGTGGTTTAACTTAAACTTTTGGCTAAATTGTATGGAGAAAGCGATTGAAGGTTTAAACAATGGTGTAAATTTAAACGCGTTTAAGTTAAACGCTACTTGGAGAAACCGGCCCTTACTATCTCAACCTATAGTATTATTGGGAAAGTAGGCTTGATTTCATCAAAATTTAATTTGAGTTATTGGTGGATATATCTGTTATGATGGTGGTTGTGAAGTTGGCCTACCCTAGCCAGCCTACCCACAATTTTGAAAAGTATTTGTTCCATGTTAGTTCTTGCTTATTCCAAATCAAATTCCTAAGTTCCAAAGAACTAATGATGTCAATTGGTAAAACAATAGATAGGGTAACTTCACACTAACCTACCCATTTTGTGAAAGAAAACATAATATATATACCATGTTTTAAAGGCGAATAATATCTCTCTTTGGTAATATCTCAAAAGCGGTTAATTTTACAAAGGCACAGGGTGTCTACTGATACTGGAAATACTTGAAATACTGGAATTATACTGGAATTTTATTTCCATACTGGAAATACTGGAATTATACTGGAATTTCAAAATAGATACTGGAATTTTAGAATTTTATTAAAAATGCGTATTTTTGAAATGCATAATAATGTATATATTTTGTCATTTGATCTGTACATAATAATGTAAAAATATTTTACAAATCATTTCTGCTGTTTAAGTATGTTTACAAACCAAAATCAGAAAACTTTTAGTTCTCTTCAAATATAGTTAATCAAGAAATGTGAACATTTGTGTCATGATGGAGCTTAGAAAATGTTTTATTTTATACTCAAAATTTATTTCCATTTCTTAAATTTTAATCATATTATTCTTTTTTAGCGAATTTCCCTATAGGGAATATAGGGAATACGCTATTACGGTAGTAGTCACGGTAAGACCTAAGCCCGGGACCATGATACTTTTTCGTTTTGAGGTCCCTAGAAGCCAAAAACACTGTTCGTTCAAATTGATATATATGTATATATATATATATCAATATATATATATATATATATATCTATATATATATATATATATATATATATATATATATATATATATATATATGTGTGTCCGTGAACACGATAACTTTTGAACAGAACCTCCGATTTTGATGAAATTTGGTGCAGGGGTGTAAGCCAGGGCCTACTAGGTTGAGTTCGCGAACCAGAATGATCGGACCATGGGAACGGGGTTTTATGGGGTTTCAAAGGGGTCAAAAATGGGTTTTTGGAATTTTTGGACCTTAATTTTTAAAATTCATCAATTTTAACTGAAACCATTTAAAAGAGCTTAAAAAAACAAACAATTTGGTATTTGTGACGATCCAAATTTCTAGGGGGCAAAATTTGACCACTTACCTACGTTATTGGTCACTATTAACCTTTGTTTCACGACCGAGGTGATAGGCTTACCTAGGCCTAGTGAGCCCTTATTCCTCACACAGTGTCCAACACTGGGAAAGGCTATATCTACAGCCCTGGGAATAGACTCATTCCCCATTTTTTAAAGAAGGTTGTATTTTGGTGTTAGAATGCCGATACAAACCCCATAAAAACCCAATAAAACTCTCACGTCACTATAACCCCATGTAAACAATAACATAACCTCAAACGCCGGTTGAGGCCAGACGACAGGACGTTCTCGCTCCAAGCTACATCACAAAAACAGACGTTACGATGTGATCCTTTTTTTTTGCTGACCCTGGTAGCCTGCAACCAGCTGTTGTGATAACTGGAGTGTCCAGCTGGTGACGTTATCAGGATTCTACGAGAAATTGGGAACTCAAGAAAATGAGCCGGCTCTCTTTCTTGTTCTGCCTACTGTGCTAAACGCTACTGCTTAAATTGTGTGCTCGTCGGAGTTTTAAGTAAAGTGTGGTGCGGAGTACTGAAGAAGAACTTTTCTTTTATTGGATCTAGGTTAAAGCTAACCGACGGATTTCGTTTCTGTCTCCAGGTATAGTTTCAGTTAATTTAATTGTAATAGTTTAAAATATTATTTGTAGACGTTGATTGTTCTTTTGTAACAGGCTAGGGTTGAGTCGTCCCCTAGCTGTGAGAATATCTCTGCAATAAACGTCTGACATTCCATTTGAAATTCAAACGAGCTAGTTGGATACGTTATTTTGTGTAAACTCCCTCGTTGCAATAGTTTAAATATCGACATTTATTAGGTTTTCCTACGGGTTATTTCCTTAACCACGACCGGTTCGCACAGGTCTGGTGAAAACGTGTAGCAACCAGTAAGGTGACTTGTAACCTACTCTGGTGAAGCTATATATTTTGACTTTTATTTCTAAATCCTATTAGACTAGCCTATTTTCAGAAACCTAACATAGGGAGTTTAAAATCTGTGTTAGTGTGACAAGTAAGTTAATTCTAGTTAGTTAGAGATCTGCCTAGTATTTGATAACCACTAAATTACTGAATTCTTCCTTGTAAGTATAATTAACTGAACTATTGAAACAATTGGCTGTGGGTTACTTGACCCCTGGAATTATCCCAGCGACCGTGCTGAGCGATTCCAAGGAACTCCTTTTTATTTTTACAAGTGACTGAATTTCCTAAGTTTTGGTGAACCTAGTATAACCCTCACTATTTTTATTAGTTAGAAATTCACGTTACAAAATGGCGCCCGAACAGGGACCAGTAACTTTATAACAGTCAATTGTGGTTTGGTGAAAAGATAGAATTCAGTTAGGCCTCTAGGTGGGTAACTGATTGTGATTGAATTGGTGAATATAACCTATAGGCTAGGCTAGTTAATGAGGCTATAACCATATTCTTTCATTGGTGAATTTTGGTGTAGGAAATTTAACTTAGGCCTAGGGTGTATTAGAGGATTAACCATTATAATTGAATTTATTTTGTTGGCCTAATACTGACCACCCCTTAGCCTATTCAATTTTTTATAAATTTATTAAGTAATAGGCCTAACCTAAAACAAGCTGCGTGATAATTGTAAACTAACTTAATTTAGTTGGCTTGTTGAATTTATTTTGAAATGAAGACGACCGAGTCAATGTTAGTTACTACAGCCAGCGGGGTGACGACAACCCCGTCGACGACAGTAATTACGTGTAGTGGCCTAATAACTACAACTACCGTTTCCTATGCACCTAGGTCACCCATGGATGACCCACGGGTGAGTTGGATCCATGAACTGCCTAAGCAGGGATTGATTGAGGAGATGTCTCGCCATGGGTTGGTAACGGATGGTAGCGTGGAGGAACTACGCCGGAGATTTAGGGAGTATTGGAGAAGTGTCCCTTCGGCGGACATTGCAGGTCCTGAGATGGGTTCGGGATTATTAACCTCGCAGAGTGAGGTGACGACGGCAGCGCCTGCTCCCAACGAGCTAACAACCGTTTATAGTACGGGGGCTCAGCATCCATTAAACACTGGGAATCCTGCGACGTCTACCGTACAGTCCGACTTTGACTTTACGCGTATGACAACGACTAGTGAACCGGTGGGATCCTTACCTCGTAGGGTTTCAGTGTTTCAAACGGAAATCAACCGACCTCCCGGTGGCGTAACCTGGAGCACCATTCCGCCCATGGGTTCGACATACCGGCCACCCTCCACACTTCCCCTGGACCACTGGCCTCAGCTTCGCCCTCGGGGCGCAACTCAGACTCGCACTTCGGAGAGCGTCCCTCGAAGTGATACCAGTGTGGTTCCCCCGGTGTCCTATCAACCGATATTTGACCCTCCTGCTAGTGTCACGGGTAGCTGTTCAGCGGCTGATTTTCCCCACTATCCGACATACGGGCCGGTAAAGCATCACACCGCGGCACCTGGTGTTACAACCAGAGATATGTCGGATGGTCTGGCGGGTATACGCGAGACTCTTGGATTGCCCCCTAACGCTGACCCTGCCTACGTGCAATGGGTGATTGACAGCTTGGTGCAAGGTCGACGCCTTGATTACAACCTAGCTCGCCATCATGTTGAACCCACCCTGGGGCCTAACTCAGGGGAGTCGGACTTCCACCATCGTCTGGCAGATCTGCGTTCCTCGCAGATGGACTTAAGGAATGTCACGCAGCCTCCGCAGTTAGGTGAGGCCTCCCTTTTCCAGAATACCGTCTCCGCTCCCATAAATCGGCGAGATATGGTTGTTGGTGAAACGCCGTATAACGTTGATAAAACGTTTCCGACTCTGTGCAATCTGGTCAGGAAATGGAATGTGCGCTTCGACGGCAGGCGTGATGCGGTGTCGTTTCTCGAGCGCCTAGAAGAGCTTAGAGAAGCCTATTCCCTCTCCCCGGACCAGTTGTTGAAAGCTATGCCCGAGCTTTTGCAAGGACAAGCCTTGCTCTGGTACAGGAATAACCGGGACCTTTGGAACTCTTTTCCCGAGTTTGTTAGAATGTTCCAAGCCCAGTTCTTCCCACCTGCGTATCACCGAAACCTCGACGAGGAAGTCAGGAAAAGAACACAGGGTGAAGGAGAGCCTTTCCGGGACTTTGTTATTGCTCTCACAACCCTTATTCGACGCCTAGGTACTTATTCCAACCAACAAAAAATCGATTTGGTGTATAGGAATATGAGGCCCGAATATAAATTTATGATTCGACGGCAGGACTTCACCTCCTTGGCGGAACTCTCTGAGCGAGCTGAGGAGTTTGAAGAGGTGTTGCGGGAAAGAAAAACTTTCAAACCGCCCCCTCCTGCGTCCCAGGCCTTGGTCCCTGAAACTGCGTATGTCGCCAAACGCCACGGCAATCGGGCGTTGGACATTGCGGTGGCGGACAGTACAGTTCCTGAGGTCTTCCTACCACCAGCGGCAGCAACACCTGTGCAACCTAACCGTACGGAGGCAAATGTTAGGGTTGGGAATAAACCCTCAAACCAACGGGTGTCGTTCGACGACCGGACTGCACGGCCGCGTGCCAGTAACCGGTCCCCTAGTCCTCGACGCGGATCGCGCAGGGACGCCTCACCGCTACAGTCTACTTTGCGCAGGACTCCCATCTGCTACAACTGTGATGTCGAGGGGCACGTGTACCGTGATTGTACTCAGCCGAAGGTGCTGAAATGTTTCCGGTGTAAACGAGAAGGTGTATATACCTATCGTTGTGACTGCCGCTCGGGAAACTCCCGCCGGACTCAGTCTGTAGGAGGCCACCTGAGTCCGCAACGCCCCAGCGCCGTACGACCTCCGACTCGTGGACAAACTGGCTCGGATTCGTAGGAAACTTTGCTTGTTTGGCTGGTGAATCCTCACACGTGTCTGACATCCGCCCGTTTACACGTGTTATGATTTTGGACTTGGATTTTAATGCCCTGTTGGATACCGGTGCGGTTGTAAACCTGATAGGCGAGAAGGTTGTCCGTCATCTTCAAACTCACGGAGTACAACCGGAGACCTCCGAGGCGGAATTGAGAATGGCCGATGGTTCGGGCTGCCGAATTCGAGATAGGTACCGGTTACCGATCTTGATTTCCGGTGTCATCCATGATATCACGGCATTCTTCGTTCCGGGCCTCACGACTGATGTTGTCTTGGGGATGAGTTGTATTGAGGAGCTCAAACTCATCCAAGTAAACGTCCCCCAGGTCGCGGAAGATGGAGTGGGTGAAGGGTTCCGTTGTGCGTCTGGTACCCTACAACCCCTGTCGGATAACGAAGAAGGGCAACTTCGTAAATTTTTGGAAGAGGAACTTCCCCGTTTTGAGTCCGTTGTTGGGCGAACCCCGTTGACGGAGCATGTTATTCGTCTCAAACCAAACGCGGTTCCCATCAAACAACGCCATTATCCACGTAACCCTGCCATGCAAGCGATAATCAATGAAGAGGTAGCTGCCATGTTGCGAGATGGTGTGATTGAACCATCGGACAGCCCGTGGAGCTCCCCGGTTGTATTGATTAAAAAACCGACGGGTAAATATCGCTTTTGTATTGACATGCGCAAGGTGAACGACTCCTCTATCAAGGATGCCTATCCCTTGCCAAGGATAAATGCCATACTCGAAAAACTCAGGCAGGCCAAGTATATTAGTACCTTGGACCTCAAGCAAGGTTACTGGCAAGTGCCTTTGGCCAAGGAAAGTCGCCCCATAACAGCTTTCACGGTGCCAGGACTTGGACTCTTCCAGTTTAAGGTGATGCCCTTCGGTTTGCACTCTGCCGGGGCTACCTTCCAGCGACTGCTGGACAGAGTTATTGGACCTGAGTTGGAACCAAAAGCGTTTGCTTACCTCGACGATTTGGTCATTGTGTCGTCCTCGTTCGAAGAGCATCTGGAACTCCTCAGGGTTGTTTTTCGCCGCCTCACTGAGGCTGGCCTCCGTTTAAACCCTGAGAAGTGTCATTTTGCTCAGAAGGAACTTAAGTATCTGGGTCACGTGGTGAATAGCGACGGCATATCCACAGACCCAGAGAAGGTTTGTGCGATCCAGGACTTCCCGACTCCCAAGAATGTCAAGGCACTGCGTAGTTTTCTGGGCCTGGCTTCTTGGTATCGTCGCTTCGTGGAGAAGTTTGCGTCAGTGACAGCGCCGTTACGAGGACTGCTGAAAAAGGATGCTAGATGGTCCTGGGGTCCCGATCAAGATCAGGCCTTCCGGGAACTCAAGCGCTCCTTATGTTCTGCCCCTATCCTCGCCTGTCCTGATTTCTCCGAAACCTTCGTGCTGCAGGTTGATGCATCGAACGCTGGGCTCGGTGCTGCTTTGACCCAGCGACAAAACGGTCGAGAAGTGGTCGTTGCTTATGCCAGCCGCCTGTTGTCGGAAACAGAGCAGAACTACACAACCACGGAAAAGGAGTGTCTTGCTTTGGTGTGGGCGGTACGTAAATTCAAGGCCTATCTAGAAGGTTATCATTTTGTTGCAATAACCGACCATATTGCCCTGAAATGGCTCCTGAAACTTCATGAGCCCAGTGGACGCTTGGCTCGGTGGATCATGGACCTGCAACAATTTGATTTTGAGATTAGGTACCGCAAAGGGACTCTGAACCGTGTGGCGGACGCCCTGTCCCGGCAACCGGTCCCAGACGATCAAAACCTACCCGTCGAACCGAAGAACCTTGAAACCTACGAGGTGGGAGTTCTGACGAGACGAGGTGCCAAGGAGTTGCGGCGTCTGGAGGCTGAAACCGCGGCTGAGAGGGTGGCAGTAACTTCCCCTGATGACTCCAGCGTGGAGACTACAGAGGCGGTGGGCGAAGGACCGTCAGCGTCGGATGAAACCGCCGTCGGAGGGGTGGGAACTGAACCCTTAGGCGGTGACTCCCCTGATGTCGTGATTGGGGTTGGTAAACGTATGCCTTGGTACGAACGGACTAAGGAGTTGGTGGGTAAACATCCTGGGCGGTACCCACGCTATGAGGTCAGTTCTGACACTCTGTACCGCCTGGTTGTTAGGAAGAACCAACCTACGTTGCGGAAGATGTGTGTACCAGAAGATAAGATTCGGGACGTGCTTCACGAGAATCACGACACCCCTACTGCTGGTCACCTCGGGGTGAAGAAAACTCTTGCCAGGGTTTCCGCTGGGTACTTTTGGCCGAATTGGCGCGCAGATGTCAAGGCCTACGTTAGGTCTTGCGCGCAATGTCAGGCCTATAAAGTAGCCCAGGCTAAGCCCGCGGGCAAGATGTATTTTCGTCAACCCCATGGCCCCTGGTACAAAGTCTCTATTGACTTAGTTGGCCCACTGCCCAGGTCAGCGAAGGGGCATCGATTTCTTTTAGTGGTGCAAGACACTTTTAGCAAGTGGACCGAACTAGCCCCTATTGGATTTGCAACCGCTAAGAATGTGGTGACAAAGCTAAAGGCAATCTTGCTGCGACATGGGGCACCGGATGTGATTATTACGGATAACGGGACGCAGTTTGTTTCTAAAATGTTCCACGATTTGGCAGAAGAGTGGGGCGTTGTTTTACAAACGACCGCACCGTATAGTCCTCAATCCAATCCAGTCGAGAGACAAAACCGGGTGGTGAAGACCATGATTGCTCAGTTTGTGAAAGATAATCACCGAGCATGGGATAACCACCTGAGTGAATTTCAATATGCCCTCAACACGGCGGTACATGAATCCACGGGGTTCACTCCCGCAATGCTGTGTCTGGATCGCGAATTGAAACCTCCTTATGCCCTTAGAGGACCATCCGTCGAAGCGTCGGATAACCCGGACGACCCTCCGTTGAGCGAGACCAAGCGTAAACGAGACTTGGAATTCAAACGGATGATTGAGGTGGCGCAGAAAAACCTCAAGGCCGCTTATCTGAAGCAAGCCAAAAATTATAACCTTCGTCGTCGCGAGGTGAGTTTCTGTGCTGGTGATCAGGTGATGCGAAGACTTCATCTCTTGTCCCCGCGGCAGACGCCATTGTGGGAAAACTAGCCCCAAAATTTCACGGTCCCTGTACAATAACCAGTAAGAAAGGAGCTAACCTTTATGAGGTGATGGATGAGGACGATAACCATACCCATACGGATCAAGGATCTGCACGTCAAGGATCTGAAACCGTATTGCCCCCGGTTGTAGTATGTACTATGGTGATCCTGGGTCTTGGTGGTGGTGTCCAGGTTGGTGTTGGATTTCGGGGTTGGTGGCGGACTAGTAAATGAAGAATTCCGACACTGACGCTGGTTGTTTTGTCCCTTTCAGGTCCCAGCTTGCTGATCCTGCATAATACCCTGCTCTGCTTGGCGTTAGTGCACGTTCAACCCTGCTTGCTTGCTCCTGCTTTAACCCTAGTAACCGCTTGGTGTGAGGTGGTATCATGGCGTATTTGAGACCGCTCGTTGGAGTCTCGAGACTCGATTTAAACGAGCTAGAGGTAGGCGTTGCAAACACCGTGGTGGTGAAGGCGTACTTCCGGCTGATAGATCGTCGAAGTGTCTTCTATCCGACCCTGACGAGGACTTGGTCCATGGACCCCGGGTTTTTGGCGCGGTGGGATGCAACCGGAGCCCCTCCGCAGCGGCCGAGCAAAGGGTTGCTCGGGATGGACATAGTCTTCTTCCCTTGTCCGCACCCATCCTGGCACCTTATTGCCGCTAAGCCCCAGCGGCTAGAGATCGTGGCCTTTGACCCTTTCGCCACCAACAACCACGCCGTAGAGCTAGGGAAGGCCCTAGATTTTGTGGAGGCGGTGGCAAAAATCGAGGGAACACCCTTCACTCGGACAGCGTGGACTCTGCGGGAGACCCCCGACGAATGCCCCCGAGCACCCGATGAAGCCTCCGCAGCGATTTACGTCTGCGTAATCGGGGACATGCTGGCGCGTGATGCTGGGCTTGGAGGAGTCCGGGTGGGACTCAAGGAGGCCAGGTCGACCCTCCATCGGGTCCTGTTGCAGGGCCGATTTGGGAGAGAAGACTTCGGTCATCTCAACCTCCCCGTTGAGTCTTCGCCGACCCCTCCTCCTCCGGAGTCAATGGATTCGGACATGGAGTTAGACGCAGAGATAAATGCTCGGATGGCGACAGTTCAGCTATCCTCGGTTGAACCACCATCACCTTCAACCAGCTTCGAGCCGCAGATAGTGGGAGCAACAGCGCGCGACCCATTAGCATTAAACGTCCGGCCGACCATCTCACCTTGTTTGGCGTTGGACTGTTCGGACGTTGAGCTGAGGTTGTCCCCTCAGCCCCCAAACGTTGCTACGGAGCCTCCGCCAGCACCTCTGGCGTCTGCCCCTCCCCTTGCGCCCAGCGAGGATCGCCCACGTGGGAACGAGCGACGGGACCGTCGACGGACTCAACGTCCGAATCGCCGTCACCGAAGGGTTGATTGGAGGCAGCAACCGCAGAACAGAGCGGTGGAAGTGCCAGCGGCACAACCACTGAATCGAGTGGTGGATGCGGAGGGAGACCGACATCGGAGGCCTGCCGACGACCGCCGACAGCGAAGAGACCGCCACCCTGAGAATCCCCGACCGAGGATGGACCTGCGCGATCACCTTAATCAGCGTCGGAGAGAACGGCTGCCAGGGCAACCGTATGCACCACAGGACCGGGCACACAGGGCGCGTTGTCCCAGTCCTGGTAGTCGCCGGCACAGACGGCCGGCTGCGGGACCTGAAGCGGCACCTCGTCCTCGTCCAGTGGGGGCCAGACGACTTGTGCCTGGCAGGGAACTCGTCCGGGTGGTGTGGAATCGTCCGGAGCCCCAACCACCGCGAGCCGCAGCTCCCCGACCGGAGAACCCCAGGGCTGCTGCGAGGCGACCAGTGGAGCCCTTAAGACCCCGAAGATTAGCACCTAGGAACCGCCGGGTCGGAAACAACAACATCGTGGGGGTCATCCCAGCCGACCAACTGCCCATCCCCGAGGTCATGGTTGAGAGGTTGGTGGAGGAATTCCACCGATTGACGCCGGCGCAGCGGAAGAATAAGCGGTGGCGCATTTTCGTGGGGAACGGGGATTTTGTGCGCGTGCGACCAGCCCAGATCCAGCGTTTGCTGGAGGTGCGTCGGCGTCAGGACCATAGGTTGGATCGCCGTCGATCGGAGCGCCGTTGAGCTATCTTCATCTACACTTTGTAAACTGGCGTCCCGATGCCAGTTGATGTGTTGTAGGTTTTTTTTTGTAAACTGCCAGGGAGTATTTTTTTTTTTTTTGGGCAGTTGAGATGTTTAGATTTTAGAGGCAAGGTTTTATAATTTTTTTTTTGTTGTTTTTTTTTTTTACTCCGATGTGTTGAGGGGGTGTGACGATCCAAATTTCTAGGGGGCAAAATTTGACCACTTACCTACGTTATTGGTCACTATTAACCTTTGTTTCACGACCGAGGTGATAGGCTTACCTAGGCCTAGTGAGCCCTTATTCCTCACACAGTGTCCAACACTGGGAAAGGCTATATCTACAGCCCTGGGAATAGACTCATTCCCCATTTTTTAAAGAAGGTTGTATTTTGGTGTTAGAATGCCGATACAAACCCCATAAAAACCCAATAAAACTCTCACGTCACTATAACCCCATGTAAACAATAACATAACCTCAAACGCCGGTTGAGGCCAGACGACAGGACGTTCTCGCTCCAAGCTACGTCACAAAAACAGACGTTACGATGTGATCCTTTTTTTTTGCTGACCCTGGTAGCCTGCAACCAGCTGTTGTGATAACTGGAGTGTCCAGCTGGTGACGTTATCAGGATTCTACGAGAAATTGGGAACTCAAGAAAATGAGCCGGCTCTCTTTCTTGTTCTGCCTACTGTGCTAAACGCTACTGCTTAAATTGTGTGCTCGTCGGAGTTTTAAGTAAAGTGTGGTGCGGAGTACTGAAGAAGAACTTTTCTTTTATTGGATCTAGGTTAAAGCTAACCGACGGATTTCGTTTCTGTCTCCAGGTATAGTTTCAGTTAATTTAATTGTAATAGTTTAAAATATTATTTGTAGACGTTGATTGTTCTTTTGTAACAGGCTAGGGTTGAGTCGTCCCCTAGCTGTGAGAATATCTCTGCAATAAACGTCTGACATTCCATTTGAAATTCAAACGAGCTAGTTGGATACGTTATTTTGTGTAAACTCCCTCGTTGCAATAGTTTAAATATCGACATTTATTAGGTTTTCCTACGGGTTATTTCCTTAACCACGACCGGTTCGCACAGGTCTGGTGAAAACGTGTAGCAACCAGTAAGGTGACTTGTAACCTACTCTGGTGAAGCTATATATTTTGACTTTTATTTCTAAATCCTATTAGACTAGCCTATTTTCAGAAACCTAACATAGGGAGTTTAAAATCTGTGTTAGTGTGACAAGTAAGTTAATTCTAGTTAGTTAGAGATCTGCCTAGTATTTGATAACCACTAAATTACTGAATTCTTCCTTGTAAGTATAATTAACTGAACTATTGAAACAATTGGCTGTGGGTTACTTGACCCCTGGAATTATCCCAGCGACCGTGCTGAGCGATTCCAAGGAACTCCTTTTTATTTTTACAAGTGACTGAATTTCCTAAGTTTTGGTGAACCTAGTATAACCCTCACTATTTTTATTAGTTAGAAATTCACGTTACATATTTTGAATTTTTATCATAGCATAATTGGTCACGGGGAAAATCCAAAAATGTGTTTTCCATGTTATTCTTATGGGAAATCAAGAAACCCTGTATCTTGCTTAATTTATTGACATAACTTATTCAAATTTGGTAGATACATTATCTATATAAGGTTTAACTTATACTTGCTTACAAAACCCATATGGCGTCAAACCTACATACTCACCCCCATGGGGTTTATGGGAAAAATAAAAAATTCCCAGAGTTTGATACAATTTTATGTTTACATTCACCAATTATTGATTAACTTAGATTTTCTAACAACACCCAATGGCAGCAAACCTACATACTTGATCCTATGGTGTTTTTATGGGGAAAGTAAATAATTTGAAATTCCATTGGAAATTCGCTGAGTACGCAGGTCTGCTGCGACGGGGGTATTTACTTTTAAAACCTATTTCATTATTTTGTTGTAGTTAAATGTTCTTTATGATTATCTTTCATATTAAATAAACGCAAAATGAAGTAGGAGGAACAGAGGGCTATAGAGTGAGCTAAGGGCCTTCACCAAAAAATGTCAAAAAATATTAAACAAATGTTATTGTTGGAAAGTACTTATTAATCATAATCATAAGGGCTTCATCTTTATACAAAATAAACGGTATCAGTTAACTGACACATACTTTCTCCCAACAATATAAAAAAGATGTTAAAAGCTTCAAACATTAATTTCTTGATGACTCAGTTGGATAGTTACCGGCTGCGCAGGGCTCGTTTGACCCTACGCGCGTCTGTGACTTTTAACAACGTACTGCGTTTACCGCTAAACGAAAAATTGAATTTTCTCCGCAACCACTTGACGTAGAGCAATAATTTAAAATACTAGATTATTTAGTTTTTTGAGCTTGATTTAATGGTGATAAGTAAAATTTATTTCAAGACAACAGCTATTTTGAAAATAAAAAAAATTGATTTTTTAAACACTTTTTACTCCATAACTTTTGAACGCGCATTTTCTCGGAGATGCGGGTGGTGTCATTTTATCCACCATTTTAAGCTTAATAAACCACAAAATTTTAATCAAAATCGTTAGAGCCGTTTTTGAGAAATTTTGATTTTTGACGATTTTTGAGGGTTTTTGGGGGTAAAATACCCTTAAAAATCAAAAATTCAAAAAAATGAAAAAAACGCCTGGAATTATCGTGGATTTGGACCTATATACCAAATTTCATTAAAATCGGACCATTAGGGCATTCTCTAGCTCTGTTTACATCCTGACACACATACACACACACACACACACACACACACAGACATCACTCCGAAAACCACTTTTTTGGACTCAGGGGGAACCATAATGGATAAATCCACCAACAACTCAAATTCGAAAATTTTGACGAAAACAATACTTTCTCCATATACTATGGTATAGGGGGAGAAAGTAAATCTATTTCAATATTGATTACATGAATAAATTTTCATTATTGTTACTATATTTTGAATTAATAGTTCGCGAGTGATACTGGAATTTTTGAAAAATACATACTGGAAATACTGGAAATATACTGGAATTCTAAAATCAGATTTCAGTAGACACCCTGAGGCACAAAAAAGTACCGTAACAACTAAAAATCATAAAGATTGAACAGCAAATGACAGAGTAAAAAATGTTATCTAACTTATAAAAAGTCTATTTTTTATTGCCTAACCCTTGGAAACTTAGATGATTACATTATAAAAATCTCATTTATTCTGTTATTTGTTGTTACATCCTCATGATTATGTTTTGTCGTTAAATGTTGATGAAATTTGCCGTATTTGAGATACTAGGTCTTGAATATTTTCAATGGCACCATTATAAAAATACTCCTTTTCAAAATATTTTTTTTTCATAAAATGAACAATGTTGTAATAAAGGTCTATGCCAAGTATACAAAATTAAATTTAAAAAATCCGTCCTTTTTGGATTTAGGGTGGGCTAACTTCTTTGTGGTTCTTAATAGTTCCATAAATATTTTGGCTTGCTTCAGCCCTAAGGTCATTTAGATGACAACACACTTTCTTCTTCTTTTTGTGGGATAACTAGATGTTAGCTTATTTTGAATTTACCAGTTTTTATACAATTCTTGACATTAAATGGAATGAAAGCCTTTTAAAATATTATCATATTAATTTGATTTTATAAAAGATAATTAAAGAAGGTAACTGAAGAATCTATATATGTTTTAAGCATGGCAAGCATGTTTCTTTTCTCCTTTTTTCTCAGCTTAAACTCATCGCCGGAGAAATCCGTGCATACCGTCAGAAATCAATGATAAAACCTACATGCTGTTCTAATTTTAAAAGTGCAAGCTAATACATTTCTTTTTGTTCATCCAATTTCATGATATTATAACGGTAATTGGAATAAAAGTTTATCTCGTAGTTAAAATATCATAAATTTTGTTTTTTCACTTAGAACCATATAATTGTGATAAAAACCATAACCCAAGCAGAGATAAATCAACTGACATATTATTATAAAGTCCCTGAATATTTTCATATACAAAAGCTGTGTCATCAGCAAAAGCAACTAGTTTGCCATTGAAAGTTTATTTTTATTTTTCAAATCTCTTTATTTGTTTTGTATTACATACATGAATATTTGAATATTTGTACTGTCCAAGTAGCCTCACAAGCAGTGAGATCTTACTAGCTACTTATAATACACAGTCAACAGAGATTCCAAGCAATGAGCTTTGATAACTAGGCCTATTGTCAAAAAAGTAAAATAAAAAATAAAAATTGTCCTAAAGTAAAAAATTATATTAAGAAAAATTGTTTTACAGAAATGAAATATATATAACATGTCACCTACAATGAAATAATTCATCCTTACGTTTGGTAATAAAATTCTTTTACGGAATAGCAACTTTTTTGCAAAAGATATTTTTCTAACTTGATTCCTACGTCAATTCTGAGATCTAATGGTATTTGTTAAAACATTTCAGTCCCATATAGGTTGATTTTTTTCTGTAAAATTCTAATCTATGCTGTGGGATGTTTATGGTCTCTATTTCTGGTAAAATAACTGTAAATATCCCTACAATGCTTTTTTTGTAATTTTAGAATTTTTTCGAGGTTTTGTTTTGTTGTGCTCCCATAAATTGCCAAGCCGTATGATAAATGAGAATGTATGTGAGCAAAATAAAGAGAAAAACATTTGATAAGATTTTGTAGTATTTAAAAATAAACTATTCTATTAAAAAATGAAGAAAATTAAAATGATTCTGACAAGCATTTTTAAGACTATTGTAATTTGTAGCAGAAGTCACCAGGTTAGAATCATCAGCATACAAAACTAATTTGCTGCATGTGCCATTTACGTTATTTAGTATGGATGGCATTTCTTGTAACATAAAAATAAGAGTGGTCCTAGAATGAAACACTGAGGGACTCCATGTTAAATTTTTTTAATTTTAGAATTTTTGCAATTTTATTAGTTTTTACTGATACAATTTCAACATATTGAGTTCTATTAGAAAGGTATGAATCAAACCATTTTAGATTTAAATTATTCACAAACAGATATTTTAATTTAGCCAAGAGCTTTTCATGTGATATACTATCAAAAGCGTTGGTTAAATCCACAAAAATCCAAGTTCCGTTACACAAATCATTAATATAAATTAAAAAAAAGATCCGTCCTAAAACTTGGGGTACACCAAAATTCAAAAAGCCAGAGCTACTCAAACTGTTTCCAATCATAACACATTGCTTCCTTTCTATCAAATAGTTCAAACCCATTGGTATGGTAAACCATTTTTTGAGAAGGATTTTATGATCAACTGTATCAAATGCCTTTGTTAAAATAAACAAAGCAGGACATATTTTTCCACTAATAGTTGAACTGGTACCGTAATGGTTTCTAAAAATGTTACAAGAGCTGATTCGGTTGTTAAGCCTTGTCTAAATTCAAACTGATTGCTTCTGAAAAAGAATTTTAGTCAAGAAAATGAATTAAGCGTACTTTAACAAAAATGAATTAAGCGTACTTTAACAATTTTTTCGAGTATTTTAGAAAAAAGTGAGAGCAAAGAAATAGGGCGATATGATCCGGGCTTTTTGTTATCCCCTCGTTACAGGGATTTTTTCAGTTAAATGTCCTATTGAGACGGATCAAACAATAATGTTTACAGAACTATTATGGAGATCAAACAAGTTTGATTTATAAACCAATGTTTGATACACTTTCAAAGACAATTCATGATGTGGGCGGGGTAGCGTGACTTTCACCCGCCCCAAATCCAAAAAAGACAAATGTTTAAGTTAAATTTCCTTTAGGGCTGGAACTAACAATAATGTTTACAAAACTATCAAGAACTAACTTTTATTGCACTTGCAAAGACAATTTGTTGGAATGGCTCGCCCCATAATTAATATATTTCTTTCACGCAGGGGGACACACAGGAGATGGATAATTTTTAATGAAATAATCCTCAGCCAGTCTTAAAATTAATGCATGTTTATTTACACACAATCAACGCCCATTATTTTGTCATTTCAGTTCAAAATACCCCCATCGCAGCAGACCTGCGTACTCAGCAAATTTCCAACAGGATTTAATTTTTTTTAACTTCTCCCATAAACACCATGGGAGCGAGGATGTAGGTTTGCTGCCTTGGAGGTATTGCAAGTAGATATTGGAAAATCCATTCCCAGTGCATGTAGGCCTAACTAAATTGCATCAAATTCTGTTATTTTTCATTTTCCCCTTGAACCCCAAAGGGGTCTTGGGACTGAGTAGGTAAGTTTGCCACCATATGGAAGCCGTTAGTAAACATAACTTAAACCCTACCTAGTGAATGTACATACCAAATTTGATCAAGTTGTGTTAATAAATAAGTTAAATACAGGGGTTTGTTCATTCCCCAAAGAATAACATAGAAAATATATTTTTGGATTTTCTCTGTAGCCTGTTAAGCTATGTTAAAAATTTAAAATACTAAATTGTTTGTTGTTTTTTAAGCTTTTTTAAATGGTTTTACTTAAAATTGTTGAATTTTGAAAACTTATGTCCAAAAATGCCAAAAACCCATTTTTTGACCCTTTTGAAACCCCTTAACACGTTGAGTGCGGAAAATCCATATATGGGGTCATCAAAAATGCGAAATTTTTTTCTTTGTTTAATCACTAGGTAATTGCTTGTATGTTGCTAAAAAGTCGTCAGAAGTTGTCTATTCATCTATTTTCTGTCAAATCTCATGACTTCATTTCCGGTACGTAAATTAACGTAGTCCGCCGGTGGTGCCGGCGATCGTCACTTTTAACTGTGTAAACTCTCGTCGGAGCCGTTTTCATAATCAGAATACAAATTCTCTAACAATTATTCGTCATTATCCTGCTTCATTGAGCAAGTAACGCCAAAATAAACAATAGAAAACACTGTGAACACAATCACTTCGTACACTGCGCGCCCAGGGGGACCGACGAATGATCACCCGCAAACCAAGCACATGGACTGCACCAATAAGCGGAGAGCAATATAACCTCTCCCGGCAGTGGCTAAAGCCTTAACTAAACAAATAAACCAATGTTACACAATCCGGAAGTGGTAATTAATACTACGCAGGCCGCTGCACGCGAAACTGCCCTCCCCACTCCTTAAGAAATGGCGGACCGGGAAACGAACTACACCGAAGTGAACACATGGACTAGCACAACAGGCGGTGAGCGCATCAACCTCTCCCAGCAATGGCTAAGCTCATACTGAACCATTATGTTTCGGGCAGGAGCGCTACGTAAATTAACGTAGGCCGCCGCCCGCGCCAGTGTGGAACTACGTTAATTAACGTACCCCGCACTCAACGTGTTAAAACCCTGTTCCCTTCAACCGATAATACTGGTTCTAAAACTCATGAAAATAGACCTGGTCCTACACCTTCGTACCAAATTTCACCCAAATCGGAGTTCCCTGTCAAAAGTTATCAGTACCACGGACACATAGATAGATTTTATATACAAGTTATATGAAAATGAACTACCAGTAATTTTGGCTTCTGGGGACCTCAGAATGAAAAAGTAATATGGTCCCGGGCTTAAGTCTTACCATGGCTACTACCGTAATAGCGTATTTCCTATTGGGAGATTCGCTATAAAAAAGCTAAAGCCATGTCCGCACTGGCCGAACATTCTTGGCGAAAACAAAAAAAATCAAGAAATGTTTCTAACGAACAATTACTGACTTTATGATATACATAATAAATAAATACTAACAAACAAACAACTGTTTGGCGAACATGTTCGGCCAGTGCTAACGCGGCTTTATTAGCTGACATTTTAGTTATTTGTGATAAATAATGTCGTGAAGGAGATGTCCATCATTTCAAATGCAAGTCTAAAAGGCTTTTCCATCAAATAAAATAAAAATATCCATTTTAAATTCACTGAGTACAGGTCTGCTGTGAAGGGGTACAGTATTTTATTTAATAGAAAATGTCAGTTTATTGAAAGTCATTACTTAACGAGCTAAGCCTCATCAACTTTGAATGGAAATTTTCTTAGACATATGAGTTGGGTAATTTTTTAGCATATAATCCATATGAAACCACATAGTTGGAGCAGTTTTCAGAAAAAGGAAATCTCTTTTTTTTAAGGATTTTTAGGGGTGAATTACAATTTAAGAAATCTGGAATTATTGGGAATTAGAACCTAATGTCAAATTTCATGTAAATCGGGCTATAAGAGCTGCGTCTATGTTTACATCCTGACACACACAATTTTTTACTTTCAACTGCATATGAATATTAAACAGCCCTTTAACAGAGATATTAAAACCGTTGTTGTCCGTTGCAGAGGGGCTGATGGGCATGGCATTGGCTGGAACTGCAATGCTGGCGATGGGCGGACTCGTGGCGCTTGGTCTCGCCCTCTCCAAAGGGAAGTCCTAATCTCTGCGGCAGCACTTCTAAATCATCAGTCTTTTTTACTATTACCACAAAGACACATTTAAGGAGTAATTCACATTTGTGTATTTGTATGAATAAAAATTAGTAAATGTCAATTGTGTTTTTTTTTTTTTTCTAAAGAGAAAATTTTGTTTGATTTTTTCAATAAATGTTGTTTGCCAAGAAGTTTTGTTGGTAAATATCAAGTTATAATGTTAGGCCTGTTGGTATAGTGGTTTCTTTGATGAAAATTTAATCTTTGTTAGATGATTGTTCTAGTTGAACATGTAAGCATTCCTGTTATTTCAAATTTAACATATCTTTTTCCACGCAATAAAATACAAGCAATTACACAGCATATCCTTTACTTTTTATTTTTTAAATATCATTCTACTCAGGTCATCAAAGTAGTAAAGCTGAAAATTTACGTTACCAAGTTAAGTGTGCATTTTTTGTCACCCCCACAATAATATTCAGATTTGAGTTTTAAGGTCTTAAGTCAGGCTTTGTATAGTTTGATTTAGTGTGCTGTAATATTCCTTGATGATGTGATATATATTCTGTATTGTAATAAAGTATTTATTTCTTAGGCGTTAGTTGTTGAGCTGATTTCATGTAGCCAAGCTTGTATCCACATATTGTAAAAAATTTGTATATTGATTGTAAGTGGGTCAAATAGATAATATATTTTGAAACACCAAATTCAGACTGTCATTCATTATACCCGTAATTCGTAGTCTAGTCATGGCTAAATATTACCAATTACTGAATTGGGTTATAATGAGATGTTTACAAGAGTTAGAACGTTTAGAATTTTAAATAAAAAAGAGCTAATTTATTGAAATACAGTACCTGTGACATATTTAAACAATGGCAAAGAAGGATAACAAATATTATTTGTATCCAAGTTTTAGGGTGTGCTCCAGTCGTAAACTTATGTGATAACTAAGGTTAACTTATTATTAGGGCTTGTTGTTGGAACATGAATTTTTATTGACAACTAGCTTATGCCCGCGGCTTCGCTCACATTGTAGCTAATATTGAAATTTTCATTAAATTTGTTTCTTAGCAACCAATAAAAAAAGATAAAATCAATTTTCAGATTTTTTATACAATTTTTTTTATTTTTCGTAAAAATAACTCTTAAGTATCTTATGTTACTGCTGTAAGTAGTGGATCTTATGTTACTGCCGATACCTCCAAGAATATGTGTACAAAGTTTCATGATTATCGATAGAGTAGTTTTCGCGTCAAACTCTATCAAGCAGCAAGACATTCACATTTATATTATTAGTAGGATGCTGAAGACAAGATGAGAAAGGAATGCAGAATCTTCTAATATATATTTATTAATATTTTGTTTTTTTTATATATAAAAAGTCTTTTTAAATATCAGCATAGACTCCTTGGCATGGTTTTGTAGTCTAAGCTAAAATAAAGTACAACAAATTATAACTTAGTTTGTCCAGGCATGACGAATTAAATCTAATATCAGTGGTGATAGGAAAGCATGTTCTAATAGGAAACCTGTTATAAATGGAGTGATATTATTATATTTTCAACTTTTACAGGATTTTATTTTTGTAAACTCCTAGTACTTTAACACGTTCGCTGCGGCATATAAAATGTCAAAACTCACCCCCCCACGCTGAACTATAATTACATTCCTCCAACGATAGCGTGAAAACGAACAGAATTCCCGAACCGGAAACGGAATAACTAGCGAAGCCGGCACAACATGCGGGGATGATATAAACCTTCCCGGCCAAGAGCTGGGCTCACTCTGAAGCAATAACTTTGAAGGGAGCACGCCACTGCTATAGCAGTTGCCCGCGCGCAGCGCTATAGCGGACGGGCAACTGCTATAGCAGCTACCAGCAGCGAACGTGTTAGTAAGTAAAATCCCTTCGATACCAACATTTTACGTAGGTTTATCATTTTTCATTAACTTTTTAGGTTATAAAGTAGTTGGAATTATTGACCTGACATACAGTGCATAGTTTGTGTCAAACTAAAGGGAATTTTACATTGATTTGTCAAATTGCCTCACTTGTTTTATAAGGTGAGTATAAACCGTATAAACATAACGGAGCATAGGAAAAATGGCCTAAAAATAAAAAAAACATGGTTACCTAGTTTTGTTACTTTATTTGTAACAAACATGGGTTACCACATTTACCAGCCGTAGCAAACCTGAGTATTGAGAGATATATGGTAATTTTAAAACAAAAATTTTATATATTTATTGTTATTTGGTCATAAACATTAAATACATTGATCAGAGGTGCAATGGGTAAGTTCAGGAAATGTCAAGTAATAAGGTCAATGGACGAACACATGCACCAAATGGCAATTGTTTAACATAATCTTTTACATCATAAATTAATTAGATTACAAAGATAGTAGGCCTAACTCATAACCTCTTCAGCACAACGGCTGGTGTCGTCACCTTTGGTGCTACAAATTCTAATCTAACATGAATACTAACTTGATTTTGGTGAGTTATATTATATTTAGATTATCAAGATTACCTAGTTTATATTTATTTATTTATTTATTTATTTTATGTATCAACGGCATAGCCAATTTACAATGAGAATAATTAATAATAATAATAATAATAATAATTACATTCAAGAATTCAGCTGTGAGTTAGCAGACTACACATACATAATAATGATAGATGATAACAGGCGCATTACAAAATAAATAAACATGCACTATAGCTAGCATAGTGCATAAATATAAATATAAAATATTTATATTTTAATAATAGGAAAAGACCTTAAAGTTTTATAATGTTGTTTATTTAAGGCTAAAGTGGAAATTATCATGATGAACCATTTAAAAAGTTTACTTAACCTCCTTGCAATCTACAAAAAGAACTGCGGAATATATAAAACAAAATTATAATTTATTACAGCTTAGAAACCAACGTATTCTTTCTCACTAGTAAAATAACTACTTTGTACACTTTTTAAATTCTACACGACAATTATAATATTTAAAGCTAAGAGTGAAATATAAGTTAGAACATGAGCAAAGCAAATGTTTAAGCATTTAAGTTTTAAATATCTCAATCATTGCAACAAAACTTCATCTACGACCAACTTAAATCTAGTAAATCACTGTAGTAATAAATACACGGCATGTAAAAAATTTATAGGTTATTTACTGCCACACATCGTAATCGTTGCACCGATATGGCTTGCCCAAATAGTCAATCTCACTTACCATGGTACACATTAGATCGAGCACTGGTATACCACTTGCAGACGGGCTACAAACAGTACTTTTCATCATACCACCACTAATAAATATACAATTTGGTTAAAAGTTACACAAGTATGTGGTAAGGCTTCGCCTTGTCCTTGTACTTGAAACTCGATCTTGCACCGATAACAACCACTTTCCAGGCTAGTGACGAAATATACTATTTCATCATACCCTTGTAATAAACATTGTTTTCGGAACAGTCAGCTGTGATTGAAACTAGTTTATTCCCGTATGTTGGGTAAACAGTCCGTAAAATAGTCGTTTTCGGGACTGTTTTGTTACTAAACAAGTTTTTTGATTTTTACTAACAACTGAAAACAGTTCAAATACAAGATAAACAAATAACAAAGAAGGGGTTTATAGGTAAAAACTAACTTAACTAATTTTAACTTTTATTTAAACTGCATATTAAAGGTGGTATGGTGAAAAGTACTGTTCAAGGAATCTAAAATAAATAAAGACAAGGTAGGGGTCAAGACATGCAACGCCCTCTATGCACCAGATGTTCTTTTGCACCAATGACATCATCATCATTACCAGTATTAGTAAATGGTGATGTCATAGATGCAAAAGAACACCTGGTGCAGAGGGTGTTGCATGTCTTCACCCCTACCTTCTCTTTATTATTTTAGATTCCTTGGTACTGTCCATAACTTGTCCGAAAGTGGTATATACCGGTGGACGATCGAATTCAAATATATCAGCTCCGATCTTGCACCGCAAAACAATCACTACCATTAGGGATGAAATGTACTATGTTGTTGCTTATTGCAACGGTAGACAACATAATTTTAATATGAAGTCAAGTCAGTAAAAATTGCTAAATATCTAGGAATTATTACTCAATGCAAATATTTGTAACCTCGTAAACGTTTCAACCAAATTTATTTTTTAAGCTTTTGAAAGTAAAATGGCTTTTATGAAAAAAAACATGGAACATTCCACAGTTGCATGGACATACCTACCCATCTTTACATATTTCACGGGCATTTCTTCATAAGCATTGATTTTCTTTTATATCGCTGATGTCTACAATTAGAGGTGTTGTGCAGTAAGCACATCATTCCACAATTTGAAACAAAATGATTCATACTTTTCTTACTAACAAATCCAATCATGTTTTTACAACAGTTGCCTCACAAATCAGTCACATTTACGACTATGACCCCGTTAGATTACGGATTGCTTAAAGTATCATTAAAAATAGCTGGCGGTAAAAATAGCACAAAACTAGCTAAAAACTGTTGAAATAAGTTACAAACAACAAACTTTTATAGTGCAAACGCATGTAAAATTAACACAGAAACACGATTTGAATTTTAAAGCGTTTTATAAGAACATTTGCCCAAATTAAGGAAAAATTCACTGAAAAGAAATATTGCCTCCGAGGCATTATTATAGAGTAAACTATCATAAGAGTCTACTGCAATCTAAAATAAAACCTATGTTCACAAAATAGAAAATAGATAAAAACATAACTATTTGAAATCAATATTTTTATTGACAGTTCAAATTATAAAACACCCATTTATATTTACCAAGTAGTACGTTAATAAATGCATGGAAAAGAATTCAAAATCATGCAGTGGATTTATCTGTATGGTTTTTTAACTTAAGTATAAAAATCAAATTCCATGTTTTGTAAAAATCAGATTAGTGCGATAGTTTTTTTTGTTCTTTTTCTTTTGATGGATCTAGCTACTATGATTGTAATTTATATTTTCACATTTGTTGGATCTGGCTATGATTGTAATTTTTATTTTCACAGATTGCCTTTGCAGTAATCCTCTCAATTTTTGTTCAAGTAAGAAGCTTCGTAGTACAGCATCAAGGCTTGACTAACCTCCAGCATTCAAATGGATATAGAATATATGAAATGATTAAGAAAAATAAATCAAAAAAACCTAAAGATGAAAAAGAAAAGAAATCAGACAAGAAAGGAGGAAAGGAGAAAAAGCGCAAGTCAGGAAGAATTAATTAAAAAACAAACACAATTTTTTTAACTGAAACATATTTATTACACTGTATTTCAATTCCATGTCCTTACTGGTAAATTAGGCAATAGAAGCATTAACTATATATATGTACCATTGAAGACTGGTCATAAGGAAAGAAGTCACCAATCCAGGGGTGTGCCAAACTAGCACCGGTAGCGAGTTGCTCTGTGGAAGGCTCCGGAGTTAAAACATATGAAGGCAAGTCAGAAGCGCTCTTATCACTCTGAGAGGAGCGGTTTGTGTTACCACAAGTTTGACTCCGCCCACCACCCTAGAGCCTTAACCCTTTCGGTGCTAAAAAATGTATACCTTTTTTAAAAGTGCTGGGGGAGTTATTCATATAACTTCAAAAAATTTTAGGGCGGCCAACGGGGCAGAGGCAAGCGCATGAGATAATTTGACCCAAAAGTGCTAGACAATGATAGTTTGTATCTTCACTTTATGGAGAATTGAATGAAATCACCGGTGTTTCAAAATAACAATCCAAACAACCGATATTCCCATTTAAGTTCTCCACAAGATATCGGCAGTGCGCAGCTGATGTATCGTTGCTTCGCACTTTTCGGATAAAGAGCAAGGCACAATATATCATTGCTTAGCATATTTCTCGGATAAAAAACAAATATTGTTTCATAGCACTGAAAGGATTAATAGAAAAGAGCTAAAGTAGGGTCAACGGAGATAGTCCGATGAGAGTTGATGCATTGTTGCCAAATCCATCCAAAAGCATATTTTCATACGATATTACAAATGGTAAACATAACCACAAATGACACCATTGCAGAGCGAGAAGGGGTTATTGGGGACAAAGACAAAGCTGTTAAAATTCCCATCAGACTATTTTCGTGAATCTTAATATGCTTGGATGTTAATGCTTCTTCAAACAAGAGTTTGATAAAATGGGGTTAATTAGCCTACAAAGAATCATTTCTTTATGGAATCATTGTAGATAGAAACTCATTAAACTGGTAACCTACATCACAATAAAATCGAATACTAGGAATTTAAAAATTAGAATGTATTGTACAGTAGTGTCTTGCAAACTCAGACTAATGTAGACTGAACGGTGCCCGGGTTGGTGAAAATTATCAGGAAAAGAGTAAATATAATATAAATCACAAATAGTTTGAATGAATGAAAAGTTTATTTAGAGAGAAAAATATACAAACAATACAAATTCCATAAGAGAATACATAAAATAATTTCCCCAAATTGGCAGAAGCCTGTGGCTGGGGAAAGTCATTATAATTCTGATTGTTTGACATAATCAAGAAATGTCACCTTTACTTAATAGAAATGATCTAAATATTTTAAAAGAACAAAGAAAAAAATCTAAAAAATGTCTAAACAGATACAAAAACAAAAGATGGACGCAAGACAGATGGATAATACTAGCAATAAAAAACAACTCTGATTAAAAAAAATAGTTATAACTGGGACCAGCCCATTTACACACGACTCATTTACACCATTACTATTGCTATGTTTACGTTTCGCCAAAAAGAAAAAAATCATAATGCACATACAATAACAAAACACTTAGAACAATGGGTTAAACTAACTTAAACTAAGAAAAATCAAAGCACCACATTGTCCTCTCGCCGATGCCATTGCACCTAGCACCTCGAAACCCAGCGCACTCTATTGCTCTGACAGGTCTTTGTGGTGTTAGGCATGTCGCACACTACGGCAGACCAGCTCAGGCAGATCAGGTCAGACCGTTCCGGCAAAATTCGGAAGCCATGTATTCAAATGTAGAGCCGCACACTACGTCAGGTCAGACCGCTCAGTTCAGTCCGGTCAGACCGTCTCCGGCACTTTTCGGTCAGCGAGCGATTTTTGCCGGAGCGAGACGCCGGCCTGCGGCCAGTGAACCAGTGTTGTGCAATAGCTCGTGCGGTCCGTACACAGTTCTGTGGTTAGTTGCTGTAGTACGTTGTCGTTTTTTAATCTTGGGAAAAGAGTATGATACTTTCCCTCACCATCCCGTGCGACATTAATACTGTACACCCAAAATTTCCTCCTTTTTCTCCTGGTTTTATGGGCCTTCTCGTCCTCTTCCGCAGCAAGTGCTAATGCTACTATAGCAGTTTCTTCATCACTACTACTAGAACCCATCGCACAATCGCACTAATCGCACTGAACAAGAATTCACAAAGCATACATGCAGCCAATGCCGCTGTCTGTTGACTACTGACTGAGGTTGGCGCCCAAACAACGCCTGAGCTGAGCGGACTGACCGGACGTAGTGTGTGGGAAAACTGCCGGACCTGAGCGGTCTGAGCTGGTCTGCCGTAGGTAGTGCGACAAGCCTTATCAAGAATTCCGGGTCCAGGTTTTCAGGACTCTACTGTACCAAAATTTGTTCCTGAAAGTATAAGAAAAAAAGAGCAACACTGGAACAAAGAACAATAGAGGACTGCTGGTAGATGCAGCACTCTAGCTAGTTGGTGCCAGAGCTTCTTTGATAATTGATCCGAGCCCAGTGATTCAAATACTAAATGTTTAAAGCAATTCAAATACTCCAAAAAAACGGCACATATATCTGATTGCCTCATTTTTTTTAAAGTGTTAAATTTTTGTAATACATATGGAAATGCCAAACATATTTTTCTTCATTTTTTTTACTTATCAAATTTGTAATTAAATTTTTTTTTTTAAATAAGCTTTGGACAATAATTATGACAAGATTATTTAAACTTTTAGGAGTACTTTCCTTTCTCGGAAAACTCATTGTACGTTTGCTTTAATCTATACTTATTTAATGCCCAAGGGTTTTTTTGTGTAGAGAACTCCTCCCTACAATTTTCAGCCGATTTTCAAGCTTATCGTGTCGTTGGATAGGGCTAGGCCTGTAGTTGTTTCCACTCAAAATGAAATTTTCCCTTTACAATAACATTGGGATTCAGTTGAGCATTGTAAACATCAGTTAATGTACAGCTGCAAATACGTGTAGTTTTTGGTGCTTACTGATATTTACAATATAGGATTGGTCGGATTTCGTTCATTTAGAACTAAACGTGACTTGTTTATAGTATCAAAATATAATGCCCAATTTCGAGCAACAATTAGAGTATCTTTGAATGTCAAAAAAAGCTTTAACTTTCCATGGAACATCACCTGTTGGGGGGCTATATATGTGAATATAGCTTGATAAAAATGTAAAAAAAGTTTGAATCAAAAAATCTAGAGTGAGAAGGTGGTAGATGACATCAATAAAATTAATGATAAATCGATGACGTCAAAGGTACAGCACCTGATATTTTGAAAACAAACCATCTGTCAATATAAACAACATGACATCAGAGGTGCACGGCCGCTTCATTCAGCTGTAGGTGTCACTTACCTTGATTTGTTCTAGAATTGGTTTGAATAGACTGTACAGCAGAACCATTGACTTTGTACACTACTTGAGTAGACTTCTCATAGCATAGGCGTGTGTGAAGCATATTGACGGTGGTGCGATCTCGTGCGGCGTCCATCGAAGTACACATAAAATATGATAAATAAATCAGTATTACCACTCTTCTAAACCAAGGATGAAACATTTTATAACTGAAAGTTATGTTTATGTTTTGGTAAAATGTTTTGGCAGCACTGTAAATTCAGCTGAATAATAACAACATCGATGGCAGCGACTCTGGTGCGGCATCCACCGAACTTCCAAATTTTGCCTCAAACTAAATAAATGCATTGGATGAGAGGTCTATTCACGTTAGGGTACATAGTCAATGGCAGAACCCCTTACAAAGACTGTTGATTTTTTTAAGTTTAGGATTAACATTCAAAATGGCTCATTTTGTATCTAAAAAATTATTACTATGGTTCAAATTGCATAGCTGGTTTATAATAAAGTATTACGAGGTTGAGCGAGAAATTTATTCATTAAACTTCAAAATAAAGAGATATGTAAAATATTATGGCTGTTTAATGTAAAACCAAAAAAATTCAGATCAATATTAGTGTATATATTTACAACATATAGGTACTCTTCTATATGGTAACGTATTTACATGGATTCAACATTATGCTGAGTCATTTACTGTTTTCCTATAATTTCCATCCTTTTTCTCGATTAGTTCTGTCCTGTTTCTTTTCAGGCTGAATCCCGTTAATCCTAAAAGAAAAAAAAATAGTGCATGTTTAACTTTTACACCAACTAAAATTAACAGTAACAAAATGTAGCTGAAATCTTATATAAAAGTACGAAACTTTGGTTTGAGAATGGTACTAGAAATCTATCAATGGTTATTGTGGTGTAAAAAATAAAATTACCTTTACACTCCGTGAGAATTCTCTGTTACAATGGGATCCATGACTACTCTTGGGCCTCAACTAAACGCGAAAAGCATCAATCAATGAATGTAGTTTATTCAGTATTGGTGTCAAATGGACACCGGAATGGTTTGGGAAGTTAGCCTTCTGTTCAAGTTTGTGCTCAGTCAGCTTAAGGCCGGTAGTGGTAGAAAATCGCTCGAGGAGCGGTAGTCCGGTATGAAATGTCCCATATGATAACTTGGTGAGCGATCTTTCCAAAGTTCGCCCAGCGGTAGCGGTAGCAGGTAGCGGTAGCCGGTAGCGGTAGGCGGTAGCGGTAGGCGGTAGTGGTAGGCGGTAGCGGTAGGCGGTGTGAAATGGCCTTAAGACCTTCCAAAAGTCAACTGAAATGACTATTCAGTTTTAACCTTTGTGACTAAAGTGAAAAAAATCTTGAGTTTAACGGAGTGATAAAAAAATTACAATATTTGATTCAACCATATTTCAAAGCTGGTGACGTTTTCAGCTGAACATATTTTATCTCAATCATGTTTGGTCTCATTACTTTTTTTTGGGAGGGGGGGGGAAGAGAGATAGCTGTTAACATATTGGGTGCGGGCTACGGTAATTAATGTAATGCAGCTGAGGCACGGGTGACGGCCTAAAATATATTATGTAGCGCTTCCCCCTGAAACATTATTGGTTCAGTGTGGGATTAATCATTGCCGGAGAGGTTGTTTCGCTCCTCGCCGCTTGTTGTACCAGTCAACATGGTCAGTTTGTTATAGTTCGTTTCCTGCCATTTTTGTTTGGAGGGGGGGGGGGGGGTAGTCCACAAAGTGATAGTATTATCTGCAATGGTGGAGGGTGGAATTGCACTTAGTTTTAACAGAAGTTTTCTTTTTTCTAAATTTTGTACACTGTAGTCGTTATAGGACATTAGACAAGAATTTTAAGTCAAATTATTTCATTAAAAGTTGGTGTGGCACACTGTTTGCGACTCCCCCCTCCCTCCCAGTGGAGTGCTCGATCAGGTGCCAAAATTAAAACTCCGCGTGACAGATTACAGTGCCATTCCACTGGCTTCTGCGAGGATGTTGCAGTTTGACTTTGTCCTAGGAATTACCACCCTTCTAGACTGAAGATGGTAATATTATAAGTCCAGCAGGGTTTGAGACGAAGCATAAGCAAATAGTCCTGTAGTACGAACATACAAATCGTGCCTAATCTGTTCAATGTACCACTCTCTCAGTGTAACCTAAACAAAACTGCCCCACATTCACGGAAAAAGAGGGGAGATCGAACCTAAATGGCAAAAGGAAATCAGCAATATCATATTATGATAAAATAAGTTAAGTTATCTAAGATAAGATATCTAGTTTTAAGACAGGAAGGTATGGGGAAACAACAACCCTATTTAAACTATCTCTATTTCTTCATAAAATACATCACGGGCACCACTATAATTCATAAGTAAAACAGTCTTGACGAACGTAATAGTAATGCCAAGTTTCAACTCAATACTTGAAGTTTTTTCAAGATCTCATGAGGTAAGTTAAAATTACATACGGACGGTCAGACAGAAAACTGGGCCCTGAAGACCATAGTTATTGTGTAAAATATGCTTGTCTCGATGCAAAGAACAATAAAACAAGAGGATTCCAGAGAGTTCTGGGACACCCTATAAATTCTTCCACCATTCAAAAAGTGTAGGTGAAATAATAATAACACTTGCGAGTGAGGCTGTAGTAATTGCTGCCCGTAGCATGTTTGTAATTTCCTCTCCCCAGTTACATTAGCATGGTACTCTACAACTTAAATTTAAATTAAATTATTAATTTGTTTTATTGCATTTATTACACTTGATTATTGTTCAATCCTATAAGTCTGTTGCAAAAGCAGTGGGTTTGAGTAATTTTGTATTAAGGGGAACACTAAATTAAAGTCAAATTTAGGCAAGATTTCAAAATTTGGAAGAAAACTGTCAGTTTAATAATGAATGATTATTATCTTTAGAATTCTGTTTTACAGTTGGTTGGTTGGCCATTTAGAGGGCAGAGCTATTTGAGAATGAAACTCAGTTGTCACAGTAGGATGTGAGTTGGTCCTATAAATGGTCAACAAGTTTGTCCTATAAACAGGTCTGATGTCCTGTTTCTCACCCTTTCTCCTCATTTGATATCTTGTCCATTCGGGGGCTTGCGCAAAATGCCCATTAGAGGCAGACGTACTTAATGGTTCGGCTGGGGTATCCTTATCCACCAATAATAACAAATACCCCAGTCGCAGCATACCTGCGTACTAAGCGAATTTCCAAAGGAATTCATGATTTTATATTTTCTCCACCATAAGAAAAAGTAAGTGTGTTTGCTACCATGATTTGTTGTTAGAAAATGTTAGTTACTAGGAAATGTAATGGTAAGGTAAGGAAAAATCAAATTGTATCAATATTCGGCACTTTTTAATTTTCCCCTTAAACCCTCCATGGGGTAGCCTAAGTGTGTAGTTTTGCCGCCATATGTGTGTTGTAAGCAAACATCAGTTAAATCCTACCTAGTGAATATACATACCAAATTTTACCAAGTTATGTCAATAAATAAGCGAGATACATGGTCTGTTAGTCTTATTAATTTCCCTTCAGATTAACATGGGACACGTCTTTTTGGCTTTTCTCCGTAATCTGTTAAGCTAAGTAAAAAATTCAAAATACAAATTTTTTTAAGCTTTATTGAATGGTTTTAGTTAAGGTTGTTGAATTTTAAAAATTGAGGGCCAAAAATTCCAAAAACCCATTTTTGACCCCTTTTAAACCCCATAAAACCTTGTTCCCATTACCCGATCATGCTAGTTCGAACGCATAAAAATAGACCTGGTGTTATACCTACATACCAAATTTCATTAAAATCAGAAGTCTCCTTCAAAGTTATCAGTACCATGGACACACACATATATGTCCATGGGTCCATGCACACACAACTAACATTTTCCATGTTATACTATGGAGTATAATCATCCATAGGATTTATGGGGAAAATTAAAAAATGCCGCATATTGATACAATTTGATATTTACCTTACCTAACCATTAAATTTCCTAACAACTAACTTTTTCTAACATCATTCCATGGCAGCAAACCTACATACTCATTCTAATAGTGTTTATGGAGAAAAATCAAAATCTCAAATTTCTTTGAAAATTCGCTTAGTATGCAGGTCTTCTGCGACGGGGGTATCTCGCAATGCAGAATTCATATAACATTATGTCATTTTCAATAGTTTTTTACTTTAGAACTATCTAAGCAAATTTAATCAAAATTTATTCCCGTAATGACGATAATGATGTCTTGAGACTATCTGATTCCTTCGCATTACACAAAATAATTGCCAACCATTCCTCTCCCACATTAGTCGATTAGTCTAGATAGTTAAGTCTACTTTAGTCATTAACTTTGAACAAACCTGTTTACTCGCCGATTGTAAAGTAACTGCTCATTTTTTTGCTTTGCTGGTCCCATTTTGGTTAGCTCTTCTGAAATGATTTGGTGAGTGCACGCATCCATTACCTTGCACCTTATCAAAGATTATTAGCGGATGGTTTACACTTCATTTGTTCCTTTGATTAATCTCTCGTTTCTGAAAAGTAAACATTTTCAAACTTTTTTCTTTGAATTAAATAATACCCCAATTGTTAGAAATAACACGAGCATTTATTTTAACTCACTAAATTGCTGACTATGACACGCATGTCTAAAATTGCAAAAACCGTTTTTGAGAAATTTCTGTTAAAAAAACCCCCAGCTAAATATAGATTTTTATAAATCGATAGTAAATATAGTTGACTTCTGTTTCATTAATAAGGGGAAAATATCGGAGTTTACCACTGAGGCCCCTTTTATCCAGCGCGTCTTTCGACCTAACTACACTGCACTAGATAGGAGCTGAGCCTTTATACAGTACTGCGCGCCTGACGGTCGCCCACCCCAAGTCATTTAAGGGATCTTATATACAGTGATTCAAGTAACTCGCGTCACTCAACGCTGTGTATACAAGGGGCCTTACATGTCATTGCTTAGCCACAAAGGCCGGAGATATATCGCCACTTGGCCTTTTACGGATCTACAATATGATGATGTCAAATTTAACATCCAACATGAGTTTTAATTTCCAGCTAATTTGGCAAACTGAATAGTTTGAGGATAAATTAAAGAATATAATATCTACAAAGAATTAAATTTTTCAAGGTGGATTAAGATCATGGATAGTAAATTGAGGATAAAATATCTATGATACTTTTAAATAAATTTAAAACCCCAGCTGCCTTTGATCAGAATCAGAATCAGAAATATCTTTATTGCCAAAAAGATTCA
Source organism: Neoaliturus tenellus (assembly GCA_030545055.2). NCBI lineage: Eukaryota > Metazoa > Arthropoda > Insecta > Hemiptera > Cicadellidae > Neoaliturus > Neoaliturus tenellus. The sequence continues at coordinate 35,359,461 of CM061536.1, read as the reverse complement.
TACAATTTTTTAACAGTCTTTGTACCTAGGCCTGATTAAAACATCAAAAGATTACATATAGAGAGTACAATGATACCTAGTACAACCTATATAAAATAAAACTTAAAAGCACTAACTTTACAAAGACTTACATATAAATAAAATGGCATAGCACCTCATTAGCCTAAGCTGCATTGAGGTACTTTCATTAATTATTTAAATAGAATATCAACGAATTGCAGAGGACAGGTGCTCAACAGTAAAATTAAACATTTATATAGTTCAGTATTTATGAACAAACAAACAATTGAGTTTTTATTTATTTAAAAAAATCTTCAATTTGGTCGATATTAAAAGTTAACAGCCATTGTTTTAGTTCTTTTAAAAATTTGGTGAGACTAGTCGCACCACTAATATAAAGTGGAATCTTATTAAATAGTTTACAAACCATATAAGTAAAAAATCTTTTATAGGCTTCAAAATTTGGATGTGGAAGTGCAACTCGATTTAGTAGCTTTAGCCTCTGAGAGAAAACATAAGAATTAGAAATATTTTGACCACCTCTCACAAAAAACAACCGTAAAACTCGAAACATATAAAGGTGTCTCAAAGGTAATATATCCAAGTCCTTAAAAAAAGGAAAAGAATGTTCAAATCTGCTAAGTTTAGAAATTTGCCTTACTATATTTTTTTGAGCAATTACTATCGGATTAATGGTGCTGGCATAAATGCCACCCCAGCAACTTATACCATACTGTAGTTTACTATTTACGATTGCAAAATAAATGGTTCGCAGTACGGATATTGGACACATGTACTTAAGCATATAAAATTTTCGCAATGCCATATTTAAATATGTCTTTACTGATTTTACATGAGCTTTCCAAGAACAGTGTTTATCTAAAATTAATCCTAAATATTTAATAGTTTCAACTTCTTCAATTAAAACGCAATCATTACATTTTGCAGTGGAAACATCATTTAAACAATTCAAACATTTAAAACAAAGCACTCTATTAAGAAATTCCTTGTCTTTGAAAGAAAACCGGATATATTTTGTTTTTGAGCTCAAGGCCAATTTGTTTATGGTAAACCACATTTTAAGTTTATCTAAGTCGTTTTGCATGTCATTAAATAAATCATTTTCACTTTGGCGTGCATAGCACAAGGCAGTATCATCAGCAAAGCAAGTAAGTGATCCTTTTAGATTTCCAAAACATAAACTATTTATATAAATTATAAACAAAATTGGTCCAAGGACAGAACCTTGGGGAACGCCGCATGTTATAGGTAGAGCTTCACTAACGCTTTGTTTAATTCGAACACATTGGTATCTTCCCGTAAGATAGCTCTTAAACCATTTCAACGATATTCCTCTAATACCTGCATCAAATAATCGCCCAAGAAGAATTGTATGATCCACTGAATCAAACGCTTTAGTGATATCAATAAAAAGACCTGCAACCCGAAATTTATCATTTAAACCAGAATAAATACTTGAACAGAATTCTAATAGTGCATCTTCAGTGGATTTATTTTCTACAAAACCAAACTGCCTTGAACTCAAAAAGTTATTTAGATTAAGAAATTTAATAAGTCTGGATTTAACCAGCTTTTCAATAATTTTTGAGAAATTTGATAATAATGATATTGGTCTATAATTGTTTAAATCCGTCACCAGACCCTTTTTAAATAGTGGTATAACTACAGCTGTTTTTAGAGTTTGCGGAAACTCACCAGTTACAAAACTGAGATTAATAATATGTGCTAAAATTGGACAAATATACTTACTAGCAAATTTAATAATATGCGCTGAAATTCCATCAATTCCAGGAGATTTATTTGCACTTAATGTGTTAATAATAGATTGCACTTCATATTTACAAGTAGGCAGCATAAAGAACTAAGACATTTTTTGAAGGAAATGTGTTTTGATAAACTGTCCTGTCAAAATTATCATTAATATCAAGATTAGACACTATTCGCCCTACAACACTGCTGAAATAATTATTGAATTCCCTTGCCATTAGCAAAGGCTCATCCAACAATTCATCAGTTCCATCAAGCTTTTTTATACAAGCTATGTTATGTTTCTTATTCTTAACCCCCAAAATATCATTTATAACTTGCCACTGTTTTTTTGTATTATTTTTGTTACACTCAAATATGTTTTGATAATAATTGTTTTTTTGTTTAAACATATCATTTTTCAAACATAAAGAAAAAATATCAAAATTTCGTCTTAAGATTATATCATTAGGCTTCCTTTTAACCTTCTTATACAACGAATTTCTAAGCTTTTGTCTACAACACAACTCGTATGTCATCCAAGGCTTTAATATCATTGGGCTTTTAAATAATGATCAGGACAAATCAGCTAGAGTTTGTCATTAACAAAGCTGCACTTTATCTGATCCATTGTGCTCATCACAGGAATTTATCTCAATTGGCTTATTCAGGAATGTATCTAATGTATTTGATCATTAGATATAACTTCCATAAGAAGGAATATCTGTGACTTTTTTCTATCTTAGTCCCGGATTATCCACTAGGCCAACCTAGGCCATGGCCTAGGGCGTCAACCAGGGGGGGGGGGGGGGCATCAAATGGACCAAATATGTTTTTAGTAGCTAGGAGGGGAAATATTTATCAGTAAAGACAAAAATGTATATGTTTAATTACAAGGGTAAATATTATATTAAGCACAAAAAAGAAACGAGAAAGCTTGCTTTATAATCCCAGGAACTTGAATAGAATTATTTTGTTTATTTATTTCATGTTTTCCTGAGGTCGGATGGATATGATCCTATTACGTCGTGTGTGTTGCGGTGAGTAGATACTACTGAATGGTGGCTGCTGGTGGACTCATTCTACCTCTTGCCCCGACCCCCTCCCAGAATTTTTATTTTTTTATTTAATTTAGTTTTAGCACTTAATATATCCAGGGTCAACCGGGGTTAATGTGATACACCAAACAAATTAAGCTAATGTGACACACTAATGTAGCCTAAAATTAATTTCCTACATGTCAAATTTAAGTTGTTCTTTACGGTAAAATCTTAAAAAATAACCTCTTTTTTCTACTCAAAATCTTTTATTTTCAACTTAAAATATTTTACTGCCTTATGTTAGGTACAAATAATGAGCTATATTGTGCTAATAATACATGTTTAGAAAGAAAAGGGCTATCATTTGACACTTCAAAACTCAGTCTATTTGCATTGGTTTGGGATACAGTTCATGGGGCTATTGTGATACACATAGTGGGGCTATTTTGATACGGCTTTAACATGTTGTAAAATATGTTGACAGTCCTTAAACACATGAAATAGAATTTTATTTTGATGAAACATCCATGCAGCCTGAAGAATCAAGCATTGTTTTTTAACAAGGAATCTAAAATAAAATAAAGAGAAGGTAGGGGTCAAGACATGCAACAACCTCTTTGCACCAGGTGTTCTTTTGCACCTATGACGTCACCATTTACTAATACTGGTAATGATAATGATGATGTCATAGGTGCAAAAGAACATCTGGTGCATAGACGCCGTTGCATGTTTTGACCCTACCTTGTCTTTATTTATTTTAGATTCCTTTTTTAAGCTCTCTATGTTATTTTCTTTTACAGCTGTCTTATAGATAGTTTTATCTTTTTTGTTTGCAGATATCAGCGGTTCAACGTCAATAAACTGTTTGAGTTCTAACCTACCAAAACGAACTTGATGGGTTGGTGAAAGTAAAACTGTGTGTCAGTAAAGTTAATTTTTTCCAATTTGTTATGTTTTTCAATTTTTTTTTAATATTATTCCAATTTTCTAATGTTTTAAAAACTGGAAATTGTATAAAATATCTATAATACATTATTCTTGCCTTCTTCTTACCTTGCAATAAGTTGTTCTTACTTTTTAGAAACTTAATAAACACTTATAAAAAGCACGTTTTTAAGTGTTTATCATAAGCGTACAGAATCTGCCATAACTCAATAACTAGTGAAGATTAAATTATTTAAAAAATATGGGTAACACATTAACCTCTTTGCTGTATCACTATAGCCCCTATTCATCTAAGCAGTCAATAGACACTTAAATATACACTTTTAAAAACACTATATCATAATACCCCAGCCCCATAATTACCCCACTGGCTGGGGTTATTCAAATTCAAATCTCTTTATTTGTTTTGTATATACATACATTAATCATGTCCAAGTAGCCTAACAAGTAGTGAGATCTTACTAGCTATTTATAATACATAGTTATAATACATCTTATAATACATAGTTAACAGAGATAGATACCAAGCAAAAAAATAAATAGGCCTACTGTCAAAAAAGAAAAAATAAATAAATTGTCTTAAGTAAGAATATATATTAAGGCAGATTGTTTTACAGGAATGAAATATATAAAAATGACTCCAATAAATAAAATTTATTGACCTTTAGTCAAAAAATTCTTCCACCAAATAGCAACTTTTTTGCAAAAGATTTTTTTAACTTGATTTTTTTACGTCAATCCTGAGATCTAATGGTAATTCGTTAAAACATTTCAGTCCCATATAGGTTTATTTTTTCTATAAAATTCTAATATATGCTGTGGTATGTTTATCTCATCTCTATTTCTGGTAAAATAATAGTGAATATCCCCACGATAAACTTGTTTGTGGAACTGACTTTCAAAGCAGATAATACAATCCAGAATATACTGGTCGTATACAGTTAGAATGCCTATTGTGATGTACTTTTATTATTTTACTTTTTAATTGTGGTAATACATTTAGACATTTATTATTCCAAATGGATAAGTCACCCAAAATCGCATATTGTGCAGTAATTTGTTGTCTTACATTTGTTTTAATTTAAAATATAAGCTTATTATTCTTATTCTTAAAAGTATGAGTTTTTGCATCACACTAGCCCCAGTTGACCCAACAATTTTCTTTTTAATAATTTTGTCTTTGTAATAAAAATACAATTTAAACAATTTGCTATCAGAAATGAAAATAATTTTTATTTCCTTTTTAGTAAATAATGTTCTTTTTTAAACCTTTACCATGGATTTAAACTTACCAGGGATCGCTGACAGGTCGAAATTCGACCATATACTCAATTCATCTTGAGCCTTAGATTTAACAGGTTTTATAGCTGAAACATCTGTTCTTTTTGGTTTGGTAGAACTTATTAATCTGATTAGTTAGTTCTGTGGTTTTGTTGTTGTTGTTGTTGTTGTTGTTTTATTTTTTTTATTATTTTTTTTTGGGGGGGGGGGGGGGCATAATTTTTACCTTTGGCCTAGGGCGTCCAAGCCTTGCTACAGGCCTGAACTTAGTTGACTGGTGGTTACAAAAAGTGGCTATGTAACCATATTTAGCAGGCAAAAAAAAATTACATTACACCAATAAAGTTATTTTAATGGTTTATGTTACATCATGATTATATACTATGTCTATTTTAATTTTAAAAATAAAATTTTATACACTAACCTAACAATAACATTTTTTTCTCCTATATTCGTTTGTAATTTAATTTTTTTTTTTCAAATTGAGGTAAATCCTCAGTGCTTTTGATAAGTTGTATGTTATTGAAATCAGCATAAGACTTTTTAACCTTACCAGCTGAATAAAGTTCTTGCTCAGCCTCGATTAGTTTCAAGTTCCAAAGCGTGTTCAAACAATACCACTTCTTCTTCAATGACCATTTCGGGGGAATACAGGTTGTACGTCGTGTCCTCACAAGTACTCTCCAATTCTTCATTGGCTGAAACACAAACAACGCATCTCGCCTCATTATGGATATATTGATTAGCAAATTTACACAAATAAAATACAGTACAAGCCATTATCATAACCCACGCTTTGGAATCCAAGCCCATGACTACCATAGAAGTTTATAACATGACCCCCAAAGTAAAACTATTCCAAGCTCATTCGCTGCTGACTCATCGCTCGTTACATCACTAAGTTTCGCTAAACTTGTTAAAGGGACCGAAGTAAACTTGGGAGATAAAGAACAATATTGACGTAATATTTATTTGTAGGTCTATCTTTTAAATTTAAACCTAGCAGTAAAATTTTTCCAAAACCTTACAGGCGTCTTGCAATATTTCTTTTTTATTCATTCAACACAGATCTTCATTTTTTACCTGTTTTAGTAGCCTACCTATCAACCGTATTCCAGTCGTAAGGGTTATGTAGTTATCATCAGTATTCATCCACTTACATTCTTAAAAAAAAAAATACAGTATTGTATTAATAAAAATAATTTTTAGCATTTGGTGAGGCTGGGGGTTAGTTGGTGTGAGTTTCATATTATGCAAAGGGTCTTCAAGACCATCGGTTTCGGTCAAAAGAAAATGATAGGCAAAACTGTGTCAATGTTCAAATTTTCTTTTTTAGTAAATATATTATGTCAAACTCTTAAATTTATAACACAAGTATAAAAATATACATGTTTTATTCTATCAAAATAACTAGTATACGTGTTGCCTGAAATCGAGCAATTTATTATAATGCAATACAAATGTTACTTTTAGCTATAAATCAATGACATCCGACCAATACAATATTGTGAATCTCTTTAATCACCACTACTCACGTATTTACAGCTGATTATTAACAGATGTTTAAAAGCTTTATTCAATCCCAATGTTATTTAAATGGGAAATTTTGAGATTTCAATGGTGAATAGCGCCTTTATTTTTAGTCAGATTATCATCAATTTTTGGCGGTAACAACTACAGACCAAGCCCTATCCAACGACACCAAAAACTTGAAGATCGGTTGAAAATTGTAGGAGTTCTCAAGACAAAAAACCCTTAGCGTATTAAATAAGTATAGATTCTTTTTTAACGCATCTTATTAATTGATTAGAAAATAAAGACAGATGGCTTTTGGATCTGAATATTTTCTGAGTAAGTGTAAACAATATATAACATTATAAAATGGTTTAACTTTACATAATATCTCATAAACCAGCATTTTAGTAGGTGTTTGTTTGAATATGGTTTAAATAAAAGGGTTAACATTACTAACAATAATTGATGTTCAAATGCAAATATATTTGCAATAAGATGAATTATTAGAAACTAGAAGCAATACTATTTATTGACTTTTACTTTATTTGTTATTGAATACCAGTACTTATGTTTTACTTAGATGTCTTGTCGTCCAATGTATCATTTTTATGTAAGGTGGTGTTGAAATGCTCTTCTTATAGGAGTAGTTTCAAGTGAAATTTTATCTGTATTGTTTTTGTACTGAAATTTGCTAAGATTTGTCCGATTTCTATTAAGTTTTTTGGAAGATTGTTTTGTAATTTTATATTACTTTTTGTTTTATATCTATATTTTTAATGGGTATATGTTTGATATTTTTTTTTTCATTTTGGTAAGAATTGATATTTATGCATCTGCCATCCAAAAAAATAAAAATTTCAAATTATAATAAAGCCTCCAAACAGGCTATGCCTTGGAGGAAAGACATATTATTCCACTATATACCAAAGGTCAGGCCTGGCATCTTATAGATTATATAAAATACTCCCCATCGCAGCAGACCTGCGGACTCAGCGAATTTCCAAATTTGTAATATTCATTTTGACCAGCTAAACTTGTAAACAAAATTCCATCACGTGCTCATAAATAGGGAAATAAATGTCTATTCTCCTTAAGATAAATATAGGGAAAGAGTATGCAGGTATGCTGCCATGGGGGGCACTAAAAGTAGGTTTTTAGCATAGAGAAAATTTATTTCTACGATATAAAGCCATATAGTAAATTTCATCAATATCTGTCCATAAATAAAAGAGTTTGCCTATTCTCCATGTGATTAACATGGGAAAAGAGTAAGCAGGTTTGCTGCCATGATAAGTAGAAAAACAAAGATTTTTTACCTTAAATGGATGAATTTCAACCAAATGAAGCTAAATACCAAGTTTCGTCCAAAAATATTGGTTAACAAGTGAAATATTAACACGTCCTTATTCTCCATAAGATTAACATTGGAGCCCCAAAAGACAATGTACTGTCTTTAGACTTTGTAATATCTCGGTAACCAATGGAGATAGAGCAAAGCTTCAAAATACTAAATTGTGTGTTTTTTAAGCTAAATCCAATGGTCAAAATAAAAATTTAAAATTTTTCAAATTTACATATGAAAAATGCAAAAAACCCATTTTTGGAGTACAAAACCCCCCAAAACTACCCCTTCCGGTAGGTCGATATGTCTGGTTTTCGAACTCATCCGAATAAATGTAGGATTACACATCTCTACCAAATTTGGTGTCGATCGGACCATTTTTACGAGAGTTATCGTGTCTAGGGACACATATATACACATATATATATATATATATATGTATATATATATATATATATATATATATATATATATATATATATATATATATATATAAATTTTAATGACTATTATTTTTGGTCTCTGGGCACCTCAAAACGAAAAAGTAACATGGTCCCGGGCTTAGGTCCTACCATGAGACCTACGGTAATAGCTTATTCCCTATGGGAAATTCGCTAAAATAATTTTTAATAATTGTATCTTTGGTTTTATTGTGTATATTAAATGTATGTGTGTAATTGGCGAAATAAAAATTTCTTATTCTATTCTATTTATCTAACAAGCTTCTTAAGATTAATAAATCACAAACAAATAATATATAAAAATGATTACTAAAGGACATTACAGATCACTTACAATAGTTGACACAACCTAAATAAACAGAGCTTTTATGTAAGGCTGGGGACACACTATCCGGCGAAACGCACGGAACACCGGATTCTGTGTTTTCTGCCGGAACGTACGAGATTATGAAGAGCAGAACTATTATATCTCTTTGCATTAATTCTGTTTTCAATCAGCTGTTAATTCAATGTTTATTTACATTTTATATTCTAAACAATTTCAGTTCTATTTTCTGTTGTTTCAATAAAGTACAAGTTTCAATATCAAATATATTTCAATTAATCAATACAAAACGCGTGCAAACAAACTCGGTCACAACAGAAAGAATGGCGACTACGGTGAAAAGAAGTATTGAAAGGTAATTAAGTCAAGACCATATAAATTTCAACAGAACAATTTCAAAAATAATATATTGTTTACAAAACAAAGGTTAATTTTTTTCAATGGATCCAGAACAGTTACAACAGTTGTTTCAACTTATCAATCAAAACCATCAAGCCTTAGTAGACAAAATTTTAGCTAAAAATGATTCTGATTCAAGTTCAAGTGAGATTTGATTAATCAGACTTCAGTAATCAATGTTACTCACACACCCCATTTTGAAAACTTTGATCCTAAGAAGGAAAGTTTTAAGCTATATAAACAAAGGTTTGAAAATTACCTAGACATGAAAGGAATGCTTAATGACAAAAAGAAAAGTTCCCAAATGTTATTAAATTCAATTGGTGCTTCAAATTACAACATATTGTCAGCATTAGTAGCCCCTAAAGTTCCTTCTGAACTCGATTACTTAGACCTTATGAATGCCTTAGAAAATCATCTCGTACCTAAGCAAAACATATTGGTTACACAACATCAGTTCCTATCTAGATATCAAAAAGAAAATGAAAATATCGCGGATTTTGTGGCAGGTTTAAAAAAACATGTTGCTGATTGTGATTTCATTGTAAAATGCCAATGTGATAACGAAGTTCAAATTGCTGATGTTTTCTAAGGGCACAATTTATAAGGGGAATTCGAAGTACCTGGCTAAGAGAAGAAATTCTCCAGTCAGAAATAACTAGTTTCAATGAAATAGTAGCTAAGGCAATAGCACTTGAGGCAGCCGAGGTGGCAGCCATGAACTTTTCAAGGCCTCAACCAGTTAGTACTAGCCTCGGTTCATCTGAAGTAGAGGTAAATAAAGTATCCAAGTTCAATGATAGCAAAACTAGAAATCGATCTAGTGATAGGGGTCGGGACAAAAAAAGATCTAAACATCAACTCCATCGATCTCAGTCTAGGAAACGCATAGATTACGTAAAACTAGGGTTAAATAACAAATGCTTAAGATGTGGACGTGAAAACCACAAAGCTAATGAATGTAGAATAAATTCCTTCAAGCTAAAATGTAAATCTTGCCAAAATACTGGACATGTTGAAAAAGTATGCATAAAAACTCTTCTGAAATCTGACGCATGTAATCAAGTAGGCCGGAATCATTCAAATAATAATGATAGTGAAACAGAATTTGGAATAAATAATGTCGTAGATGTGTATAATTACAAAGCACAGGCAAACTCAGAGAAATATTTAGTTTATGTCATTCTAGAAGGTAAACCAGTTCAATTTGAAGTAGACACGGGTGCAGGATACACTTTGTTGCCGGAAAACATCTTCAAAAATCTTAATATCCCCAACAGAGTGGTTCCAACAAACATAGCCTTTCGATCTTACACAAATAACATTTTCCGACCAATAGGAAAAGTTGAAGTGTCTGTTCAATTTCGTGACATTACATCAATTGAAGAAATGTTCATTGTACCCGACGGTCACTCTCCACTACTAGGACGAATTTGGACCAGGAACTTGAACATAAACTTACATGATATTGATAGAGACAAATCAAATAATACAAAATTATTTGACAAAAACATTCTTTCAATTGATGCATCAAACGTTGAAGAAGTTTTTCCTGAAATCTTTGAGCGAAAGGTAGGATGTGTCCCTAATTACACTGTAAAGCTTAACCTTAGGGAAGGTGCAAAACCGGCTTATACACCAGAACGTAATGTGCCATTTGCACTCCGTGAAAAAGTAGAAAGTGAGCTAGATAACCTCGAAAAAGCTGGAATAATAACAAAAACTGTATCGAGTGACTGGGGTTCACCCCTCGTGGTTATTCCAAAACCAGATGGAACAGTTCGACTTTGCGTCGACTATAAGGTCGGTGTCAATAATCAACTAGTCAATTCCAATTACCCAACAAAGAAGGTAAATGACATTCTGAACAGTCTCCGAAATTCAAAATACTTTTGTCGATTAGACTTGTACAAAGCTTATTTACACTTGAAAACTGACGAGCTAAGCAGTAAGATTCAAACCATATCGACTCATAGAGGTACGTATCGCATGAATAGATTAAGTTTTGGCATAAAGGTTGCACCTGCAGAATTCAATCGTGCACAAGATCAGATTTTACATGGATTGAATAACACCATTTCATACTTTGACGACATTCTTGTTCATGGAGAAACACTGGAAGAATGCAAGGAAAATTTGTATGCTTGTCTTACCCGTTTACGAGAATATGACCTGCATCTCAACAAGAGAAAGTGTGAATTCTTCCAAACAAGAATCGAATACTTAGGACATGTCGTTGAACATAACAAGATATCAAAATGCCAGAAGAAAATTCAAGCTATCCTTAACATACCACGCCCTAAGTCAGTAGCTGACGTTCGAAGATTCTTAGGCATGATAACATATTACTCCCGATTTTTGCCAAATGCATCAACCATGACTGCTCCTTTGAGAAAACTACTTCAAAAGAACCAAAGATTTATTTGGTCCACTCAATGTGAAACAGCCTTCAATAAACTCAAAGAAGAGATATCAAGTGAAAGGGTAGTAACGCAGTTTGATCCATCATTACCTGTGAAGCTGACTACAGATGCAAGTCCTGTTGGAGTAGCAGCAGTTTTATCCCATATGATCGACAACAAAGAACATCCAGTAGCATTCGCTTCTCGCTCATTAAGTAGTGCCGAACAAAATTATTCTCAACTAGATCGTGAGGCATTAGCAATTGTTTTTGGTGTGGATCACTTCTTTGATTATTTATATGGTCGTCACTTCATTCTTGTTACCGATAATCAACCACTTACCAGAATTTTTCATCAGTCTTCAAAATCTCCCAAGATGACATCAGCACGACTTTTACGCTACGCTTCTTTCCTGTCAGGCTTTGATTATTCAGTGGAATTCAAAAAAGGTATTCAAAATGCAAATGTCGATTGTTTATCGAGGGCCCCCATGCAACCAGAGAGGAAATCAATGGACATGATTCTTAACGAAGAAGTTCATCAATTATGTGCTTCAACAGTTTTTGCCATAAGTAATGACATGCTTACTCAGGAAGTGTTAGCCAGAGAAACTAAGAAAGATCAAGAACTTGTAAAAATAATGAATGAAATTGATATTGAAAGTGATTATACAGTGGATGATGGAATTCTTTTCAAATCACACAGGGTTGTTATTCCTAAGAGTCTACAGACAGAAGTATTGAAAGAACTCCATTCAACTCATCTTGGCATTACAAAGATGAAACAGCTTGCTCGTAGACATTGTTTCTGGAAGAACATTGATAAAGATATAGAACATTTAGTCCGATCTTGTCCTGAGTGCGCATCCATCAGAAACAATCCAGCTAAAGCACCTGTTCATCATTGGGATCTTCCAAATAACAACTGGGATCGCATTCATATTGATTTTGCTGGTCCATTTCAAGGACATTATTTTTTGGTTGTTATCGATGCAAAATCTCGATGGGCTGAAATTGAAGTGTTGAAAAATTCTCCTGGTACATCAACTACCATCATGCTTCTTAGCAAAATATTTTCAATGCATGGTTACCCAATTGTAATGGTATCGGACAATGCGTCAATTTTCACCAGCGAAGAATTCAAATCATATTGCAAATCTCATGGAATTAGACAAAAGTTTATATCACCCGGACATCCCGCTACGAACGGTTTAGCAGAACGCAATATACAAACCTTGAAAAACCGTTTAAAGACTATGTCAAATGACAACTTACCAATGACAGTAAAAATCCAAAAGATACTTTTCCACTACAGGACTACACCCTTGGCGAATGGGAATACACCAGGAGAGCAGTATTTAAACAGATCAATAAGAACTAAATTAGATGCAATGCGCCCTATTCATGAAGAGAAATCTAAACAACCATTAATGCCAAGAACAAGGAATCTTAATGTGGGGGAGAGAGTCCAGACAAGATTGTACGTAAACAACAAAGAAGTGTGGAGTCTTGGGACTGTAATGAAAAAACTTGGGAAACTACATTACCTCATAAAACTTGATTCAGGCCGGATCCTCAAAAGACATATAAACCAACTGAGAAAAACGGTACAGCTAGAAGAGAAGAAGAAAAAAGTTACTTTTTCAGAACTACCCAAAATAGACTACCATTCCAAACAAAATCCTCAAGATGACGTCCCCTTGGATTTTGAAGTAAAATTTTCCAACCAAAGACTCCATCATTCCCATCGGACAGATGACCAGAATAGAGGACATATGAGACCCATCACTCAATTACCAGAACCGGAGGTACAACAAGAAATGCAACCTGAAGTGAGCAGACAAGAACATCAAGTAAGACGGTCAGAAAGAACAATAAGAAAGCCGAACAAGTTTAAGGACTACCAAATGTAATGCATTTATTTCTTGTTTCATTCATGTGGGGGAGAATTATTATATCTCTTTGCATTAATTCTGTTTTCAATCAGCTGTTAATTCAATGTTTATTTACATTTTATATTCTAAACAATTTCAGTTCTATTTTTCTGTTGTTTCAATAAAGTACAAGTTTCAATTATCAAATATATTTCAATTAATCAATACAAAACGCGTGCAAAACAAACTCGGTCACAACAAGAACACACGATCCGGCGAAACGCCGGACGACGGAAACTGCGCAGTTGCACTCTGACGAGGCCGTGTGGAACCATCAAGTTGAGTCACAGCAACCATGGTGTCTAGACGCAAAATAGCTGTGCTTTGTCTATTAAGGCACAGAAGGAAAAGAAAACGTAACAGAAGTGTATGGATTCATCCCATTGTGCAGCAGAGAAGGCTACATGGTGTGTTTTATTGCTTGGGAAGATGATGCAAAATTTTTTAATTATTTTCACATGTCCACCTCGACATTTGATTTAATTTTATCTAAAATAAAGGACATCCTCCAGAAAGAAGACACCAAGATGAGGAATTTTATTTCACCCCAGGAGATGTTGGCAGTCACCATGATTGTATTAGTCACCATGATGTATTAGACAAAGTTAATATTTTTAACCACTTTCTGTGTAGAAAAACTGTATATCTCACAGAAACTGTGACTGTGAATGTGTGTGTGTCAGTCCCAGAATCCCGAATCCCGGGATCCCGAGCAATTTTTTATACCTAAAAATCACAGGATTTTTTGCCTTCAATCCCGGATTTTCGGGATTGTCACAATCGTCTTTTTTATAGTTTTTTTAAGTGTTTTTGTGCGTAACTCCAACTAAAACTTGATAAGAGTCGCTGACCCAACATGCCAATTTATTCCAAAAGCCTTGTTAAACTGCTCGCATCAGCATCCAGACCTGAATTATTCCTAGCGCTAAGAATAGTTTCTTATCGCTCAATACTTCTGGTACGCTTCCTTCCCACGGTTGACGTTGAGTGAAACCAATTTTTATGATTTCATTTTAGTCTAAGTTACAATATTTTTAGTTGTTATTAGGCTATGGTGAACAGATTTTAAAATGTGATGTCAATAAATTATCTTTGATTTTTTTCAAAATGGATGAGTATAGTTCAATTCAATTCAAAACTTCTTTATTCATGATTTGTACAAGTAAAAATTTACATACACTGGTACAAATACAGAATTGCGTTTTTATATGAAATCATTGTGTTGTTCACAATATATGATTCATATAATCAACTCAACAACAACAAAAACAAAACAAAAACAAAAAACAAAAACATATCAACTAATGAAAAAAGCAGAAAAATACAAATTTTAGTAAAAAATTATGGGATTGATCTACTGACTAAAAATTTCCTCAAATGAGTATGGTGCCTTTTGTATCAGATATTGTTTTAGCTTAATTTTAAATGATTTTAGATTTACTATAGCCAAAATATCTTTTGGTAATTGGGCAATGAACCTAATACCAGCACTTCTAGGCTTTTTCCTAAAAAAACTCATGGAATGTGATTGAATGGCAAATTTGTTTCTATTTCTTGTGTTGTATGTGTGGAAATCTCCTAATTTAGGTAAAAAAGTTTTTTTAATAGTCATTATTGTTTCAAGCACATACATGCCATAAACAGTCATTATTCCTAACTCAGAAAAGTAGCTTTTTACTGAATCTTGATTTTTGAGATTTAAAATAATTCTAATTGCTTTTTTTGGAGGGTTAATATACTACTAAGGTTTGCGTCACTAGTCCCACCATATAAGACAATCCCAAATGATATATGAGAGTGTATGTGAGCATAGTAGATAGCTTTTAGTGTTTTAGTTGAGCAGAATTTTGCCATGGTTCTTAGAACAAATAATCCAGAGCAAATTTTGTTTTTTAACTCTTGAACATGACTGTTCCAAGACAAATTTTCATCTACCAACAGGCCTAAAAATTTGGTTTTGCTAACTGGTTTTATTTCATTGCTACAAATTTCTAATTTAGCTAATTGTTTACTTCTTTTTTGTTTTGTACGGAATTGTACAAAATTAGTTTTTTCCAAACTAAGCAATAGGTTCCTACTATCAAAATAATTCTTAAGAGGTTCTCATTTATTATTAATTCTGTTTCCCATAACTCTTTACCACAAACAATCAGATTTGAGTCATCTGCATATAGACATAGTTTACTTTGAGAACCAGACACTAATGAAGGCATACCCTTAAGATAGCAAATAAACATGACGGGTCCAAGAATTGAACCTTGAGGAATTCCATGGGCTATTGCTTTAAAGGAAGATCTTGTTTTAGAAAGTTCATTTGGTTTATTTAAATAGGATAGCTCTACAAACTGTTTTCTATTCGAGATATAAGATTAAGATTTGAACCAATTCAGTTCCCTACCTTTTATGCCGATACTCTCTAGGGTACTAAACAGTTTACCACGGTGAACACTATCAAAAGCTTTACAAAGGTCCATAAAAACACCGATCGCATTATCACCTCTGTCTATGGCATCTACTACTGTCTCAATGAAATTTATGCTAGCAGTGGTGACTGATTTGCCAGTCCGAAAGCCATGCTGCTCTTCATTGTACAAATCATTTTGTTCTAGATAATTTACCAATCTGTTATACATTGCTCATTCAAAGATTTTAGAAAATGTTGGTATAATTGATACCAGTGTTGGGGAAGCTACTTTTTAAAAGTAGCTAGCTACAGCTACAGCTACTTTTTCAAAAAAGTAGCTTAGCTACAGCTACAGCTACATTTTCAAAAAAGTAGCTAGCTACAGCTACAGCTACAATTAAAAAGTAGCTCGCTACAATTTTAGCTACTTTTGCAATCTGGTCCTGTTTTTCTCTTGTGATAATATAACCACACAATTTTCCGACTTAAAAGTAAAATTAAGTTTTTTTTTATTATAGGCCTATACCTTTGTTTTGTTGGTATTGTGTTTAGACATATTTTCATTTTATAATATAATAATTTGAGACTCTTATGGAGCCTAGATAATGTAAACAGAATAGTGGTATGAAAATATAAATTGACGAATAAAAAGACCTACATCAAAGACGTAAACAACAATATTTATTAAGTTATCTTCAAAAGTTTATAACATTTTTCTTAGACCGGCCACGGTAGGGTTAAGCTGGCGTATGCACACAAGACGGACTAGCCTCTTCAGTCTTGTCGCTAATCTCGCTTTAGGCCTACTAATTGCCATGATGTCGACTACATAAACAGAATATAAGTATTGTAAGCACTCTGTAAAGAATTAAGTACAAATTTACAGAGTTCGGGAAGTACGGTACCGCATCCTGATACGGTACAGTACCGTAAACGTTCACATCAACATCTAGCATCAATCAAAGTGGTTGAGGTTATGTTGTGGAGTCGTTATGCCAGTAGTAAAAATTGGCTATTTATTTGAACTATATAGTTGACGTCGCGTTGTTTCTCATTTGTGTAAACATTCCTTTCCTTAATTCCTGACCTGAGCGATCCTGGCGGTGTGCAAGCATAGTGCAGCAGTTTAGTTTCTATTCTATAATATAGGCGCATAGTAGTAGAATACTACTAGCGCATCTAGTGGTCAGCAAACACAAAGAGAACAAGACTGGTGATTGTCATTTTGTGGTTATGGTACTCGATTGGAACGTCTGGCAATGGATTTAAAGCAATGTTGAATTCCAACGAGCGAAAAACATAACAGCTTAACCTTCTCTCGTGTTTATTTGGGTATTCATTGGAAGCCATGAATGATATGAAATGTAAACACAATTATTATGTTTTATTAAAACCAAAGTAGCGAGTAAAGTAGCTAAATAATCCGCTACAACTACTCTAAAAATGTAGCTCGCTACAGCTACAAGCTACTTATTTTCAAAAGTAGCGGAGCTACACTGACGCTACTAAAAACGTAGCGGCGCTACAGTAGCGCGCTACTCCCCAACACTGATTGATACTGGCCTATAATTCCCTGGATCCAAGTCACTTCCTTTTTATGAATTGGTTTAGTTTTAGATTACTGAGCGCCGAGGGATGTAAGATGTTAGATATGAGATGTAACATGTACGAGGTATATTCGGAAAGTAAGTTCCGTTTTTAAATAAAAAAAGAACAAGTACAGAAAAAAAAATTATTGCATTCAAATCTACAACTCTTACATTATTTTTCGACATAACTCCCGTGATTTTCCAGGCATTTGTCATAGCGTGGCACAAGTTTTTGTATACCCTCTGCGTAGAATTTTTGCCGCCTGTGTAGTCAACAACAATATAGATAATGTAAACAGAATAGTGGTATGAAATTACCATGCATTAACAACCATGATGTAACACGTTCTTTCAGCTCCTCGTCGCTGTTAAACCGCTGACCGCCAAGGAAAGACTTCAGATGGAGAAACAAATGAAAGTCGCTAGGAGCAAGGTCGGGGCTGTACGGCAGATGGTCAAACACCTCCCAGCCAAAGCCCTGAAGGAGTAATTTTGTCACATTGGCAGTGTGTGGTTGAGCATTATCGTGAATGAAAACCACGCCTTTTGTCAGCATTCCTCGGCGCTTGTTCTGTATTGCGCGGCGCAGTTTCTTGAGCGTTTCGCAATAAACATCTTTATTGATTGAAGTCTTTCCTTGGCGGTCAGCGGTTAAACAGCGACAAAGAGCTGAAAGAACGTGTTACATCATGGTTGACTACACAGGCGGCAAAATTCTACGAAGAGGGTATACAAAAACTTAAGCCACACTATGACAAATGCCTGGAAAATCACGGGAGTTATGTCAAAAAATAATGTAAGAGTTGTAGATTTGAATACAATTAATTTTTTTTTGCTGTATCTGTACTTGTTCTTTTTTTATTTAAAAACGGAACTTACTTTCTGAATATACCTCGTACATGTTACATCTCATATCTAACATCTTACATCCCTCGGCGCTCCGTAATCCACCGAAGCAGCATTGAGCTTGTCAATCTTGCCTGACGAGGTCAGGACAATCTAGGCTAAAGCTTGAGGCAAGGTTGTAGGTGAAAGGCTGAATGACACAAAAATACAGCAACCGTACAGTCTATAAAATCTATATCTTATTGTATCTTTAAATGTAGCAGGTATGCGATGTATTGTAGTAACAATATTGAAAACCGAAACAATACATATAAGGTAGGAACTGCTTACAAACTAAGACTTGTGATTTTTCCAAATAGTAACAGAGTGTTAGAAGAAGGAAAATTGAATAAAAATTGTTTACAAGAGACGAATGTTTTCAAAGTTTATATTTTACTTTTGTCAATAACAAATTGTTCACTTCCTAGGAAAATGTAATGCACTGACAAGATCCAAAAAAAAAAAAAAAAAAAAAAAAAAATGAAGCCCATTCTTGTTCCAGTTATAGATAAGTACCAGCTTAACCGAGCCTTACTTTGGTTTTATTGTTGGTTTTATTGACATTTGTTATAGTGTCATGGTAATCAAGCTATTAAATCTACACCAGACTCTTCACAGATAACAGCTATTAAAAACTGCTTAAAATTAATGTTCCTTTATTTTTGTATACCTTTTGCTGTTATTTCGTTACCTAAATAGCAACCCATAAGACCAATGTTCAAAATTACGACGTTTTAAACTTAAATTTAGATTAAATTCGATTTTTCCTGGTATGGAGAGGCTGTTTCTAAACTTATTTTTGGGTCAAAACATTCTTAAAATCTACCCGCTAGATTTCAAGATCGTGGAAAACACATCCCTTCAACAATGCTCGTATTATAGTATAGGATAAGTATAGTATTGAGAATGTGTGTTTCTTGCCGACTAGAATTGGTTTCATAAGAATCAAATTATTAAATCTATCAAGCTACCTTTGATAAAAACTAAATATTTAACAACACTTAAAATGCTTAATGGCTAAAAGTGTGCTTTTAATACATGTTTAGGAGTTTAAGAAAGGGATTAAATTGTGGCCTTCTAATATAATTTCTTACCATTTTTGGCAGTAGTTTTGGCATGGCTGCTGCGTAGCTGTGATCTGTTGGCAAGGCTATGGTAGATGTATTCTGTTTCAAATCCTGGAAGTTGAAAATTCAAGAGAAAACACTAAATTAATGAATGAAACATTAATAGGGCCTATTAAAAGTATTTAACAGTGGACAAATATTGAAAGCAAATGTTTCCAACAAACTCCTTTTCAGCTCATATCAGCTAATTCATTAACACTGAAATAAACTAGTCTACTCAACCAGGTTAAATAGATATAGAGTGCTCACCAGTTCTATGAAGCTAACCTCTCGGAGATGTGCCATCTGTAAATAATAATTTATTTTATGATCTTTTATTTTTTGTTTTTGTTTTTTCTTTTTTCTTGGATTGTGTGCCTGCATGGTTTTGTGCATGGACTTATTTTATGCATGGATTTTGTTTTGACATGGACTTGCATGGTTTGATGCATTTTAGTTGTACTGCTTGCTTTTGTGAGTCCAGAGGACTGCTTGAATTATTGTCTTGTAAAATTTTGACTTAGCCAATTACTGTTTAGGTTTAACGGCTGAATAAAATTCATTGATTCATTGATTCACCAGATAGGGAAAAGTGTCCCCTGTTGACTGGCGCCATGTTACCCGCTGTTTCTTTGGTAACCAGTCCTTTGTTTAAACTTTCCCGACAGTAATTTACCATTTTACACCTATCCGACATTTCTATGGTAACCAACTTCAATAGCCTACTCACAGACCACCAAATCAAATTAATTTTAAAACAAACAACAAATAAACATATGTTTTAAAACCATCATCAGTAATTTTTTTAAGCTTGTAGCGACCAATCAGAATAGCTCAAACTAGTAACCAAGGAAACGAGAGTAAAGTGTGGGATGGTTGCCAAGGAAACGGCGGGAATAATGGGTAAAGTGGCGCAAATAAAAAAAGGGCCACAAAATTAACATGTGATGAGCACTCTATGAGCACTCTATATCTATTTATACCTCGTTGAGTCTATTATCGTCCTAGACAGGCTTAATGGCAGCTGCCTCAATCACCTGTTCCAATTAAAAACTCCCATTTTAAATGGAAAAGCTGATTGCGGCACCCGCCAATAAGACTGTCCAGGACTATTTTTGGAAGGTGTTCCTTGAAACGGGTTTTGAACGAACGTGACGTTTGCCCTTTATAAAAACTAGGACAGCTGTCACAGTTCAGTTAATATATTCCAGTCCCTTTGGATTGATCAGTAGGTGGGATATTTCTTGATTTAAAAAGGAGGATAACTTATTGGTGGTTTTAAACAAAAATTTTACCTGATTTTTGGACATCTACCTCTTTTGTGTGTTATTTAAACTATTGCCATATTCAGAAATATACAAGGCCGCCAGGAAACAACCCCAGCACATCTTAAATGAGAAATCCTCCTTTGAATCGGATATTGTGTATGAAACTGCTGTCAACGTCGAACAAATGATATCAAGATACAAAGCAGCTGATAAGGACAACGATAGGGGGAGGAGGGGAGGGGAAGCACATCTACGCACCGTAGTCAGTCCGGATCCGCACCTCATACTCGCCGTGTCGTGAAATTTTAATTAACTGTTTTGGCCATGTGTAGTGTATGTTCGTTGTTTTGTGTTCGATGTATGTGTTTTTAAACTATTTGATGACCTCTTTGGAGTGAAGATTTCATGTTTTTAGGCTTGATACCAGGGCCACCAAGAGCATTTTTAAGGCCCGGGGCAGAGTTCCGGTGTGAACCCCCCCCCCCCCTCGGCCCATATCCCTGCCCGCCGTCCATGGTCAAACCAGATACAATATACACATTTCTATTTTCATTTCTTTGGAGATTTATTTCGTATTGATGCACACACTCTGCTTCCTTCTCTTTAGTGATTCATAGTAATATTTTATTACAATTATTGTAAGGTACAGGTAATAAACGTATTTAGGTATACAGTATATGAAATGTTGTATAAAATCTGCACTTTGGCTGGGTCCGAGAGTCCATATTGGAGAGCTACCACGTGGTTTTGGGCCTAAGTAAGTTATTTTAAATTGGCTAAGCTCATAGGAAAATTTTTAAATACAATTTATTTTTTAATGGTTTATTAATTACCTTTATTTTGTTTAAAATCGTCTTATGAAATAATCTGAAGAAGCCACGCTCATTTCAATCAAACTCAGAAATATTCAGAACATTGCGTCTACAGGTGGAATGGTGGCGCGAGCACGGTGGTGTAACTCTCCAATGGCGGCTCGGGACGGCGCGTAGTCTGTTCACTGACACAGAGCTTCAAACCGCAAAGACTAATAAAGGCTGATCACTACTCAGGTCATAGACTATACTTTGTTACGGTTTGATGATTTTGATAGGTCTTCAAATAAACACATATATGGTGTTACTAATAGGCTATGCAGCAATAACATTTTGATACCGTAAAAAAACACCTGAAGATGAGGTCCCATCTCTTGAGGCCCAGGGCAAACTGCCCCCCCTGCCCCCCCCCCCCTTCTCGGCGGCCCTGATAATGACACCTCACTGAGTGTCGAAACCGATCGCCACTGCAGCGACGTATGGATTGCGGATGATAAATAAGGTATTATAACCTCTTGTAGCAATTTACAAATCAATCCGGATGCAAATAACTAAAATGAAGTTAAAAATTTTATCTTACTATACTGTTACTGTGCCGAGTTGAAATTTGGTATCTAAAGTACATTTAATATGCTGTAAATTAATTTAAAATATTCACACGGAAAACGTATCTAAAATAAATTAAAACAAGATACAGTATATATTTAGCTGAATTATTTTCTTATTTTTAACATTATTGTAAAATTGTTCATATTGTTGCGAGGGACATTGTATATAAATAAGGGCGCCAAAATCAGATCTCGCATGTTCCAGAAAACCTCCTAGGGACTGGCCCTGAACACATTTTGAACATTCAGATTGAATTTAATTGGACATAATTTTAAGATCTTTCTTTCACCTCATCTATTAGAGATTATCTCTTTTAGGAGGATGTTAAATTGTGATTTTTCATGTTATTTTCCCTTAAAATGCTTGATTTCAAGGTATTAGCATTACTTTCTTTTACAAACCTATATTTACTGCAACTAAAATCTGTAATAAAAAATTGATGAATTTTATTTCGTGTAGTAATTGTAAGAAAGTAATAGTAGTAAACTATTATAATAAAAGCTAACCAGTAACTATACCTGCAAAGGTGCAGCAGAGGCCAATTTGTTTGCTTCTAATGAATGCACTAGTTGTTTGTAAAGGTTCTCAACCATTTTCAATTCTTCTTCAGTTTCTACCGAATTTTCAATTGTTTCTTTGATTTCTTCAATGAGATTCAGCTTTTGATCATTTAATGAAGGCTCAATATCTTCTTCACCACTCAGTTCATCCAGTACAGTACATTCAATCATATTACCATCCTCATTTAAAGAATCTATTATTAGCAATTTCTTGCTTTCTAGATTTTCAGTTCCTTCTGTTTGAATTTTACGTTTGGATTTTGACCGACGTTTTTGCTGATTGTGTTGGCACAAATTTTCATGCCCAACATGTTTTGAAATGAAAAGTATTTTTACAGAATTATTATTCATGATCTTTACTCTAATCACTGCTGGACAAAAAGAATCAATCTTGCAGGTTTGCCTGATTCTTGAAAAACCTCTTTTCCGATGAAAACCACTTCTATGACAGCGAAAGAGCATCGTTTTAGGCGATGAAAATTTGGCAGTGTAACGGCTTACGGTTTTAGTTTCAATTTCTTTCTTCCATTCAAAAAACTTACCTATTGAACTGAAATTAAAATTCTCTTTTTTTATATCAATATTATGAGCTACTTTGAAATGTTGGTGAATTTTTTGTTCAGCTTTACAGCCACTATAAATACATTTACAGATTGGACACTTTTTTGTATTGATGATCACAGGTGAACCTTTTTTGTGTTTTTCTCTCTCATGATAGCGAAGGTGAAATTGGTTTTTGAATTGATATTTACACATTGCACATTTAAATGGCTTATCAACCCTACCTTCCTTATGAACTCTCGAAATATGTAATTTTAAATTATATTTATTCGAGATTTTTTTGCCGCATAACACACATTCCAATTTTAATTGCTGTGTTTTCTGTGTTTTTAAATGTTGACGATCAATGTGATGCTTTAAGTTAGAATTCCGGGTGTACTCTTTATGACACAATGAACAAATATATTTTAATTTTGGTAAATCAACTTTTGCTGTGTGAACTCTTTTCACATGTCGATTGCAATAATAAGTTTTAGTAAATTCTTTACTGCAAAATTCACATTTCACTAACCTGTTAGGCCCACTGATATTAGACTTTTCCATCTGAAAAGGAAACAAACTTTATATGAGTGCTTGAGGAAGTTGATAAAAGAGATAGTTTGACTCATACTAGCCTACTGCTTTATAAGCATTGCTCACTATTGGGCAAAACTTTGCTATCCCACTCCATCGATGATGTTCCATCGTTAATCGATTGTTTGTTTACAAATAGGCTCTTTATACATTACCTGTGATTAATAAAGAATAGGTATTAAATTAGTTGTTATTGTTTTTATTATTTATTTATGTTTGTTCCTCATTCCTATCAAAATGTCGTCCAATGACGTTCCTGTTACTATAGGCCTAGGTACCTATAATAATGGTTGCAAAATTCTTTCTTCTTATCATATATTTTTCTCCTTCCCTTCAAATCCTAAGAGGTGTAGCTCAGGTTTACACAGGACACATCTAAAAATACACCCATCGCAGAAGACCTGCGTATTCAGCAAATTTCCAAAGGTGATTAAGATTTTTTTATTTCCCCATAAACACCATAGGAATGAGTCACCATAGGAAATGATTTGCTGCCATGAAATGTTGTTAGAAAATGTTAGTTGTTAATAAATGTAATGGTCAGGTAAGGTAAATATCAAATTTTATCAATATTCGGCACTTTTTAATTTTCCAAATAAACTCCATCGAGGGTGAGTGTAGGTTTGCTGCCATATGGGTGTTGTAAGCATATATCAGTTAAACCCTACCGAGTGAATGTGCATACCAAATTTGATCAAGGCTACTACCGTAATAGCGTATTCCCTATAGGGAAATTCGCCAATAAACTTAGTACAGTACATTTTAATTTTGTGATGTTCTACTTTGAAACCGGCTAAGTTAATTGTTTTGGTTACACTATATATACTTTAGTTACCGTACTTTTTATGGCACTCAAGGCACTATTTCAAAATTCACCCAAAACTTTTTGAATAAATACAATTTGGAAAAAAATGATCAAAAATTAATTGCCTTGACAGCAATAAAACCCTCAATTAGTATTTTAATAAATTACCTAAACAGCAATAAGAGTTTTAAATAATATTAAAATTTGTATAGTATTCTTTGTTATTCTAGCAAGTTACAATGTATAAATTAACAAATTATATTTATATATTATTCGCAATATCGATAAAATAGCAAGAGGCCTATGATCGCAAATTCGTGATGTTCCATCCATTATAACAATGGAATAGGATAACGGATGTTTCACTAACATTCATTAACTTTTCTCACTATGCATAAATACAGGGTGCGGCAAAAATCCGACCTGTTTTCATTCGCGCACCGCTCAGCGACAGCACATCTGAGAAAGGTGGGGGTAGGCTTGTTGGAATGCAAATTTTATGCCATTTTAGTAGTTATGGAGTAGCGGTCGCTTGAACAACGCTAGTTCCTTATCAAGATGTATGTCAATATTGGTGGTTCAATCATTGCTCCTCAGCGGCAGTTTCGTGCATTCTTTCAATCAGGTCAACATTTAGAATTCCGAATCCTAACACAATTATGCAGTGGGTTACTAACTTAAGATCAACTTGTTTTGAGTTGAAAACGAAGCCAACAGGCCGTCCAAGGTCAGCGCGGACGCCAGAAAACATGGATGGAGTCCTTGCTGCTGTGAGGAAAACAGTCCTCGTCCGCCCGTTAGAAAACAAGCTAGTGATTTGCTCGTGTCTACGCCACAAGAATTTGGTTAAGATAATTGAACTATGTACACTAAATGCTATTAAGGATAGTATATTAGGGATAGTATTCCAAACCCATCACATCATTGTGGACACCCCGGGAATCAAACCGGTGACATCTTGAACCAGAGTCCAAGGTGAAGCTAGCGAAATGCCTTGAACATGGCTGACCATTCGGTTTGACAAATTTTGTGGTTCGATCTTAATCCCCATTCATACCAATTAATTGGCTATTGTTCAGTAATTAAAGCCCACTGACCATGCAAAGCAAAAAATTTTCGACAAACAAATGATTGATTTAAATGCTGATAAAGAAATGTTAATGTTTACTGACGAGAAGCACAAGATACGCCCCGATAACGAAAGCGTGTTATTTGACATGCTTAATGTAAACATGTAGGTTAGGCAACCACTACTCAATGACTACTGAAATGGTATAAAATTTGCTTTAAAATAAGCCCACCCCCACCACCCTCAGACGTCCTGTCGCTGAATGGTGCATAAAAGAAAATAGGTCGGTTTTTTTGCCGCACCCTGTATATCTTTGTCCATCAATGTCTTAAATTATATGCATTTTCTAAACTAAAGGTTTGTTTTCATTGTCTTACTGATATTTCATTGCAATATCATGATTACACTAACAATAACTTAGCCCTAACACCAAATTGACTAATAAACTAACATTTCACATGTTACCTCTGTAGTCCGTTCCGTACGGAACGTAAATGTAACATTTATGTAACATTTACGGAATGTTACGGGTAAGTTCCATAAATCCGTAACAAGGCATGGGACTTGTTATGGGATTTGAATTGCAGCCAAAAAGGCCTTGTCCAATCAGGTGATAGGTTAGTGGGTAGTGCTTGGATAGGTTCAGGATAACTCATAGCACATGTCAATAAAATGTTTTTTTTTTTCAGTTTCTTCTTAAATTTGTTCAAGTCTTCAATTTCTTGAATTTGTTTTGGAAACTTCCAACTACTCAAAACTACTCAAAATGTTTTATAACTTACCCGAAACCGGGTTCTCACACCGGGTGACACCAAAAGGCGAGAACCCGGTTTTGGGTAAGTTATAAAATATTTTAGGTGTCAAGGCTCTTAATTGATTCAATAATACTCAAAATGACGGGGAAATCGAGCTGAACACAAATGTTCAAGAATTTTCGAAATCCGCCTATAAATAACGAAGTTATCGCCGGAAAAGCGGGAGAAATGTGGAAACTGGTTAAAACTTAGTGATGTTTTTATTCAAAATACGTCAAGTGGGTATTCAAGTTTACCGGGATGTTAAGCTTATCACAAATATGTAAAAATTATTTCGATTTAATTTGAAATAAACTGGAAAATGCAGGGAAAGTGTTGGGAAAGCCATCACATTATGAACTATTTTTTTACTTAGCCTATAAAAAGTGTGTCGTGTGGCGGGTCGCCGTCAGGTTGGCACCACGACAGATTGTCACCACGGGGTTTTAGCACCCGGCGTCAGATTGGATCCGAGTCCCTGAAATAACACTCCCCGTAAGGTTGTCACCACTACAGATTGGATCCGATCCTTTCTCGAGATTCCAACCTGTCGGGTACTGTCACGACAGAATGTCACCCCAAGCGGCCGGTGTCTAATTGTCACCACGTCAGATTGGCACCGATCCTCAGAGCCGGCCTTAGAGCGGTGCGACCGCACCAGGCCCCGCGCTTACAAAGGCCCCGTGCAAAAATAAAATAAAGTAAATATACAGGATTTAACTAGAGCACTGGGGGACGGCCTTTTATAAGTGCCACGGCCTTGAAACGGTCATCTACGTCTAAACATTTTGTACTAGTAAAACACCAGTAAAAAACAACTTGAAAGTGGTTACATTATTATGTCATATGAAAGGTAATATTCTGAAACTTCTTATTATAATAGGAGATAACCGATAAGTAGTTGTGTTAAAACGTTAAAACATGCTATTGTTCTTATGCTTTAATCAAATTCTACTGCGCATTCTGAACTAAATGTATGCATTTGAATAACTTCTGGAAAACTCTGGGATAAATAGAACGGGTCATTTGAGCAAGCAACCGTGAGATAGCATAGATTTTGGCTGGGTCCATATTGTTAGGTTGATTATTTACTTCGTAAAATAATAGTAGCCTATCTAGAGATCGCTTCTGGCCAAAACTTGACTAAAATTTTTGTTGATTTCTGATGTTTTTTTAAACATTTGTTTCAAAAACCATTAGAGGCATAATTGATGATTTTGAGATATGTTTATATTACCAAAGTTTGAGTTTTTTAAAAAATAAAATTCCTGGAAAAGGTGGTGCTCATACGAGTTAAACGTATGATTTGACATTTGATTGTATTTGAATTTTTTTAGTTTTACAAAGTGATCCAACAATTGCTTTTTTTAATGTTGGGTCATTGTATTAGGTGGTTTTGTAAAATATCGATGTAAAGCTTATGGAATCGCAAGGAAACACTTTGGATCAGAATTAAATTTCATGCTATCGTTATAAAGTTACAGGGTTTTAGTATCTAAGATTTTTGAACACAAAAAATCCCTCATATTGGAATAGTGTAAGATATAGAAATTCATCTAAATATCGATATTCTTAATTCTATAAGGGTTTTGTATAATAAATCCCCTTTTCTCTTGAACTGCTTAACCGATTTTTAAGATTGAGGTGTCATTTTAAAGCTCAAGATCTACCGCGTTGACGAATGGTGATTAAAAAAGTCATTTCGTTTTGGGCTTCGCCCCCCTAGCCCTTGATTTATTTCACGATGGCACTTAAAAATTGTTACCAACTTTCATTATTAAATTTTTTAATGAACAACGGGAGCGGCAGCTCAATGGTAGAGCTCTGGCCTCACAAGCCAGCGGTCCCCGGTTCGATCCCGGGCGACAACATTACACGCACAAACATGAGCGGTCACCTCTAGCTAGCCATGTGACTTAATGCCGTGTCGGTACCTTGCTGTCCTTAGATCACCATACAGGCCTATTGGCCTATGGTGACGGGCAGTGGAGGTCTTAAAAAAAAAAATGTGAATTGTAACTAAGCAGCTAATATTAGCTTCAGATTAATTTTCACTTCAAATTATAAACAAAAATATATTGTCTGTAAGTGCATAATCAACATCAATAATTGTTTGAAAAGTCTTATATAATTCCTACGATTTGTACTGTAGGAGAGTGCCTCACAAACAAAAAGAAATTTATTACAAAATGCGCACTTTGCCACACGGGTCCGTTAGTTTGTATTAAAAAGCTTTAAACCTATGTACTTTAGATACTTTACTATTTAAAACACCGACGCACTCTGTGGTGTATATTTTAAGATAAGTATGACTGAAGGGTGAGTGTGACGGTTGTGATGGTTGTGATGGATCAGATGAGTAGGTTTGTTACTGACAAATATCAGATGTTTAATTTAAATATGATATATTTTTTGTATTTTAATTTCCTGATATTCGAACCAGCGACCTTCAGTTTCCTAAAACCCTGTATTTATGCATCATTGAAATTTTGTTTACTGTTCCTTTCATTTAATTTAGTACTAAATTATTTTATTCAAACGTTGTCGGACGAGCCCTTGGATTGTGTAATAAACTTCAAACACATTACGAGTAAACAGGCGTCGCGACTTTAGGCCACGCCGCGCTGGCCCCACCCCCGTCCCTCAGGTGATAAAAGTCATAAAGGTCTGAAATTTTACAGAAAACTGGCCACGAGAATACATAACTCGTTTGAGTTCAGTTATAATTATGTAATGTTTTAAAAAATACTGTGATGAAGCCTATGTTTAAGAACTATACTGTTGCATTGTAGTTTTGTTACTTTTACATATATAAACCCCCGCATTTACTATATAAAAAGTAAATCCTCCCCTTCTAATGACTGTAGGGTAATTAATAATTTCACTGAACAAACTGTGAAAGTTTGATTGGAAAATAACAAGCATAACTAAAACTGAAGTGAGTTTTGTGTAAAATTTTGTTTAAAAAAAATCATTATAAAACATACGTTTTTGTGATAAAATGAAAAAAGCCATACAAAATATTGTTCATCTCATCAACTTACACCGATTAAAACATAATTAGCTTGTAGTAGGCCTAATCAACGTGGCCTGTTGGTCATTAAAATTGTGAGTCCCCCGCTAGCCAACTGGATGCGTCCATGTGTAAAATGGATTGTGCATTGACCTTGTAACAAAATTATAAATAGGGCAATTTATATCTACAGTTAGGAATGATATGTGATGACATTGAAAACGAGCGCAATGGATAGCCAAAAACAATAATTCCCAGTTTTTTTACAGTAAATATGGAAGTTTTTTTTTATTTACTATTTATTTGTAATTTTCCATTACCACGAAAGTGTACTTCAATGCATTAAATGGTTATTTGTATGTTTAAGGCCTATAAAGTAATTTGGGTGTGTTGTGCTAGAATGGAAACGGTTATGATTCAACTACTACTTCAAAAACTTTTTTACAGTGCAGGTCTACAAAAACTAATTGAAACTTTGCCTCACTGGATCGATCTGAATTGAGGGCTTTCTCCATTCACGGTTGTCTAAGAGAAAATTATAATTCAAGGATATGTCGAACACTTATAGTTACAAACACTTATAGTTACAAAATAATTAAATACAAGTAAAGCGTGTTGATTATTTTAATTTTCAAAAAAGTCTTCCCAGTATTATAGTTGGTATATTTTACGCAATTTTTCATAAGTAACTATTCGTCGTGAGGGATTGTCGAATCGGAATGTTGGCCTAAAATAAATAAAACTAAACTAAAATTAGTTGGTTAAAATAAATAAAACTATTTGTCAATGATGCAACACCAAAAGGTCAGGAATTCCCAATGGTGAAGAGGCTGTCGAGTCGAAATTTAACTGCTCAGATCAGCCAACCATACCGAATGTAGGGGCCACCGGGTGAGGTTACATATTTAATAGTGTAATTTTTCAATAGACAGACAAATTAACTTCGAGGGAGTGTGTTTTGAAGTCCCATTCGGAAGCTAAGGAATGCTACTTATTTTTGTACATTAGATTTGTTCAAGGCTTACGTTCATGTAGCTGTTGATGAGGAAAGCTCACTCATTCAAGCTATTTCAACGCACAAGGGTACCTATAGGGTTAATCGCCTGTCTTTTGGTATCAAAACAGCACCTAGCATATTCAACCAGATCATTGAACAAGTGTTAGGCGACTTACCTGGAGTAAGTACCTATTTTGATGACATTATAGTTTATGGTGCTACTCTAAATGAGTGTTACATGAATTTGTGTTCTTGCCTTGACCGGCTCCAAGCCAACAGTCTTCATATTAATCGCAAGAAGTGTCTTTTCTTTCGCAAGAGCATCACATACTTAGGGTTTGTAGTCGAACACAACAAGATTTCAAAGTCCCCAGCAAATGTTGCTTCAATTCTAAGTGCTGAGCCCCCAAAATCGGTTGATGATGTCCGAAGGTTTTTGGGACTTGTAACTTACTGTTCAAAGTTCATCCCCTCGGCTTCTACTTTAACTTACCCTCTTCGTCAACTCCTCATCAAAAACCGTAAGTTTCAATGGACCAAAAATTGCGGAGATGCCTTCAACAAAATAAAGCAGGAAATCGCATCTGATCGAGTACTAGTACCCTACGATCCTAACTTGCCGCTTTCTCTTGCATGTGATGCTAGCCCATTTGGTGTTGCTGGTGTTCTGTCACATACAATCAATGGTTCTGAACGCCCAATAGCTTTTGTTTCTCGTTCACTAACGAAATCAGAAAGTCAATATAGCCAGCTAGATAGAGAGGCACTTGCGATAATTTTTTCTGTGAACAAATTTTTTCCGTACTTATATGGAAGAAAGTTTGACCTCATTACTGACAATCAACCTCTAACTCGAATCTTTCATCCAAATAATGTCCCACCTATGACGGCAGGACGTCTACTCCGCTATGCTGTCTTCCTCAGAGGTTTTGACTACACCATCAGACATAGGAAAGCTGCTGAACATACAAATGTTGACTACCTGTCCAGGTCATCCACAGCAGAAACAAACAAGGGCATTGATACTACTATTAACAAAGAAGTTGAAGCAATAGAACTCATGTCTATTCTGAACATATCTTCAATTGACATATCAAGTGAATCAATCGCAAGAGAAACAACTCATGATGTTTCCATGAAGCCTATTCTACAACAGCTGAACGAAGGTACAAATGATCCAATCTATTCACTAAATCAGGGAGTTGTATTTAGAGGAGAACGAGTATATGTTCCAGCATCACTCAGGTCACAGGTTCTGCAAGAACTACACTCCACCCATGTTGGAATCGTACGGATGAAGCGCCTTGCACGCAGATACTGTTACTGGCCTGGAATCGACCAAGACATTGAGCACAATGTTCGATCTTGTGTTCCCTGCTCTGTAAACCAAAATCAACCAACCAGGATAACTCACTCCTGGGAGACACCTGATCCAAACTTTGAGCGTGTTCACATGGACTACGCAGGCCCATTCCATGGCCATCACTTCCTGGTGGTTGTTGATGCAAAGTCCAAATGGCCAGAAGTAAAAATAACACGATCAGATCCAACCTCAACAATCACAATAGATTTCTTACAAGATATATTTTCCAGTCACGGATATCCAAACGTCCTAGTCTCTGACAATGCTACAATTTTTACTAGTCAAGAATTTCAACAATTTTGTAAAGAAACTGGCATAACTCAGAAATTTTCAGCTCCCGGTCATCCAGCGACAAATGGATTGGCAGAGCGCTACGTTCAAACCATCAAGTCAGCTTTAAAAAGGAATCTGGAAGATCAAACAATAGTATCAACAAAATCTCTACTTCAAAAAGTTAGAGACATCTTATTCCGATATCGATCAACACCACTTCAATCTGGAGAATCACCAGCTGAATTGTACTTAAACCGCAAGATCCGAACAAAACTTGATGTCCTACGGCCAACTAATGAAACTAACAATGATCAGGCAAGATGCACTAAGGTCAAACGCTCATTTGTCCGGGGAAAACGAGTACTCGTCAGGATTGGACCGCAATGGAAATTTGGAAAGATTTTAAGTCGGCTTGGCACTCTTCATTACAAAGTCCGACTCGACTCAGGATACATATCTAAGAGACACATTAATCAACTGAAAAATACAGAGGTTCCAGAAGCAATAGAGAAAAGTCCAGACAGAAGCAAGAACCAAGAGGAAAACCTCAAACCAAAAGTTAACCAAGAGGAAAACCTAGAAAACGCAGATATGATATTAATTCCGCAACAAGTGTGCATCCCTCCGGATGATCAGCCACCTCAGAGACCGCAGAGGCTAAGGAGAGCACCACAACGATTTAGTCCGTGATTTGCTGTAGCGTGGGAGAATCTGTTATATCTTTATAATTTCAATCTTCTATGTTTAAAAAAATATGAATCAGCTGTTTAAATAATTATGTAAAAATGTTTTTGTTTACAGATTATCAATAAAATGAGTTGTACTTTTCAATTCTCCATGTAGGCCTATTTAATAAATAGAATAATAATTTAGTCAAAGATAGAATACTCTACAATCGTGATTTTTCACTAAGCAATAAAAATTCAAGTTCTCTTTAAAATGGCAAAAGGACAAACTTTCTGGACCAATCTTAAAGGCGTTGCGGACGTTTCTAACTTAACATTAGTCTTATGTGAATAAAAAAACCATTTACCATTTACCATTTACCATCCGGTGTCTTCTCCACAATCCAGGGGTCGGGGAATCGTCAGCAGTCTTCCTGAAGATTCTTCAGGGTCTTCTCGAAGTGAGCTCCGAGCCTATTCCAGTCTCAAGTGTTTAAATGTGTGGTCAGTAATGAATTCTGCAGTGGTGTAGTAAGGTCTGGTTGCTAGGTAAAGTTTTAGTTTACTATAGAAAGTGTCAAACTTGTCAATCGTTTTAAGATGGGCCGGAAGTAAGTTAAAAAAGTAAGAGCCAGAGTAGTAGGGACTGTTATTGAATTTCTGCAGTCGGTGCTGTGGTAAGTTTATGTCAAATCTATTTCTTAGGTGGTAAGTGTGTTGTTCGGATCTCAAGGTAGGTATGGATTTTTTGGTAAGGATAATGGATTCAAACAGTTACAGGGAGATTACTGTGAGGATATTGTACTTCTTAAAGATTTGCCTGCAGTGGTCAAAAGGCTGTAGTTGAAAAATCGTCCGAATTGTCTTCTTTTGGATGATAAGGATGCGCTTCATGTTTCTGGCTGTAGTTGAGCCCCATGCGGCCACTCCATAACGCAAGTGTGAGGTGAATAATGAATAGTAGGCTACTAGTGCAGTGTGCTCGTTTGTCATGGCTCTGATTCTCCTAATTACATAAAGTGCAGAAGATAACTTTCCACAGAGGTAGTCAACGTGGTCATGCAAGCTAAGATTTTGATCCAAGTAGACACCCAGGAATTTGGTTGAAGATGATACAGGCATGTCCAGGCCCTGCCAGTTGTCATTAGCTGTGTTTTGGTTGTTCGGAGTAAAGTTAATAAGGACAGTTTTGGCTTTGTTTATACTAAGTTTCATGGAGTTACACACCGATGTAGTTCTTTCCAGCGTTGAATTTATTAAATTACTATTATTGATGTGGTGGTTGACCGGTACTACTATTGTTGTGTCGTCAGCGAATAGGATACTTCTTATGCTACTGTCCAAGGATTCAGGAAGGCTATTGATGTAAATCAAAAAGTACAGAGGGCCAACAATCGAGCCTTGCGGAACGCCTCTGGTAGTTTCCCTTAAAGATGACTTGATGTTCATGACTGTGTTGTTTTGCTGATGTCCGATCTCAACGTATTGAAGCCTGTCCGTAAGGTAGTGTTCAATCCAGTGTTGGGCCTTGTCTGTGATGTTAAATTGTTGTAGCTTTCGCATAAATATGTTCCAGTTGAGATGGTCAAAGGCCTTTTGAAGGTCCAGGAAAATACCTGTTGCACTTCTCCTGCCTTCCCATATGTCGTTAATATCCTTACATAACTTAGCTAGTGCTGTGTTAGTACTGAACCCTTTTCTAAACCCGTGTTGACAAGGGGAAAGAAGATTATTTTCTTCCAGATGGGCTATCAGCTGGTTGTAAATAGCTCTTTCAAGGAGTTTAGATATGGTAGGCAAGTTTGAAATGGGCCTATAGTTGTTGGGGTCTGATCTTTCTCCCTTTTTAAATACTGGGTAGATTATGCCATTTTCATTTTGCTTGGAACAATAGCCTGTTGAATGGAAGAATTTATAATATGGTGGACAGCTCTTAGCAGCTCATCCTTGCAGAATTTAACAATTTTCCCTGACAGATCGTCGTACCCAGCCGAGTTGTTTGACTTTATGTTGATGAAAAGCTTATCAAGTTCGGATACTGATATGGTTTTGAATGTTGTGAGTAGTGGCAGGCCCATAGCATTGTCTTGTTGTGGATTTTCAGCCTCAGTGTGATGGGTTGATTGTTGTGCAAATAAATCATTAAAAATGTTGCTGACATGGTATGGATCAGTAATCACCTTTCCGTTGTTGACTAGACTAATATGATTTATTTGGTTGCTCTGTTTGCTTCTTTCTTTATTCACTATTTTCCATATCTCCTTTGTTTTGTTTTCTGCTTGAGTTATTTTATCTATTGTATGCTTTTGCCTTCTGTTCTTCACCTCGGAGTCGTAAGCCCTCTTCAATTCTTGGAATCTGAGTTTATCTTCAGGAGTCCCTGTAACATTATATCGGTCCTGTGCTGCGTGCATTGCACTCTTTTGGTTGATGAGATCCTTGTCCCAGAAAGTAGGTTGCCTGGCGGTGTTAATTTTTTTAGGCTCCTTTGGCATTACTTGTTCCAGGTTATTCACTATTATTGACATGAAGTTGTTATATTTGATTTCAACTGAGGATGGGTGGAATACTGGTTCCCAATCCACTTTTTTGAGTAGGTTCTTCAATTCCTTAAGTTTCGCTTTAGAGAAGTTTCTGGCATATTTATATGTTGCCTGGTGGGGTTTATTTCTATTTTTTATTTTGCAGACCAGAAAGTGGTGATCAGAAATTGTTGTGTCAAAGGCTGTAGTTTCAATTTCATTATTCCTTAAATTTGTGTAGCATCCATCTATGCTTGTAATTGTGGTAGGTGTCCTTCTGGTGATCGGGATCTGATATATGTGGCATCCATGCTCAGCCAAAGTGTCTTGGAGCTGCTTCACCCCCTGATCCTCTGGTTTTAAGATGTTAAAATTAGCATCACCCAATATCACTATATGGGAAGTCTTTGGTGAGAATTTTTTTAGTAGGTTACCTAATTTATCCAGAAAAATCATCTCAGTTCCAGCAAGTGGTGATCGGTAGCATCCAATTAGTATCAAGTTGTGATGTTTGTATCTGAGTTTAATTGCAATTGTCTCAAAATTTTGTTCATCAGGTTTACAGGGATCATCCAGATGCAATGTTTCAGTTGTGATAGGGAAATCTTCCTTCAAATACAGTGCAATACCTCCCCACATGTGCTGTGTTCGACAAAAATTTGGACCTAATTTGTAACCATCCAGGTTTGTGAGTAACAGTTCTTCCTTTCTTAGCCCATGCTCTGATATTATTATCACATCAGGTTTATGTTGATTCAACTCTATTTGCAATCTATCAATTTTCCCCTGGAAACCCCGCTGGATGTTGAGGTGGAAAACGGTTAGAACCTTATTACATGTGTTTAGGTTTGGTCCATTTTTTCTTATATTTAAGCCTGAGTTATTTTTACTTTCAAGTTGTATAAGGGGAGTTTCTAAATTCTCTTCTAGGCCTACATTAATTGTTTGCTATGCTTCCGGCTGTGAGGCCTGGTCAACATCACTTTCAGAGTGGCTTTGGTCTGTGACATCCAAGTTAGGGTTTGGGTCAGGTAAATTGAAGGATTGTTCGACTAGTTCACGGTGGCTTTGGTCTGCTGTCTCTGGTATATATAATTTGGGTCGAGTATTTTTAAGAACTGTTTAGCCAGTTTTTTTGCCCCTTCTTTATTCAGGTGAAGTCCATCCCAGTTTAGGTCACTTTTACTTATGCATGTAGTATTGTCAATGTAGTTTATCTTAAGCTGGTCACACATGAAACTAATTGCTTTATTTGTTTCATCGATAAATCTGTCACTAAAATCCTCTCTGTAGGGGATCGAGGCTACAAACCACTCGGTTTGCGGAAATCTTTTTTGATTTGCCTCTAGGGTTAACCACAAAGGCCTCATCACGTGATTTGGCGTTTTAGAAAACGGAATGTTGTTTGTACCCAAATTAACAATGACTTTGTTCGGAATTTTGTCTCGGCTTGTTAAAAATTGACTCAAATCTAAGACCTTTCTCCCTGGGATTATTCTCGTTTCAAATCTTGGTTTGTTAGGCCCCTTTAACAACTTGACTGTGTCCTTGATTAAAGAATCTCCGATAATTAGTGGGCTTCTCCTGGTTTTTTGTGCCATGGGAACCGTTGTTTGCTTCATATTCATGGACACCTCCATTTCAGCAGCTTCCTGGGATGCAGTTTTTCTTTTTCTTCTATTTCCTCCTGGGAGTTTTCAACTTGACGAGGTCCATCCTCCTCTGCCACTGGTCCAGTCTTCGAAAGATCGTAGATCAAGTTCTCTAGCTTAAAAATAACTTCCTGTTTCTTAGCAATTACTTCAGAGAGTCTCGCATTTTCTCCCTTAAGGGTATCGGTTTCGCTTTTCAAGTCTGTGATATCCTCCATTAAAATCTTTATAATCTCGTCATATTGCTTTGAATTTTGCGAGTCCTTTCGAATCGGGTTTATTCGTGTTAGGGTCTTGCAGTCAGAGCATACCCATGTCATTTTGCAATTTTTTTCATCAAGTAACATATTGTATTGATCATCGTTTATATATACACACTTTGCATGGTACCATTTGTTATAATCACAGTCGCATGAGATCGCTTTGTCATCTATATTTATGCCAATGGTGCAAATTGCACAAGGGTAGCTAGGTTCTGAATTTTTATCTACTGGGTCATTACATTTTTCCCGATTCTTATTTTCCCTACCAGATTTTTTGGCAGGCCTACCCTTAGGAGCCATAGTTTTGTCGTCCTAGTTGAACCGCTATTTCTTTGGTTTGGGATGGCAGGGTTAAAAGCTTTAGGTGTTTGGTGTGGTTTGGGTTTGGGTTGGCAGGATGGGTTTGGACAGTTTGAAAACAGATCCCTAGACATACTCGTGCATACTCTTAAGACACAATGTCTGAGACACCTATTGCAACCCGCTAAGGTTTCACAATTTCATGTTAAAACTTTGGCACTGCATTCGCGATTTACGCACCGCCACACTGTTTCTCCGCACTTATTTTCTTTTTTCTTCATGTACCTTTATATTATAGCTGTTGTACAATAGGCCTCTTTTGGTGGTCGAAAACTTCATATTCACACTGATGTGTCATCCTTCCGATCAAACAGGCGAATGACTTTTTAATTTGCCGAGTCCACATGTAAACAAAGGGGTGGGAGAGGGGCGAGATTTCAAGGGGAATTCCAGAGCAAAGCGCGGGCGCACAACCAACGGAGCGATGAACCTTCGGCTACCTGTGTTGCGTTCCTTATCCCTTGTCAAGTTTTCTGCTGGACGAAACAACACTAACTAACGACACTGGACGAAATGACACTACACCGATTTTCAGCACAAGTTTCAATAAGGTAAAATTATGAAAATGTGACATCCTTCACATATCTACTGCCTCTTAGATCATAGGTTATTCGACAAGATATTCTAATCTAGATAAAATAAGGAACAAAATTATATCATTAATCTAAAGTTAAAAAATATCCTAATACTTTTTTATTACGATATAAAGCCAAAAATTTATTCAACTTATAGTTTTGTTTACACTTTTTATCTCCCTTTTACATAAATTTATATTAAATTGCAAATAAAACCCTTTTAGAACCTAAAATTTACAATTTAATTTGCTTTATCGAAAATAAAAAATGCTAACTGGCAAACTACTGATTTACAGTAAGACGTTTATTTGATGTCTATAATTAATAGAAATAAATATCTTCATAAGCATTGCAAGAAAACCGTTTCCTAAAAAGGTCAATGCATCCTACAGTGGTAGAAATTCTAGTTTTTCTTTTATTTAAAAAGTAAGTTTTAAGTTTTGTAAATCAGAGGGTCATTAGTATAATTCAATTTTTAATTTAATGAGGATTAGAATGATAGTCTATGCTTGTGACTTCATTTACTTGTAAATAAAAATACTCGTAAAACTGATACTAAGTTAGGCTATTGCAATACTTCCAAATAATGAAAATTTGACCGCATCTGGTCACGTGACCAAAATTGTAAGCAGGCCCATTAAGTTTTCCTGTGCCCCGCTCGATGACTTTTTGCTGAAAATTAGATTTTGCTTAGGAATATCTAATCAGTAGTAAATATTGATTTTTCTTTATGGGGCAGATACTTCCATAACAGTTCTAAAAAATAATTTAATAATTTAGATATAACAAAACATGAATTATTGGTTTTTGCCTTTCTAAAAACAAATTTATAATTAGATTTTATGCAAATAATAACACTATTTTATAATGTTTTTATCAGTCATTAGGTATAGGCTATAGTTACAAATCATAATAGTTAGTACTAATTAATAAAATTTTTATTTTTTTCTTTGGCTTTTCTACATCAGATTAGGTCTTAGGAAATTATAAATATTACGAGGTGGCCCGTGCGCAAATTGTTTAGCAAATTATGAAGTGACAGAGATCTATTTTTGTTTACTATCTAGCTTTTTAAATTCACCTGAAGATAATCATCTGTTAAATTATACTTCACATTAAAGAACTTGCAATAAAAGTTGGTCAACATTTTAAGGCGCGCCCTCTAGAAATAAATCAAAGGAGAGGGGGACGAAGCCCAAAACAATATGACCTTTTTAATTGCGATTCGTCACTGCGGTATATCCTAAGCTTTAAAATGACACCTCAATCTTAAAAATCGGTTTAGTAGATCGAGAGAAAAAGGGACGTAACAGACGAAATCCTTATATAAGAAGATATATATTATAAGTAGAACAAGGAGGACCTATTAAGCATAGTGGTGCCATGCTGTCGGGTAGTGTCACGACAGATCGTCACCCATTGCAGCCGGCGTCAGGTTGTCACCACGACAGATTGGCACCGCGCCTTTCTCAAGGTTCCAACCTGTCGGGTAGCGCACCGTCAGATTGTCACTGATAGCGGTAGGCGTCTAGTTGTCCCCACGACAGATTGGCACCGGCCCTTCTCGGGGTGACAACCTGTCGGGCAGCGCACACGACTGATTGTCACCTCTAGGATCGGTGCCAAACTGTCGTGGTGCCAATTTGACGGGGTGACAATCTGACGCGTACAGTACCCCGTGTGGCTACTCAATTGACGCGGAATTTTATGTAGAATACTAATATGTATATAAGTATTATTTGAATACAACAATTTAGTACTGAATAAAGATAAAAAACATTTAGAAATAACTTAAAACCATACTGACACTCACATAGGCCTACTCAAATGAAGTAGCCTACTAAACTGTGTTAAAAGTGGTTGTTATTGATGTAGCCTAAAGTGTTGGTTAATATACGGTATAGTAAGTACTATATGCATATTTAAAAACTTAGATTTACATAGAGTATAAAATATTATAATGTTATAGGTAACATAACCTAACTAACCTAACCTAACTTAAGTTAACTATCAAGTCAGTAAGCTTACTATGTTTTATGTTTTATTCCAGAATTATGTACTGTATATTAGGGTACATAAAACTTTGCTCAGTGCTCAGTATGACTCACATGTTGTTAGGCTTGGTTAGGTTAGGTTAGTTAGGTTATGTTACCTGTAAAAAAATTATTTTATACTAACTTAGGCTAACTTATATGTAAATATAAGTTTTTAAATATGCATATATGGAACTCTCTATTAACTAACACATTAGGCTAAATCTGTAACTATCAATTAACTTAAGTTAGTGCTTCATTTAAGTATAAGTGTAGTTTTATTTTAGTTCTAAATGTCTTTTCACTTTGTTCACTACCGGCACCTAAATTGTTGTTTTCAAATCCTACACACATATTCATATTCTACATGAAATTCCGCATCATTTGAGTAGGCTCTATGCACATTCGATTTCACCTTCATTTTGAGTAAACTTACCCACTCTACCTATTTTGGAAGAAAAAAGTTTTCCGGTTTTCCGATTTTCCGGCATTTTCCGCGGAAAAAAACCTAGGCTATCATTTTCAAAATCAGGGGGTAATTTGGGACAGTTTGCAACAAACAAAAAATCAATTTTTAAGAGGTGGCACCTAATTTGCATAATTACCTTAGTTTTATTGACAATACCTGAAATTTTCATTTGATTTGGTTGGTAAATAAGTTACAAATACTTTTCATAGTCAGTGCATGTTACCTTGGAAACCTCAGGCAAGTAAATAGCCTATGACAGTTTGATTCAAATTCCAAACATCATTAAAAATTAAACAACTAGAGATAGAGCTCTGAAACTTAGTATATTTTTTTATAAATTATCTATAAAAGGACCAACCATACCAAGTTTCATCAAAATCCTTGGTGGGTGACATGGCCTGGATGACCTGACATGGAATGACCCACCTTAGTTTATAGGCCAATAGCATACTAATGGAGTTCGATGTCAAACTTTCGCTTGAATTATTAATAGTTTTAATGATATGCCTAAAGAAAAATATCAGCTATTTAATTTGTTATATTCCCATGGTATGATTGATTCTAGGCATGGCATAGTAGCCTAGCCTAGTAACTTACCGCTGTGCAATCTTCTAACTCTAACCTAACAAAATGTATCAAAGATAGGCATATCAATAGGTATTTCTGCCCGTTCTGCCAAAGTGAGCAACAAAAAATAATTATATTTTTAATACTAAAATAATCAAAATCAATTAGGCCTAATTTATTAATTGCAAATTGTTACAACAAATAAATAATACATAAACCATCAATCCTCAGCAATTTTTTGCCAATTTTACTTTTTAAAGTTAGCGTTGCCAACATTGGTTTAGTTTAAGCAGGCATTATTTAATGCTAGTTAGCAGGCTTAGCTTTCCTATGCAGCGATGTTGTTTGATTCATCTGGTTGCTGACCTAATTGTTTCATCAATGGTTTCTTAATAGTATTTATTTATTTACAATAATTACCATATAAGTTATTTAGTGGTTAGTTTGATCTTTTCTGCTATTCACATTGTGTGTGGGTTTATCATACATAGTTTGTGTACTTGGTGTTTCCCAACTGTTACAAATACACATTTAGCAGAGTAATACATATTTCTTGGTAGAAATTATTCTCTATTTATCGTCCAAAACACAATTAAAAATCACATAACAACTAACTAGCACCGCCCACACAACAACCAACAATTTAAACAAAAGATCATATCATTGACTATTGATACTACAGTATAAAGGATCCAAAGTCAATGATCATATGATTAAAAATTAATTGCCATTAAGTAAATCAGCTATTTTGTTCCAATGTTCCAATGTACTGCATTCAAAGAACTTGGCCTTCTCACAATCCCTCCACTTTACATCTTCGAATTAGTATGTTACATAAAATCCCAGAATATCACACCAATCTTCACAAATCACAACTACAACACCCGGAAAAAGGGCATATATGCAATCCAACATAGATTAACAGCCTTTGAACATAAACCAGATTACATACATACATACATATCCCACGTCGTCCTGATTGTACGGAAGCCCTGAAGGGCCAAAGGGTAAGCGATCATTTTTTACACCGCCGTGTTTCAAACACGGCGAGTCGTGTTTGGAAGGCGGCGAACCGTGTTAGAAAGGCGGCGAGCCGTGTTTGAAAGTCGGCGAGCCGTGTCTTTAAAAGTCGGCGAGCCGTGTTTGAAAGTCGGCGAGCTGTAATAAAAATAGACTAGATTAACCAAAAGTATGGCTTTTATTCATTCAAAAGTACAACCATGTTTTGTGTAGAATAAACTTAATGTAAACAAATCTAACATGTGGAACAAATCAGCAGGTGATAATCTTTACATCACCACATTCTCCCCCACTATTTTTTATGGTAGGTATAGCAAATGTAGTCGTTCAGATACGTTGGGGGTCTGACATTTCTTTTGGGACGAGTTTCCCCCTCAGTCGTCTCTCGAACTGGGACTTGAGATTCTGATTGAAGCGTTTCATTTTGATCTTCAACAAGGTCTAAGTTTGAGTACGTTTTATCACCTTCGTTTCTCTCAGAAGTCTTGTCTTCGGGAGGCAAATCACTCGGCTGACCAGCGGGTGCAAGATGTCTCAATGATACTTGAGACTCCGATCCGTCTTTCCTCCTGATGAGAGCATACTGTGGATTTGATTCTAGTAGTTCAACTGGTTCCACTAGGTCATCATATTTACTTGATCTGACAAACTTTCTCAGAAGGACAGGGCCAGGAGCAGACAGCCAAGAAGGTAAGGATTCCCCATTAACAGTTCTTCTAATGTGTATAAAGAATCTTTCATGTGGCGTACAATTTGTGGCAGTGCATAAAAGAGATCTGACTGAGTGAAGAGCTTTCTGTAACACCTCTTCCCACGCGGCAACTGGCAGTCTTGTCTTTGATGGTAGGGGGCCTTTAAAATCAACGTTTAACCGTTCAAAAGGAGTCGTGGCCTTTATCAGTTTTCCTTTGAATTGATGGAACCTTGGTTTTACTTCGGCACATGTTTGACAAGTAGCCGTCATTCGTTTTACATCATCTAGTGTGTAGTTGAGATTTTTAGCTCTGATCCAGTGAAACATTCGAGTGATCCCGGGGTGGCAGAGAGATTCATGTAGTTCAAACAACTTAGCATTATCCCAGCGTACTGAACATGTACGAGATAGTGTATCGGCCTTTTCATTCTCTTTCCCAGGTCGGTACACTATTTCATATTGATAAGGTGCAAGTTCTAGTCGCCATCTCATAACCTTGTCGTTTTTTATTTTGCTAGTATGTTTCTTGTCAAAAACAAACGACAAGGCTTGCTGATCTGTGTATAGTATAAACTCTTTTCCAAGTAGAAATGGTTTCCATTTTTTAAAGCCTCAACAATCGCAGCGGCTTCTTTTTCAACAGCTGAATATAACTTTTCCGATTTGTTCAGAGTCCTAGAAAAGAAGGCTACCGGTCTATCATTTTGACTTAAAGTTGCTGCTAACGCTATGTCTGATGCATCAGTCACCACTACTAGTGGTTCTTGCCCATTCCGAGGAGTGATTAATGAATTGGAAATGTCAAGTTTGAGGGATTCAAAATCTTTGATCGCTTCATGTGACAAAGGGAATGAATCAACTTGTGTCAAATTCTTTATTCTATCCGAGAATCTATGGATCCATTTCGAATAATGGGCAAAAAATCCCAGGGCTCGCTTAAGTGAACCTTTGTCTTTGGGCACAGGAAGGGACAGTAGTGATTTTAGACGTTCTGGATCAGGTCGAATAGAGTTATAAGAAACTAAATGTCCCAACCAGTTAATTGAAGTCTGGTTAAACTTGCTCTTTTCTTTATTCAGAACTAGCCCATATTTGGCTACAGCATCTAAGAATCTTTTCAGATTTTCATCGTGATCTCTTTGATCCTTTCCACAGACAGTCAAATCATCCAAATAAGAGTACACTCCATTTAGATTTTCTTTTTCAATGATCTGGTCCATTGTCTTTTGAAAACAAGCCACCCCGTTAGTAACACCAAATGGGATCCGTGTAAATTGAAAAAGTCGTCCAGCGGCCTCGAAGGCAGTGTATTTCTTTTCTTCATTAGAAATGGGTATTTGATGGTATGCCTGTTTCAGATCAATTGTACTAAACACCTTGTTTGTGGCTACTGTAGA
Source organism: Neoaliturus tenellus (assembly GCA_030545055.2). Classification (NCBI taxonomy): domain Eukaryota; kingdom Metazoa; phylum Arthropoda; class Insecta; order Hemiptera; family Cicadellidae; genus Neoaliturus; species Neoaliturus tenellus. The sequence goes on along the minus strand of CM061536.1, from coordinate 35,315,153 downwards.
TACTAAATCATCTATGTTTGGTAAGGGGTATGCATCGAGGAGAGTAAATTTGTTTATTGTTTGAGAGTAGTCTACACACATGCGCTTCTTACCTTTTTCATTTTTAACCACCAACACTTGTGCCCGCCAAGGAGACGAACTTGATTCTATGATCCCATCAGCTTGAAGTCTGTCTATTTCTTGCTTAATGAACTGAAAGTCCTCTTCTGAGTAACGCCGAGATTTTGTGGCTATCGGCTTACAATCAGGAGTTAAGTTGCTAAATAGTTTAGGTGGTTCAACTTTAGCACAGGAGCCTACTAATAGAGGAGGTTTGCGACCGCCAAACCAAACCTGTAAGTTAGAGTGAAGTTTCATTATATCATGTCCAATAAGCACATCACTGCAAAGATCTTCAAGAACAGTCAACTTGAAATCATTATAATTATGGCCCAGTAGGCTTAAATTGATCTTTACAAAACCATAGACATTGGATTTCAATTTAGAAGCAGCTAGTGATACTTGCCCAATTTCTCCATACACTTTTATTTTGTGCGATTGAACAAAACTCAAATTTATAAAGCTCGATGTACTCCCTGTATCTATTAAGCAATTCGCTGCGTGGCCATTCACTTTAGCTTCAACTGAAGAGTTCTTTAAGGAAGCATTGTGCGCAGTTGCTAGCAGTGCTGCTGATGTACCAGAATTCTTTAGTTTGTTCTTAAAACATTTAGCACCAATACTTTTGCAGACTTTTGCATAATGTCCCAGCTTGTTACATTTACCACAAGTTGCTTCTTTAGCTGGACATTGATCCCTCGAGTGTCTATCATTTCCACAAAAATAGCACTTAGTTGTTCCTCTCTTAATAGAGGAGACTGACTCTTCCACACTTTTCTGCAAATCTGATTCGCTATGACTATCCTCCTTCGCCAGTTTATTTACTGCACAAGTTTGCGTGCCATAATCAGGTTTTGGGTAACTCTCGACTTGAGCTTGGGCCATTTCAAGCGCTCTAGACTGTTTGACCGCTTCAGCCAAGTCTAAAGTTTTATTTTCGAACAGTCTCTGGCGTATGTATGACGAAGCTAAACCATTTATAAATGCATCACGGATATACTGGTCCCTATATTGGAGGCCATTTACAGCTTCAAACACACAATCCTGGCTTAGGAGTTTAAGTTCAGTCACATATTTGTCAATAGTTTCTCCTGGGTGCTGTTTTCTGGTCATCAATAAATATCTTGAAAATATTTCATTCTTTTGTTTTATGTAAACTGAATTAAGAACTTCCAATGCACCTTCATAAGTTTCAGCCTCTTTGATAAATCGGTATGTCTTGTAAGATAGTCGATTGATTAGAAGTTTCAGTTTGTCTTTTCCATCAACAAATTCTGTCATGGTAAGAAAATCTTCAAATGTCTGTATCCAGTGCGTCCATTCCTCTGAGGCAGTTGGAGATTCTGGATCAATTTCCAATTTGTCTGGTCTCAGGAATTTCTCCATTATTGTGTAACACTAATTCAGTTTTTGAATGAATAAAATTGTAATAAAAATAGACTAGATTAACCAAAAGTATGGCTTTTATTCATTCAAAAGTACAACCATGTTTTGTGTAGAATAAACATAATGTAAACAAATCTAACATGTGGAACAAATCAGCAGGTGATAATCTTTACATCACCACACAAGCCGCGTTTAAAAGAAGAAGCTATTCAAATAATGGAAACGTCTAATTTAAAAAGTAGTTTATTGCTAAATTTTGAACCCGTATTAGAAAGTGAAACAAAACAAATTATAAAAAGTCTTGAAATGAAATGGTCAACTGGTTGGGATCAAATTCCTCCAGCTTTAGTTAAAACATGTTATGAACATATACTATCCCCCTTAACTCACTTAATAAACCTTATGTTTGAAACAGCTGAATTCCCACAATTACTTATATTAAAATTGCTCGTACAGTACCTATTTATAAAAGTGAAAATCCTAAATTAATCCAGAATTATAGACCAATATCTCTACTGCCAACTTTTTCAAAAATATTTGAAATAGCAATTTATAATCAATTAATAAACTATTTTGAATCAAATAATCTTTTAATATCAAATCAATTTGGATTTAGAAAAGACAAAACTACAACTATGGCAATATCAAGTTTTGTTAACAAAGTGTCAAAATTTCTTGATAAATCCCAGAATGCCGCTGGAGTATTCTGTGATTTATCGAAAGCTTTTGACTGTGTAAATCATCAACTATTATTTAAAAAATTAGAGTTTTATGGGGTAAAGAAAAAAGCGCTGTCATTACTTAAGTCTTACCTCATAAATAGAAGGCAAAGTGTTTCAATAAATTACCAAAATTTTTTTAACATTCAAAGCAATATTAAAAATGGGGTTCCTCAAGGCTCAATTTTAGGTCCACTTTTATTTTTAATTTATATTAATGATTTACCAGTAGTCACTAAAAATTGTGAAGTGATTTTATATGCAGATGATACCTCTTTATTATGCTCAGACTCTGACATTACAAATCATGATTGACTATAATTTGAATAAATTAGAAGAATGGTTTACAATAACCGGTCTAAAGTTAAACCAAAATAAAAAAACACAATTTTTGCAATTTATAAATCGTAACACAAAACAAATTACATTAACTAATTTCCAGCCAATAAAAACAGTAGAAAATACAAAATTTTTAGGCTTACAATTAGACAACAATTTGAAAAGGAAATCTCATATTTCATTACTCCTAAAAAAATTACATAAAGCATTTTACGCCATTAATTTCTTGTCCAATATAACCGACCTAAAAACCCTAAAAATGATCTATTTTGCCTATTTTCATTCAAGAATTAACCTATGGAATTGAATTGTGGGGGAATTCAGTTGATAGTAAACAAATATTTAAATTAAAAAAGAGAATGATTAGAGTAATGTGTAAAAAACACCCTAGAACACATTGTAAACCGTTATTCCAACAATTAAATATATTGCTATTATACTCTTTATTCATTTTCAAAAGTATCATGAATATCTTTCATAGTAACATTGATATTAAAGATTTAAATAATGATCATAAACTTAATACAAGACATAAATATATAAATTTCCATTATCCAGCTCATCATTCAAGCCTATTTCAAAATTCCCCATTTTACATGAGTATAAAACTTTTTAATTATTTACCCAACAAAATTAAAAGTATAAATGATGAAAGAAAGATCAAAAAAGAAATTGGAAATTTTCTTCAAAGGGAATGCTTTTACTCCGTAAATGAATATCTAAATTATGAAAAATAATCCATGAAAATTGTGAAAATGCATTTTTCATATTGTTTGTATTTTTTATTGAATATAAGAAAATTAACTACCGTAACTACCGTTAACTACCGTAGTATAAGAAAGCTTAAAAGTAGTTAGATTTGGTTACTTCTGGCACAGGTCAGCTGCCCCGGAAGCCACGTGCCGGGGCACATAGCTTCCGGTCGTATATTAAATGAGGGGGGAGGACGTGGGGTGAGCGTTTGAAGTAGATTTACGCATAAATTAAAAGTTAGTTCAAAACTGAAATTCAACAATTCGGGGCTGAACTAAATGTGCGCATAAATTAACCGGGTTCAACTAAAACTTCGCATAAATTAAAAGTTAGTTCAAAACTGAAATTCAACAGTTGAACAAAAGTAGAAGTTAGTTGAAAAGGGAGAGGGGATAATTGCTTCAAGGTCATCCGGAGGAAGTTTTAAAAAAAACTGAACTTCTAAGAGTTCAGTTTAACATCGATCGTCGTACAGGTCAGTCGAAACCGACGAGCGACCGAAGAATAGCTTCAAGATCATTCCTCGCCGTCGAAGATACATCCGAAACTTGGACGGGGTTCTGTGGATTCGGTGAAGGCGAAGTTCTCGGAGGATTCTCTCTCGGGTGGGTAGTAGACGATATTTCGTGAACTTGTACTTGTTCTTGGTTTGTATCCATTATCTTGTAGTGTGTAATTTAGAGCGGAGTAGTTGTCGGTCGAAGAGCGTATAGAAGAATGAAACAGGAATTGTCGTGAGCGCACTTATATAAAGAAGGGTGGGGGTAAAATATGAAAACCTGCTGAACACAGTCGATAGGTGTAACAAGTTCGAAGTTGTGGAAACGTAACATCGAACGCAAAATGTTGTGAATAACATTATCATCAACGTGAACCTGCGAAGTTCTAACAGAGTATAACGGGTTAAAACTTAATTTCTTCCTCACTTTTGTTAAATTTGTTTTAGTCTTTGAAACCGATGGTTTGTAATTATTTCGTAATATATGTTGTGTCCGCAAAAGTTTCAATTTCAAACATTGCGTATCCATCACAAGAAGTATGTCAGACGTGTAGAAGTGAGAACAAGACTGATGAATGAGATATAACGTCGAGCACGCGAAGGTGATTCAAACAGGACGACATGTGCTAATGTAAATGAAATTTCAGGTTAGTAGCAATTAGACTTGTATAATGAAGTTGGCGAAACGTATATATAATGAGTAGGAAGGATGCGAACACCACAAATGCGAGTTAATTAATGGTCACGGCGCGATGAACAATCGTCTTTTATAACGGTTATCGCGTGAGAAGATCAGTTGCGCATGAGCGCCCAAGTGGAACCTCCCGTGTTCACTCAAGCGGAACCCCCCCCCCCGTGACTAATGAAGCGGAACCCCCCCCCCCATAAAAAATGGAGATTAATTCCCCCCCCCGGTGTTCACTCAAGCGGAACCCTGCCGGGTCGATGACCGGTCAATGGCCGGTCACGACCGGTTGCTAACCCCATCTAATTACCACACTTCACATCCCATGCCAGCCATGAACTACTATTGTTTGAATGAAACTGAATTAAACATGGCAGCCACCATGGAAAATTCTAACCTCAAACCTTGGTTTTACGTCACTGCGCATGCGCCGCTCCCACTCCTTCGTTTCATTTTTATGCTGCTATAACTTGTACTGGAGTGAGCCAACTTCACGCTACGGCGCCTAGTCCTGTATTACTCACTTTAGCGCTACTGCGAATGCGCCTAGTCTGTATTACTCACTTTAGCGCTGCTGCGAATGCAACGAGTTCTCCGGATCGGAATCACTCCTCGCTATTGCGCATGCGCCGAGTCCTGTATTACTCAATTTAGCTCTACTGTGCACGGAAAGTTCTAACCTCAAACCTTGGATTTTACGTCGCTGCGCATGCTCCGCCCCCACTCCTTCGTTTCACTTTTACACTGCTGCGAACTGGAGTGGATTGAAGACTGTACTGGAGTGAAACAATACCCCCACCACTGCATTAATTACTCCCACCACTCGAAAACCCGAGGAGCGATACGAGCCCAATTTTCGCGTCAGTCGTCAACGAGTTTTCATAGCGAAAAGTCGTTGGCGACTCGGTAAGAGGTTCAAATATATAGTAGGCCTATATATATTTGAACTTCTTATACTACGTTGCGTTCTTTAATGCAATGTGGTATGTGTGTGTGTGTGTGTGTAAATATTAGTTGTAAGTTGCACTTAATTTAAGAATTAATTTGCGCATTGCGATGTTAGTTATAAGTTGTGTTTAGCGTTAAGGTGTATTAATTTTAAGAATAATGATGGTATTTGGTTGTGTTGAATTATTTGATATTTAATAATGAGGTGTTGTTAGTTCTAAGTGTTGGTATTTATAATTAATGTTGTTGTTTTGCCTTTCAGCTAGATGATAGGGGATAGATTAACTGTAAATTCAGAAGTTCCGTTGAACTTCACTTAGAAGGGGTGGGACATCCGCAAATTGCGGACTAGGTTTTTGCAATTTGTTTAGGAATATGATGGGTGGGATTAGTTGGGTGGGTGTTAGAGTTGCGTTTCTGCATTAGGTGTTCCAGTTTCCCTTCGAATTCACGGTTACGGATGGACCCGGACCGGCCCGTTACGGATGGACCCGGACGGGCCAAACAAAATTGCGTCGATGTCCCTCGCAGAACGTAACTAGTGGGTTGGGAGTGGGAACCGTTAGGCAAACAGGGTGGTGGGAACAGTTACTACTGTTCCCATCACCTTGGTTCTTTATAAGTCCTAAATGACCTTGACCCACTTTCGGAAGGGTCAATGACCGACCCCCCCCCCGTGTTCACTCAAGCGGAACCCCCCCCCCGGAAAATTAAAATGCCTATAACTCGATAATGGATTAACGGATTAGGACAAGCGATACACCATTGAAAAGGTCTATGTAAGACGAACATTTTAGTCAAAGAAGAATTTAGTTATCGTATTTTAGTCAAAAGTTATGCGAATTATTTGAAATAAATACCCCCTCTCTTTCCTTCCCTCCCACCTTCCCCCACTTAACGGCTGTTAACCCTTCTCATTAGCATACCGTTATAAAAGACGCATCGACCACGGCTAACATTTCATTCTGATTCCAGACGTTACGCTGCGAACTGCGAATAGAACTACCACGATGTCATCCCTGCCGACTACAACTTCCACTACAGCCTGCTCTTCTATTACAAGTTCAACTTCTACTTCTACTACGGCTTCAACTCCAGTCAAGAAAACTCTTCGCTTGAAAAATGCTCCCGACTGGTATAAGAAGCAACTAGACTCGAAACCTTCAACTTCTGGAGCTCCTCTTCCCCCGTCCAACAATACCATACGTCGCAGCATATTTTCACCGTCTTCGTCTTCAAATGACTCCACACCGCCTTCAACTAACATGCCGCCACCGCAGAAGCCAGCTCCCCGTCCTAATACCCCTTCATTTGAAACCTTGCTTCATCGTCTTAGTACACCTGTCATTCCACTGTCACCATTGCCTCCTACCCCACCACTTACTATTCCTAAAGATCACGCCTATCCTAAAAATAAATCTCCTAAGTCTGCTCCTTCAGAGCGTTTCCAATTATTAAAAGAAGAGCGTCGTAGGGCATTTAGCCGTCCCACTACTTGCCCTGAAGTGCTCGCTAGGGGAATTAAGAAAGGATCAGCTTGTGGTAGGAAATGTGTTAAGAACGAACGTTTCTGCCGTGTACATATCGTAAAACATCTTTCCGAACCACAACTGACAGAAATCCCCACTGTTGAAGACGATCCTGAAATAATATCCGTCAGAGGAGAGAGGCTTAAGAAAGGTTTGAGATATTTTTTTGTAAGTGTTGTTGACCACCAACACATATTGGCAAAATGTAACGGCAATAAATATAAAATTAAAGTTCCTGACAATTTGTGTAAAGAGAAGAGACTTAACAATTTAAGTTCTCAAGACTTTCTCCTCAGGGATAAAAAGGATCGTATTACAAGGTGGGGACGTAAACAGTAAATTCACATAGATTTTCCAAATTTTGCTAAAAATAATGGGGGAGAAACACAATGCGTTATAGCGTTGTGTTTCTCCCCCATTATTTTTTAACACTCTAAGTCTCGTGACCTACTTTTCAGAGGTTGTTGTACAGTTATATGACCGCTCTGACTTGCATAGCCAGTGTAGCTTCATATAGCGTGCAAAGAATGGTTCCTAATGAAATCTCATCAGCATTCAAAGACAGAGACTGTTGTTTTGCAAGTTAATTAGTCTTGAAATAATGAAGTAGGAAACGTATATATAATGAGTAGGAAAGATATGAACACGGCAAATGCGAGTTAATTAGTGGTCGCGGCACGATGAACATTTGTCTTCATTATCACACGACTATCTCGTGAGAAGATCAGTTCCGCATGAGCACCCAAGCGGAACCCCCCCCCCCCCCGTGTTCACTCAAGCGGACCCCCCCCCCGTGTTCACTCAAGCGGAACCCCCCCCCCCCGAAAATTCAAATGGCTATAACTCGATAATGGTTTGATCGATTACGACAAGCGATACATCATTGAAAAGGTCTATGTAAGACGAACATTTTAGTAAAAGAAGAATTTGGTTATCTTATTTTAGTCAAAAGTTATGCAAATTATTTAAAATAAATATCCCCTCTCCTTCCTTTTTCCCCACCTCCCGGGTCACCTCTTACCCCTCTCATTAGCATATCGTTATAAAAGCGAAGCAAGCATTGTTCACTCCTTCATTCTGCTTTCACGCGCCACACTTGTTGTTTCGTCTCTGCCGTTATTATTTGCTTTAAAATGCTTCCTCACCATAGTGAAAACTTCAATCCTTCCGAAATTGCTGATGTTTTCCAACAGCCTGAAGAAGATGTGATAGATTATTATGATAGTAGCAGTGACAATGAAAATGATAGTAGCAGTGACAGTGAAGATGAAGATGTAATTGAACTTGATGAACAAATGAGACCAATCTACATCGATGAACAATTTCCTTTTGATACAATAGAAAGATTTATTACGGAAGCACACAAATGGCTAAATTTAGGATTCAATGTTATAATTGGTTCAGCTATTGTGTATAATGACAGTAGGTTCTTCTGTGTAACACCAAATACTAGAGAACGTATGTTGACTTGGCAGGATGATGTTATGAAGTGTTATGAGCTCGAAGTTAGCATTGGTGGCTACTTTGTCGCACAAGTGGTCTAATAACCACATTACCCTTCCCTCACCCCCACCCTATCCCCTCCCAATCCTTATTCCTTCCCCTTCCCCATTTTTAAAACTCATAAAAGGCGGACTATGAACCTCCAGGTTTTTAGTCTGTACTTGCACCGTCAAGATGAGTACTAGACTTGATGGTTTTATAGCCAATGATATTAATATATGGAGTTTGATAACAAACTTGCGTATTAAAATTGAAGAAACAATTATGGCAAACAATGGGATAGGAGTTATTGTTATTGTTTCATTACTAAGACATATTGATTTTTTGTATGATATAAAAGTAACAATCAACAATATTAATGAACTATTTCCCTGGACAATATTTATTCGTGATGAAGTTGAAAAGCAGAAAATTATAGTAGATGTGCTAGCAATGAAATATAACCTAGATAGAGAAGAATAGCTACAAAATCCTCTCCCCACCTTCCTTCACGTTGTGCAAAAAAAGTGGGGGTAGAAGTATATAAGACTAAGTAAGCGATACATAGTTTGTTATTCGAGGTAAAAGAAGTGGTGAACAAATATGTTGTCTAAAGATACTCCATTTGTTAATTATTTTGAAGTTAAAAATGTTTATATTAATACAAATGAAATGGAAGAAGACAATATAGAGGAAAATTATAACGAAACTGATAATGATTCCACGATGGAAGAAGAAATGGTACAGTTTGAACAAGAACTTTTTGAAGAAATGATAAACGATAGTGACGAAGATATAGTTAAGGAAGCTATTGATACATTTATATTAGATTCATCGTTGGATTCACCCATATCACCTTTATTGTCTTCTGAATCCGAATCCGAATTGGACTAAGGTAGTTCCCCCACTTTATTATTCAAACAAGTCTTATAAATTGAGAGTTTTGTCATTAGTAAGTCAGCATTTGTTGGAGCTACATGTATGGTTAATAATGTCTCCTAGAGATAATTCTTTTATACAATTAATTGAAATTGTGAGACAACGAAATATTACGTTAGTTCAAGAAGAAGATGAAGTTGAAACAACCGACACAATACAAAATCCTGTAGAAGAAGCGATGGAAGTAACAGAAATTGATCAAGAACCTTCAATGATGGAAATGGTTGAAACACAAAATGAATCTCAAGATGTGGAAGAAACTGTTTCATATTCAGTTTTTTGGGAATTTGCGTCAAATATATTTGTTGTAATTCAAATTGAAGCTATTAATTCTGAAGAAGTGGTGGGGGAAAATTCTCCCCACCACTAGCTTAAAGTTGGTGGGGGAATGTTCATAAATGTGTTGGTTATTTGCGTAGAAGCTTATTCGTCAGGAAACTGTCGACTAAAAATGTTCAATCCTAACGCACCTACAGAACCTTCTTCGAGTAATTGTCTAGTAAAAACGTTTCGTGCTGTACCTTTTGAACCTTCGTACTATAAAATGATAGGTATTCATGAGATTGCAATCAATGATCAAAAACTGTTCAAAATATTCTGTTCTCGACTTGATAGAACCTTACGTTTACCACCAAATACGTTCACCTACAGGCTACCTCTGATAGACAAAGATGATGTAAGCAAAATACCAATGATTCAAGTGAAATTTCTGGAAGATGGAATTCTTGTTAATTTAAGAGAAGTATATCATAATGACTATTCGAAAAGAATAGCTTTCAACTTTCTTAAGGAAAATATAGGACGTGAAATATACCAGTATCCAGAACCATTTTACAGATACCTTTTTGAAAATGGAGCAAGTGTAACGGTGGAAATAAGTATTAAATTAATGTAATTCTCCCCACCACTAGCCTAAAGTTGGAGGGGGGAGTGCATAAATGTGTTGGTTTTCTGCGTAGAAGCTTATTCTTAGAGATATCGTTGACCAAAATGTTTCGTCATATTCCTTGTGATCCAACTTCTTCGTTAAGGGAGAATCAAAGATTGAAAAGACTAGAAAAGGAAAAACAAGACCGACAAGATATGAACATGGAGTTCAATCGACTACAATTTCAAATACCTGGAATTGCAATGGGAGCACCAAAATTGAAAAACCTACACTGGGCTGGAAGTTACATCAAGTATTTAAAACTACAAATCGAAGCAAGAGATTTAAAATTGAAGAAAGTGGAAATGGAAAATCGAGAAATGAAGAAACTAATATCACACATGTCTGGTAATACTACAGTTCAAAAAGGTGAAGGAGAAGGAAAAGAAATATTAGGAATCTAAATTATCAACAATCTTCTTAGAGAATGGGGAATAGATCACTTTGTGGTAATACAATAACATGCCACTTAGTGATCTATTCCCAGTTCTCGCTTGATATCCAATGACCTTGACCTATATAAAAGTGGTGGGGGGAAAATCATATAAGAAAAAGGTTTTAGATGTAACTATCAGTATAAGTCTAACACGATGGATAGGTTGTTGGTTCTGTGTTTACAAGAAATTATCAATAATGGGTTTCTTTACCATTACATTATGAGATCAAATGAGTGTCAAATACCTAAAGCAATTCGTGAAATGCTCATTGAATTTAAGAAAGACAATTATGGATTTGCTATCTATCTTGCTTATACTTTTAAAGATGGTACAAAAATGTGTCATGATTGTGGAAAAGCGTCTGTTTCAGATTTTGAACAATTCCAAGATGATGGAGGTAGGTTAGTTCATCTTGTAAAAGGTCAAATAATGAAATTCGAAACGTGTAATAACACTTGCGACATTTGTGCACAGTGTTTGTTTGAATTTATTAAGTATCGTGCATTCAAACCATAATACCCCTTCCACATATAAAGGAGAGGGGGAAAAGAGTGGGGGTTATAACTAGGTGGGGGAACGTGTATAAATGCAGGTTGTTTGAAGAGAGTTTTATTATTGTTGCGGCATTAGAAGAAACATCATGGAATTCGAAGTGCGCCATTTTAAGATTAAATATGAAGAGTGGACCTCTGTTGCAAATTTCATATCATCGAAAGAGGAAGAAAACAAGTTGATGCAAGTGTATTGTTACATAGAAAATGAAGAAAGCCATCACAAGGTGATGAGCTATCTAAACAGACCGAATGTATCGTCGAGAAGTCCTGAATTTGTCAAATACTTAAAAGATGAAGATGCGGATGTCGTATTGGAAGTATGGTATAAAATTTGAAATGTGAAAAAACAAGTATAAATAATTATGGTGGGGGGAAGAATATATAAGTCGGTGGTGGGGGAAATGTGATAAAAGAAGTAAAACTTTAGAAAAGAGTTCACTCTGTACGACAACAGTGAAAGATGACTGATCCTTCTGCAACACCAGTATTTTCAACTACAGATTGCCACCAAAACGTAGAACCAAAGATGTATTGCAATGCTCCAACAACAAATTATTATCAAGCTCAACGGTCGCAAGTATCTCATTGTACTTCAACATCAGTGTTGAAAATGTCAAAGCCATATCCAGATTGTATGTACGAACCATTAACACCATCTTCGGTAAGACTAAGGAAAAACCTAAAAATGAGAGAAAGGTGCAAGAAAGAAAAGATAGAATTTGCGAAATTGCAACTAATAGTGCCTTCCATTCAAGTTGGATGTAGCAGACTGAAAACTTTAGAAAAAACTAACGCATATTTGTTACAATTGTTGGAAACTGTTGAAGATCTGAAGAAGAAAAATGGACATTCTACCAAGTAATATTTAAACACTCATTCTCCCAGAAAAACCAAAAAAAAAGATAAAAATAACAAAAACCCCAAAAAATTAGATGTAGAATAGAGAGCGAGGAATAGATCACTTTGTGGTAATGGACTAACATGCCACTTAGTGCTCTATTCCTCGTTCTCGCGTTAATACCGGATGACCTTGACCTATATTAGTAGGGTGGGGGAAATTGAAAGTGGTGGGGGAAAGTGTATAAAAGACGAGTGTACTATAGTCGAATTACGCTGAAAGCGAACTTGTCACGAGTAAGGACTTGACGGAAAGTGTTATGGACTTGACTACAAATAAAGATAATAAAAAACTAAAGTTACGGGAAATGGCTAAAGCAAGAGAGTCAAGAATAAAGTTGAAGTTTTACAGACTACAGAGATTGATTCCCGGGGTTAGGTTAGGTGAAATACGAACAAGAACAGTGGACATGGCAGCTGATTACATTAATCAGTTACTTACGGAATTAATGATAAAAGAAGCTAAAATAGAAGCGTTGAAACAAACGATAAAACAGCACTTTGAAAATTCGAATTGTCAACCTATAAACTACGTAATAAAAGAAGAAGTAAAAGATTGAAATTGAACAAAAATGAACTTGAACTTTGGTTATTGATTGGACACTTCTTAGAGAATGGGGAATAGATCACTTTGTAGTAATGAATTAACATGCTGCTTAGTGATCTATTCCCAGTTCTCGCTTAATCTAAAATGACCTTGACATACTTATCAAAATATCATATAAGCCGAATCGCAAAGAGTTATTCCTCATTTACTTGAAATGGCTCCTGTGGACAACACCGATTATCCAAGGAAACCTCTTATTGAAATATTGTATAAAATTCAACTAGACGATTTTAATATGGAAGAAGATGATAATAACAGTGAAACATCAGAAGTAGAAAGTGTAAATGATATGGATGTAGATCTAACAACATCAGAAGTAGGAAGTGTAAATGATGTGGAGAATGAAAATTTGGATATGGATGTAGTAATATCAGAATCTTCATCATCGTTTGAATATGAAGAAGTACATACTGAAACTCCAACTGGAATAGAGAACACAAATGAACAATCAGTTAGTAGAAGATTAATGTTACGTCCAAGACGTTTGTTTTCCTCGGATAGTGAAGAAGAAGAAGAGGATGATGATGAAATAGTGGTGGGGGAACCGTTATAAAAGCGGGACTGTCAGAGCCCATTTCATTTCTCGGCGAAATTTCGAAGAGTAAACATCGTCAACATGTATCATTGCGACAAATGTTCAGAATCGTTTCACGATGAAATTCTACTAGATATACATAAAGAACTAATTCACAACAACACAGAAGAAGATCAAGAACAACAAGAAGAACAAGAAGAACAAGAAGAAATAACAGCAACATCTTCAACTACTTTACCGAATCTACAAGTATTTGCTTTACCCGGTAAGGTAGTAATGCATCATAAGATTCAAAATGAAAACTTGAACTTAGAAGAATTTATTAGAGAAGCAAAACCAATCGTAAGTAAAACTTTAAAAGAAGAATTGAAAAGATTAAACTTTCTTAAATTTGGTTTACTACTAGAAGCTATGTTTATAAATGCGCAAGAAGAATTATCACCAAGAGGATTCATAACAAAAAACCGAACCATCATGGAAAGTTCAAACATTGATTCAATAGTAGAGAATTGTATAGAAGAAATATTAACCAAACTTCAGGAACACGAAGGAAGAGGATCCGGATGGAGTCTTACAAGTATTGAAGTATTAGATATAAGAGTTCACAAACATGGATATGGACTAATGGGATCTAGTTACATTCCTTTGCCAAAAATAATTGAAAATACAAAATCTTGTATTAATGTTCAAAATGAAGATAATGAATGTTTTCGCTATGCTATGACGTCAAAGTTTGTATTAATAAATCCACAAAGACCCAACCAAGAATATGAAGATGCAAGACACAGGTACAATTTTCAAGGAATAACATATCCCGTTTCTACAAAAGATATATCAAAATTTGAAAAGAAAAATCCCGGCACGTCTATTAATGTTTTCGCATTAGATAGTTCAAACAAAGTGTATCCTTTACGTATTGCAAAAGAAGAGCTACCAGATCATACGGATTTACTACTACTAACGCGAGGAGATGTGTCTCACTATGTGTACATAAAGAAATTCGACTCTCTTGTTAATAAGCAACTTTCAAAAAATCGAAACAAAAAGTTGATTTGCAAGAGATGTTTTAATTTTCAACGAGAAGGAAGACAAGGAAGAGAATGGTTACAAGAGCACAAAAGATTATGTAACAATAATTATGAAGCAAAGATTAATTTACCTTCGGAAAACAGAGCATTCGTTACATTTGAAAAGGTTCATCATCAATACCGTATCCCTTTAGTTGTGTATGCGGATTTTGAATCAACACTTGTTCCAGTTGAAGATGAAAATTGTGAAGCAAGAAAAAGTGTAAAGTATCAAATGCACAAACCAAACAGTTTTTGTTTAATGGTCAAATCAACATTATCAGAAGAACATTTAAACAGATATGGATTAACTTCAGAACCTCTAGTATATCGTGGTGAAAATGCGGAAAAAATATTTCTTGATCACCTATATTCAATAGCTGGAAATACACAAAGATTATATACAAATATTGTACCAATGAAACCGATGGACGAAGAAGAAGAAATTCAACATGAAAATGCGACTCACTGTTTCTTGTGCAAAAATGATTTTACTATTGAGAATTATAAAGTTAAAGATCACGACCACCTCACAGGTTATTACAGGGGTGCTGCTTGTAATAAATGCAACTTGAGCTATCGTTTACCACTATTTATCCCTGAGGTTCTGCATAATCTCAGTGGGTACGACGCTCATTTTATAATACCTGAATTAGGAAGAGACGACGGTAAAATCGATGTGTTAGCTGAAACTTCAGAGAAGTTTATAAGTTTTTCCAAAGAAGTTGGAAACGTCAAACTAAGATTCTTGGACTCCTACCGATTTTTGCCGTCGAGTTTGTCCAAACTTTCTGAAAATCTAAGGAAACAAGATTTAATCGAAACGAAGAAGATTGTAAACAGCGACAAACTGGATCTGGTACTTCGAAAAGGTGTTTTCCCATATGATTACATAGACAGTTTAGAAAGATTTAATGAAACATCACTACCTCCAAAAGAAGAATTTAAAAGTAAACTGTACGACATGGATATATCTCAAGATGATTATGATCATGCATGCAAAGTATGGAACGAATTAGGATTTAGAACATTGGGGGAATATTCAGATTTCTATGTTAAATTAGATGTGACTTTATTATGTGATGTGATGGAAGAATTTAGAAATACGTGTTTTGCGTCATATGGATTAGACCCTCTTCATTCGTACACTTCGCCTGGACTAGCGTGGCAAGCCATGTTAAAAGAAACAAATTGTAAAATACAACTTCTTACAGATATAGATATGGTGTTGATGTTAGAATCAGGAGTTCGAGGAGGATTGACGCAAAGTGTAACACGTCATGTAAGGGCGAACAATAAGTATTTGCCCGATTATGATGCATCAAAACCAACAACATTCCTGGGTTATCCGATTATGATGCATCAAAACCAACAACATTCCTGGGTTATTTTGATGCAAATGACTTATACGGATGGGCAATGTCGAATCCCCTTCCATATGATAATTTCAAATGGATAGACCCAGAATCAATTGGAAACATAATGGATATACCCAAATATGGAGAAACTGGTTACATATTTGACGTCGATTTTGAATATCCCGAACATCTTCACGACGCACATTATGATTTACCACTTCTTCCGAAGACTGAAATTTCTCCAACTGGAAGATGGCCGAAATTATTGATGACTTTAACCAACAAGTCTCGGTATGTTGGACACTACTGGATGATACAACAGGCCTTAGACTTGGGATTGAAAATTACAAAAATTAATCGAGTACTACAATTCTCTCAATCTTGTTGGTTAAAACCGTACATTGACAACAACACAAGAAGAAGAGCCGCCGCTACATCAAGTTTTCAAAAAGATTTCTTCAAACTAATGAACAACGCAATATTTGGCAAGACTTTGGAAAAAAAAAGGAAACATAAGGACATCAAATTGGTAACTGATCCAGTAAAACTACAGAAATTAGTGCAACAACCAAACTTTGGTTCATCTGTAATTATTAATGAAAATCTAGTTGTTATTTCCATGAACAAGAAGTCAGTTCTAATGGATCGTCCTTTGTATCTAGGAATGTCAATCTTGGATATTTCCAAAACACACATGTACGAGTTTCATTATAAGAAGATGGTTAACTATTATGGAAGAGAGAACATTGGTATTGCATATATGGATACGGATGCTCTAATTTACTGGATTAAAACAAATGACATGTACGAAGATCTACGCACTTTTATGTATAAAGATGATTTCGACTTTTCCGATTATCCCAAGGACCATCCAAATTACGACTACGACAGAAACAAGAAAGTATTGGGAAAATTTAAAGATGAAACAAATGGTGTGCCGATGATGGAAATTGTAGCATTAATGTCCAAACTATATTCATTTCAACTGTACATAAGCGAAAGGAACGAATATCAAGTCACGAAGAAAGCCAAAGGAATAAAAACCTCTTTCCTGAAGAAGAACGTACAGTTTGAACATTATAAAAGATGTTTGTTTGAAAATGTTGAAACAACTGCAACATTTAACACCATAAGAAGCTTCAACCATCGTCTTTTCAGTGTGAAGCAAACCAAATCGGCATTGAGCTATAAGGATGACAAGAGATACATCCTTGAAGACAACATAAGAACTCTGCCATTTGGACATTACTCTCTAAACCCTATCGACCAGTAAACCTATTCTTCGTCCTCTACCTTCTTCCTTTTTTCCTTTCCGTAAAGAAGAGGGGACATGGCAAGCCAGATGCCATGTTCCCTCTTTTTTACACTAATATGAAATGGCCTTGACCTATATTCAAACTATATAAAAGAGAAAGAACTGTTGTACGGATCAGTATTTTTACAAGCGATGTGCAAGCAACACCTGAAGATGGAAAGTGTGAAGGACAAGATTGTAAATGAACTACATAAACCAGCAAGAAGAAGATTTCCAAGAAGAAGTACAATTATTAAGGGAATGAATGATCTGTATCAAGCTGATCTCATTGAAATGATACCGCACAGTAAATTAAAAAAAGGTTTCAAATATATTTTAACAATTATAGACTGTTTTACTAAAATAGCTGACGCTTTACCATTGAAGGATAAGACTGGTAAAAGTGTTACAAAAGCTATGGAAACAACGATACAAAGAAATAAATTCAAAATCAAACATCTACAGACCGATGATGGAAAAGAATATTTTAATAAAGACTTTGGAGCTTTAATGAAGAAATATCAAATAAATCATTATTCTACAAATTCTGAAGTTAAAGCTTCAATAATTGAAAGATTCAATAGAACATTAAAAGGAGCGATGTACAAACAATTTTCAAAACGAGGATCATACGTGTGGTATGACATATTACCACAACTTATAAAAGAGTATAACAACAAATATCATCGTACCATCGGAATGAAACCTATCCAGGTAAACAGCGCTAATGCTAAGGTTGTATTACAACGCATCAGAAATAATACAACACCTAAATTGGAAAAGTTACAACCAAAAAAGTTTAAAGTCAACGATAAAGTTCGTATAAGCAAATACAAAGGTGTATTTAGTAAAAGATATCTACCAAATTGGACTAATGAAGTATTTACAGTTTATAAAGTGCAACCAACTATACCTGAAACCTACTTATTAAAGGATAACAAGGGTGAATTACTTCAAGGTGGATTCTACGGACATGAATTGTTGAAATCAACAGTCGGTGATGTATATCTTGTTGAGAAGGTTTTACAAAGGAAAAAGGATATGGTTAAAGTCCGGTGGTTAGGATTCGATAAAAGTGAAGACTCTTGGATTCCTTCAAAAGACCTGGTATAGTAACTTAATAGCTCATTGTGTGTTTAACCTTGACACAAGATGGAGATTGTACAACAAAAAGATCGATTTAATATCAATAATATTGATGAATTGACGGTTGACAATGATAAGTTAAATCATGGTAAACATGGTGAATTACTACCAAATACAATAAGATGTTTAATAACTGGTCCTTCAAATTGTGGAAAAACAAATGTTGTTTTTAACCTTATAACTAATCCTAAAGGATTGCGCTTTAACAATATATACATTTTTTCAAAATCATTGCAACAACCAAAATATCAATTATTGGATAAAGTACTTGCAAGTGTACCTGAAGTGCATTTCTACAAGTTTAATGCCAGTGAAACAATTATGCAACCAAATGAAGCAAAACCATTTTCTATTTTTATTTTTGACGATGTGTCTTGTGAAAATCACGACACTATAAGGAATTACTTCGCTATGGGAAGACATCATAATATCGATAGCATTTATATTGGTCAAACATACAGTAAGATTCCAAAACAACTCATAAGAGACAATGCAAATATGTTGATCATCTTCAAGCAAGATGAAACAAATTTAAAGCATATATACAATGATCATGTAAATGCGGATATGCCATTTGAGAAATTTAAAAAAATGTGTGGCAAAGCATGGAATGAGAAATATGGCTTTCTCGTTATTATGAAGGAAGAAGATATTAAAAATGGTAGATATCGTATAGGGTTGGATAAATTTGTATTTATGCGTTGAACTACCGATGCTACAACTAGTTACACGTTGAACTTCACAGTGTAAACATGGTGAATCAAGAAAAACTATTGAAAGAAATAAAATCACTCAGTGATTCTATTAGGATGAAGAATCGTGCATTGAGGATGGGTTTAAGTGAAAGAGAAGAATTTCTAGAGACTACATTTAAACCTATTACGGAACCTTTAAAACAGATATCAGAAACTATTGGTAAACCTCGTTATGAAGGAGATGTTTTACTACCAGTTTCTAAACAAGAAGTACAAGCATTAAAAAAAGAAGAAGATGATGATTCATATACAAGTGCTAGTGAGCAAGAAGAAACAAAAGAAGAAGAAGAACCAATTGTTGAAAAGGAAGAAGAACAGCCAATACCTGAAGCTGAACAATCTATTCCAAATTTAACTCAATTGAGTAGCGATATATTACAACATGGACCTCTTGGAAGAAAATATATAATGAAAATGCTACATGTAATGAAATCAAACCCGAATTTGAGTAGATCACACGTATACGGAGCAAGAATTGATGGGAATGAATTAAAGATCGGCGATTCAAAGCTTGAAATAGCACAAGACGATTACATCATTATTGGTGAGCATAAATATAAAGGAACAAAAGGACTTTATGAATTAATTTTTAAAAACATACCACTAAGATATTCATCCAAAGATTTAAGTGTTTTTAAGGAAATTCTACAAAATACTAACGCTCATAAAAGAAACTACTTAAAGGATGCAATGATTAATCGTTCACGTGCAACAAAATATAACATTGTTATAAAAAAGTTGTTTCCTCCACGAAAATTGCCAACATTACGTACTGCACCAGCGGTGAGACAACCACTGAAAAGAAAATCTTTATCACTTATGGATTTATCACTTCTTGAACAACATGGTAAAAAGAGTAAAGGAGATACTTCAACATCTGGCAAAGGATTGATGAAAAATCTATACAATACGAATGTGATTTACTACAACGACATCAATAAATTGGTTGATAGAATGAGACTATTGCATGAAGCCATGGAAGCCGGTCATACAGGTTTAAATAATGAATGGGTAGCTCTGATTGACGAACTCAGGAATCGCGGCATAATCGTATAATTGTCTGCGGATATATAAGAGTTGCAGGCGTATAATGTGTCAGTTCTAACATGAGCGTCGACAAGTTCGGACGATACTCCGCGTTAGGAGTGCAAGTTGGGGAAAACAGAAAAAGAAGTGGATTACCGCAAACACCCGAAGGTGACTATAACATAAATAATAAACGTTTAAAGTTTGTTAAGGATCCAGAAGAAGATGGAGATGCAACAAATTTAAAAACAGTAAAGGAGGAAACATCTACAAGTTTAAAACTCGACAACAACCAACTGTATGATGCAAAATCTCACAGGGTTATTAATGTTGCAAAACCAGTCAACAATGGAGATGTTGTTAATAAAGGCTATTTTCTATCTGCGATGGAATACGCTTTACTGTTGGAAAAGACTAAAAGTGGAAAAAAGTACAATGCTTTAAATTATAAAATAACTAATGTAGCAGATCCAACCGAGGATACAGATACAATCAATAAGCGTTATTTGCATTCTGTAATACCAGAAAAGAAAAAAGATGGATTTTCCTTCTATAAATATACTATAAACGATATTGGATATCCTAAAGAAGAAAGTGATGGTGTTAATATTAAATACATTAAAGATAATTGTATTTTATATAATGGTGCTGTTATTGATTGTCATGGAAAAGTGTTGTCCAATCTGAAAGATGGTTCAACTCCATCGGATGCTGCTACTGTGAGACAAATGAATGAAAGCTTGAAGAAAGGAACATCCGCTTTTGTTAAACAAAATCAGGTGGTGTCAAAGAAAGGTGATGAGTTTGTGCAAGGAAGTGAAAAGTTTACCTTACTACAACTACAAAATAACAAGTGGGATGGAAAAAATAAAAGATTGTCAAATATAAGTTTAGGCACGGAAGAACATGATGCTGTTATTTTAACACAAGTGCCGCAACTATCAGCTACTGGTGTTAACTTTATATGTGGAGGTAGACGATTAACCCATGTAAAATCTGGTAAAGATGATCAGGATTGTGTTGTTGTGAAACAAACTATAGTTTTAGATAAAATAAATAACTTATATGATGGAAAAAATAGAAGAATATCTAACATATCAGCAGGAATAGCTCCGAATGATGTTGCTACTATTAATCAAGTTATAGCAACCTCTAATAACGATCCATCTGTATATACATGTAATGGTAAACGTATCACAAATCTTGATAATCCTACACGTAACAAAGATGCTACTAATGTAGAGTATGTAATGAATCTTGTAGGTAATGTAGTTATTGATATGCATAATCATTTGATTAATGCATCGATGAAACACAATAAAATCGAAGATTCTCAGAGAAACCAATGGATTAAAGATGAAATCATTGATAGATACTAGTAAAACTTATGAATATTTAAGTATGGAATACACCAAAAAAGGATTCATTATCATAAAGTATTTCATAGAGTGAAGACGTTGGTTACATAAAACAGCATAATGAAGACCGTATCGCTCAGTCGTCGTCAAGACAGCGGCAAGAGAGGACGTGGTTTAACATCAGCTGCATTATCCCTGCTCAGACGGATTCCAATTGGTGCTGTTGTGAATCGAGCGATAGACGCTTTACCATACGAATTACATCTGCCCGGAGGTTATCAATATTGTGGACCTGGAACTAAGTTGTCAAAACGTTTAGCAAGAGGAGATCCTGGAATTAATAAATTAGATCAAGCTTGCAAAGAACACGATATAGCATATTCAAAGTATAAAGATTCAACAAATAGATCAATAGCGGATAAAATTCTAGCGGAAAGAGCTTGGCAAAGAGTAAAATCAAGTGACGCAAGTATTGCAGAAAAAGCAGCGGCTTGGGCAGTAACTACAGCCATGAAGACGAAAGCTAAATTTGGTGCTGGAAGACGACGTCGCAGAGGAAGACCTGCAAAGAGAAGAGCTCCCAAAAGAGGTGGAAACATTAAGAAGAGACGTCGTAGAACTCGTAAAGCAACAGTAAAGAAAGCTTCTATTTGGTCAATGGTAAAAAACGGAGCAGGTTTATGCCTAAGACCGTACCGTGTGTACTAAATAAGAAGAATCAATTGATAATTCCAAATAAAGCCTTAACAAATCATCAGTTAAATGATTATGTAAAATGTTTAAAAATACCATTTTTTCGAGGAGTTTTTATGAAAGATGCATTACCAACTAAAATATGGGAAAATGAAACTGGAATAGTAAATTTGGATTCCACCTATGGTCCAGGCACTCATTGGGTATGTTATAAAAAGCTCGGACAAACCGTTTACTACTTTGACAGTTTTGGCAATCTACCACCGCCGAAAGAACTGCAACATTATTTTCGAAACTCCAAAAACATTTTTTACAATTACAAAAGAGAACAACCTAACAATACTGAAATATGTGGGCATTTATGTTTGGAGTTTCTAGCGAAGAGTGTCAGTCAGCTTTAAGATGTCATCGTATACAGTGTCACTGAGTGGAAATTCATCCACATTGAAAAGTACGCTGTTCCCAGCATTGCGTCTATCCAAGGAAAGATTATGGGAAGCGGCATTACTTGATTTAACTACCTACAACTCAATTCCCAATGTTACGGAAGGAAAGAACAATTTACTACATTATTATGAAACTAAGGATGCTTCAGGAAAATACTAAGAATTGAAAATAATTACATTTCCTACTGGAGCTTATGAAATCGATGATATAAACCAATTACTACAAAAACAACTCGGAGAATAAAATATCACCGTTAAAGGAAACAATAATACTTTAAAAGCAGAAATAACTTCAAAATATTATATCGATGTCAGCTTGAAAAACTCCATTGGCAGTTTACTTGGATTTACAGATACAAAAAAGAATATATTAACTCCTGGAACTACTCATTCAGGTGATACAACTGTTACAATATTGAAAGTCAATAGTATCGATGTAACGTGTAATATTATACACGGATCGTATAGAGAAGGAGTGAATCAGCATATTTTACATACATTTTATCCAACAGTGGCTCCTGGTTTTAAAATTGTTGAGAAGCCACAAAACTTGATATACCTACCGTTAAACACCAGTTTCATTTCAGACATCGTACTGAACATATTGGATCAAGACGGTGTTAGTGTTGACTTTAGAGGAGAAACGATAACTATACGGATACACATCAGAGCGGCAACATAAAGGTCAACATGGGATTATCATTTAAACCGCAACGGAAGAGTCGGGAGCTCAGTAGCTCCTCGACATTGGAAGAGTTAACATCGGACAACATTCGTTTTCTACAGAAGATTGGATTGAAACTTAACAACGATGGATATCCTGGATATATCTCAAGGACCGACATTCGACGAAACACTATGGGAGAAGGAATATCACACGCACAACCCTTACACTTCATCAAAATTAAACAATAACGATGAAATAAGGATTCCCATTCAACAACAAGATATTTACACATTGCCGTGTGAAAGTTATTTGTACATTGAAGGACGGGTATTAAAATTGGATGGAAAAACTGCTTCAACAGTTCCTTTTATAAATAACCCGATGGCATATCTTTTTGATGAAATAAGATATGAGATATCAGGGGTGACAGTTGATTCGACAAAAAAGGTTGGTATAACAACGACATTGAAAGGATTAACATCATTAACACCGCATGAGAAGAATTCAATAGTCACCGCCGGATGGGTTGCCCCTGATAAAGACACTATAACACCGGATTCCAATGGTCACTTTGATTTTCATGTACCCTTACGATTGCTTTTGGGATTCGCTGAAGATTACAAACGAATAATAATAAATGTCAAACAAGAATTGGTATTACTCAGATCTTCAACTAACAAGGACTTGATACTTGCAGACCCTGCAACTACGGAAGATAAACTGGAATGGCAACTACAATTGGATAAAGTTGTTTGGAGAGTACCTCATGTAAGATTGGCCGATGAACATAGAATCGTATTATTGAGAAAGTTAAAGTCTGACCGTGATATTGTGATGCCATTCCGAAGTTGGGAATTCCATGAATATCCTACACTACCTCAGACAGAACGACAAACATGGACCGTCAAGACATCAACTTATTTGGAACGGGCAAGGTACATAATACTTGGTTTTCAAACTAAGCGAAAAGATGTTATCACTGCAAATGCCGGTCAATTTGATCACTGTAAAATAAAGAATTGTAAAGTTTTCTTAAACTCTCAATTCTTTCCGTATGACAATTTGAATGTCATGTTCAGCAAAAAACGTTTTTCCATTTTATACGATATGTATGCAAGATTTCAATCGTCATATTATGGAAAGACTAATACACCACTATTATCGCCTGACCAGTATTATTCCAAGGCTCCGATAATTGTAATCGATTGTTCAAAACAAAATGAATCGGTAAAATCATCAAGTGTGGATATAAAAATTGAAATGGAATTTGAACAACCAGTAGCGGATGGAACTTCAGCATACTGTCTAATTCTACATGATAAAATAGTTACTTACACACCGCTGACCGGAATTGTGAAGAATGTACTTTAAAAAGAATTAGTACAACGACTGCAGATTTTTGAGGTTAGAATTATCTGCTTCACTTTTTGAGGTTAGAATTTCGTTTGTGAAAAACAAGTTGAAAACAAACATTTATGTGATTGTATAAATTTCAAGGATTTCACGAAAAACATAAAAGCGAGAAAATCATCAGTGGAAAGTTCATTTTATATTCGACCGTCGTATGGGAAACATCGTTCGCAAGATGAGTTCTACTAACGGAGAAGAAAATACACCTCTAATGGATGAGAATAGTTCAGATATAGAAAAACAAGTTGAACGAGAAATGGACGAGTTCCTCAAGTTTAACAAACATAAGAAGAGAGAAGAAGAAAAAGAAGAAGGAGAAGCTGAAAAAGAAGTAAAAAGAAAAAAGGTTGAAGTTAACATTACAACTAATATTTTAACAGAAGTATTTCTTCGGATTTTCTACCCCATTTCATCATGCATGACGAAAAGTATTTCAGTTGGAATTTTAAAATCATTGGATTATTCACCGATTGTTATTTTAAATCATGGAAATAAAATGGTTACATTCACTGAAACTTCTTGGGAATCATTTATGAAACATTTACATCTTTTGGAATGTTATTTGAGTAACAACACATTTGGAAGAAGAACAAGATTAAGTTTATTGGAATCAAATATTGAAGTTGATATAGTGAAACATCGTGGGGGACAAATGGTTCGCTTCAGAGATTTAACTAGACATGATATAAAATTACATTTGACTAAAGAAGAATTTTACACTTTAAGTTGTACTACCGGTCCCGTCACCAGATATTTGAAACAACTAATATTTTCAAGTGCAATAATCAAAGACTATCTAATCGATACATTGGACAGACAACCTTTCGTTCCAATTCTATACGGTCCTGTGGATACTTCAATTTTTAATCGAATACCTCAAGAAGTGGATATGTGGAGACAATTGAACAACTATCACACCAACTTTAATATCGACGAAGAAGCGCAAGAAGTTAAAGAAGAACAATCGTGTTTGTAATACAAGTCAGTTGCTGACGAGACTTCATCATGGACAAACGGGTTTCGTTTTCTAATGCGCCACATATAATGGAAGTTAAAAAAGGTATAATTGAATTTCAAGCTTTTCGAGGAAATGATGGAAATTTTATTATAAAAGAATTAGTAATTTTGGATATGAACACATCTGTAGTTTATCATTACTTATTCAAACCTCCATTACCATTCAATAGACTAACAACTAAAGCGAAAGTTACAAACAAATGGTTGTACAAACATTTTCACAACTTAAGATGGGATGAAGGTTTTATTAATTATAACATGATGCCGCACATTATGAATCATTACTGCAAAGAGTTCAAAACTATCTACACAAGAGGATTGGAAAAAGCTAATTGGATACAATCATTTACAAGCAACGAAGTGATAAATGCAATAATAGATAGAGATTTCCAATGCTATTTCAATGAACTTTGTATTTCATCAAAGAGTTTTAAACATCGAAGGTCACAGTGCGCTTTGAAGAATGCCTACCGCTTGAATAATTTCCTTCAACAGAATGGTGGGGGTAATGTCGGTAATAAAAGTGAGAGCGCTACCATGACGCAGCATGAGTATTACTCGAACCTCCGAAGAGACAACATCTCCGACGGACATTATTATTAACAAGAAGATTAACAATAACATCAAGATGGCATCGCAGAACTTTCTTCAAAATTTGGTTGATCAATTCAACGCTCATTCAAAATCAACAATCTTACCGACGAAGAGATGTTCTGAACTAAAAGAAGAAAAACATTACATCATACATACAATCAAGAAGATGGACACTTTAGTTGGTGATGCTATTAATTGCACATTGAGCGAGGCGCCGTATACAGTTGGTGACGAACCGAAGTTTCAAATCTTCCTACCGAAACGGTTTGTACAACTTCTACAAAATGAAGATCTTCGAGTTATTCAACCTGGCGCACTCTATTTAGTTTCACACGGACCGAGTGGAAACAACTCAACTGAACTAACTATTCATGTAACACCTACTACTAACTAGTTTGTACATAACTTTGTAAATATATATGTTTGTAATGGTTTCTCAATAAAGATGATATAAAACAAAAAAAAAATAAAAGAAGCAACATATTGTTATGTCTTTGTACATAGCAATATGTTGCTTTTTTTAAAAATTCCACGGGATGACCTTGACCCAATTTTGTGTGATAATAAAAGTGAAAATCAACTTGTGAAATTCATCAGTCTACGACTACCTTTCGTACCGTACACATCTCGCTCTCTATAACTAAATACAAAACTTCAACATGTCCCTAAAGGTCAAGTGTGCATCTTACGATACCAACACCATTACGAGTTTTGAACAACTTGAAGATTTAACCAACGAAATGCGAGTTTTACTTACCGGTGGTTATCACTTAACTGTTGATGTTAGTGCTACTAATGTAAGGATGTTTACTAAAACAAAATACTGTGATGATGAAGTATTTCTTTCAACACAACCTACAACATCTTCATCACCGACTGGTCAACATAACATCAAGTTCCACAAGTATTACCAATGTTAAATAACTTTTAACAAATAAAACTAAGGAATCACGTGATCAATGTCAAGTTGATAAAAAGGGAATGATACTTGTATAACTAATCATTCGCTTCCCGACTCTCGCTGCGTCAACACCTAATTTTAAAGATGTTATACAGAATGATGATCGAACTTGATGGAAAAATCTATGGAAAAGATTACAACACCGTTGAACAAATGACTGAAGATTTAAATATATTAACTAAAGAAGGATATCAAGCTAAATTAATTTTAAAATTTCCTGAAGTACATCCACTATCGACTGAAGAACTTATCGCTATGGCTAAAGCGGAGAGAGAGAAAAAGGCTGAAGAAGACAAACAAAAACAGACAAAGTCTGAAGAAGATAAACAGAAATAAACTTCTTAAGTATAAATATTCCTTACATTAGTAAGGTATAATTTTTTAAAACTTCGTTTGGATGACCTTGAAATTACCCCCACCACTTTTTGTAGTACATAAAACTGACTATTCAACACTATACACTCTTATTCTTTCACTGGACTCAGCAGCGTCAACATGGAAGAACAAAAGTACAAGTACGAACCTCGTTACTGTTGTGAACAACAGTGTACAGATTTAGGACCAATGATGGTGGACGGGTTAGCTTGCACTAAATGTGAATTTTTTGGATCTTGTTACTGCAAGTGCAAAACAAAACAACTACCGCCACCGGAATTGCGAACTTTCAAATTTTACAAATCAAGATATTTTCATACATGCTGTCCTCAAAGATGTTTCAAATTTCATCCTCTCGATCTAGCTCATTGTCAACGCACCAAGTCTCATCAAGATGATTTTTGTACACATATGATAAAAAGATGTAAATACAGGTCAGATTGGTATTCCGATCCTGTAGAACCATCGAATGTGTAATTTCAGTTTTACACTCTTTTTTAAAACTTCAATTGGATGACCTTGAGATTTCCCCCCACCATTGGTTTTTAGACTTCCCCCCACCATTAGTTTAAGTTTTGTATCTTATTGAATCCACCTTTGAATTATTTCACTTCCAACACTCTAACTAACAACATGGGATCGCCTTTCGTCAAGTTTCAACATATAATAACTGACAGAGAAGAATTGGAGGAAATATTTCAAAATTTGCTTTCTGTCATGGATAGATATCCTATGAGATGGATCAGACTTGATGTTCACTATTTACGTCCTCGTGATTCTTCATCATCGAGTGAAGACGAAACAACGACTACTACTTCAGCTAGGATATTTCAATTTTCTTCATCATCGAGTGAAGACGAAACAACGCCTACTACTTCAGCTAAGATATTTGAATTGAAAGACGAAGAAGAGGAACTTAGCTATTTACTTGGTCACAAGCTCATGCTCACCGACAAATAAGCGCCGATCTTCATTCAATCACCGACTCTCGCACGATGAACAACTCTCCGTTGGCACGAATGAATTCTAGTTTCGAAGTAAATTCCAAAGAAGATTTGCAAGAAATATTTAATACTTTACACGAAATTGTTAGTAAATTCAACACTGTTAAAATGAATCTGGAAATAACTTACGCCTGTCCTATTTGTGATAAGGTTGAAAGTTCTGATGAAGATAGTTTGCTGAATCTTACTCCACTTACACCTCTACAATCAGACACGACAACAACAAGTACGGAAGCAAATGGTGAGCAACCTCCTTCCCCCACCACTTCATTGTGATTCAACTTCCCCCACCACCTCTTTGTAATTCAACTTCCCCCCACCACTTCTTCGTTTAACTAACGTTCCTCGCTTTCACTTCTCATTCCGTCTCCAACATTTGAACTATCAACATCACTTGTTTCAAAATTTCAAACACCAAAAAACAACACTAAAGATGGATATGATGGATGAAGTTTCCTTCGTCACAAGGATGGAAGAGGAAAAGATGAAAGAAGAAAAATTGAAATTGGAAATTAAACGTTTGCAATTGGAACGGGAAAACCAACTCGAAATATTACGTTTCTTCAAACTTGTCAAGTATGTCATCTGGGGACTCTGCCTGTACCTTATCCTCGTCGTCGGCGTTTGCTTTTACAACTCCGTATTTCATCACAAAAATTCAACTTGTATTGCACATTGATTGTATTTGTTTTTGCACATTGATTGTATTTGTTTTTACGAATAAAGTTCAAAACTTAAATCTACCTATCCCGCTATCACCGGGTAGTTCAACTCTCAGAACTATTTCCTGTGCTAGCGGGATAGGCTTTTTTAAAACTTACTCGGGATGACCTTGACATACTTTCCGTAACCCAATTATCAAGTTGAATTTCAGTTTTGAACTAACTTTTAATTTATGCGAAGTTTTAGTTGAACCCGGTTAATTTATGCGCACATTTAGTTCAGCCCCGAATTGTTGAATTTCAGTTTTGAACTAACTTTTAATTTATGCGTAAATCTACTTCAAACGCTCACCCCACGTCCTCCCCCCTCATTTAATATACGACCGGAAGCTATGTGCCCCGGCACGTGGCTTCCGGGGCAGCTGACCTGTGCCAGAAGTAACCAAATCTAACTACTCTTAAAAATTCAGAAAAATTATTGTATTTGAAACATTGCCCAACGACAAAATGTTGTGTTTACGCAATAAAGGATTTGTATTTGTATTTGTATAAACACGGCTCGCCGTCTTTGAAACACGGCTCGCCGTCCTTGGAACACGGCTCGCCGTCTTTTAAACACGGCTCGCCGTGTTTGAAACACGGCGGTGTAAAAAAATGATCGCTTACTCTTTGGCCCTTCAGGGCTTCCGTATGATTGACCATATTCGGCATAGGACCAGTCTTGATTTCTTGAGGCACATCTTCTAGATGCTGTCATTTTAGGCAGAGGCATATGTGGGGGGGAGGGGTGTGAGAAGGTCATTTCAACGGTTTGGGTCAGATCAGATAAGGTGGAAGTTGGTAAAAGCATTTATCGATGAGGTACCTTTTGAGCTAGTATTTAAATCTTTTTAAGTTACTAATCTGGGCAATTTGTGGTGGAAGTTGACTGAAAAATTTTAGGCCAATGTAATCTGGTTTATTTTTAAAAAGCTTTAAATTGTGAGGCACAGACGGGTTGATATTTCTATTTCTAGTGTTGTGAGAATGCTGGTGAGCTGTAACAAGGTTGTTTTCTTTAATGTAACTAATAACTTCAAACATATAAATACTGGGTACTTGGTACTGTTAGAATTTGAAGTGATCAAAACAAGAGTCAGTTGGCTTAAGTCTTAAGATACATCTTATAGCTTTTTTTTTAAGGACAAAAATTCGATTTAAGTTACATTTACTGGAAGAGCCCCAAGGGATTACAGAATACCTAATCAGACTCTCAAGCAAGCCAAAATATACTAGTTTGGATAATGAAATATTATTAAGAAGAAATATTTTTTAAACAAAAATGTTTGAAGCCAGCTGCTTTGCAAGTTTATCTACATGTTCATTCCACCTGAGACCACCTTCCAATCTCACCCCCAGATAATCTACAAATTGAGCTTCCTCAATGATCGTGTCACGAGTACAGCAGACGGAAGAGTGGTGCCTGCATTGTTCAAACTTTTTTTCTGATCTGTCATGAAATGTATAAACTGTTTTTTTGGGGGGGAGTTGATGTGAAGATTAATAATTGAGAAGTATATTGTGAGAGAATGTTCAAATTGAAGAAGGTTTCTTGCTCTAGACAGCTGAGATTCTTATGAGAAGTTAGCAGAGACGTGTCGTCGGCGAAGACTGTGAGAAGATTACCAGGAAGAAAATCAGAGATGTCGTTGATGTATAAGAGGAAGAGAATAGACCCTAATATTGATCCTTGCGGAACTCCAAATGATACAGCTTTTGAGTTTGAGTAAGAAGATTTTCTGATGCCATCTTGGTCAAGGAAGTCTATTTTGGTTTTGTGGGATCTATTTGAGAGGTATGAACTAATCCAGCTGAGTGCTTTGCCTTCAATACCAATTGCAGTTAATTTATTTAGAAGAACTGGGTGAGAGACGCAATCGAACGCCTTGGACAGGTCGATGAAGCAGCCCATAGCTGTCTCACCATCGTCCAAGAAGGCGATACAGGAATTGATGAAACTAACCAAAGCTAACTTGGTGGATTTCTGTTTCATTTTCATTCTGTTTTATTTGGGTTGTTGGAGGTTATTATTTTATTTTTGACAAAATTTGATTTTGCTGTGGTGATTGCCTTTCTGTAATATTGAGCTTCTGTTTGTTATAAAGTTGTTTAACAGTGTTGTCCTTTTGTTGCGATCCATTTGGAGTAAGTTTCCAACAATTCATTTTTCATTTTTCTGATTTCGTCAATAATCGAACTGACTTTTTTTGTTTGCGTTGTTTTAAATTTCCGTAGAGGACAGGCTATGTCCATGTGATAAGAAAAAGTTTTAACAAATTCCTCATACTGACCATTAACTGTAAAAGCATTATAAAATTCCCCCCAATCTTCTCTGCCTAGCCTTAGCCTAAGTTCCTTAATACTACATTCAGAAAAGTCTCTACTTAAAAAATAGTGAACATTTTGGTCAGTTTGGGCTGAGACCGGGACCTCAAATAACAATGCTGAGTAATCTGATACAAATTAAGGTTCTATTGAATTAATATTGCCACTAATATTGGAAATAAAAGTATCAAGGCAACTATCCGAATGTTCGCTGATCCTAGTCGGAAAGTCTACAAGGATGTTTAAGCCGTAGCTTGCTAAAATGTCACAAAAACGTTTGTATTCATTTTCATGTTGGACTGGGTCAATGTTGAAATCACCCGCAATGACTAATTGTCGAGTATCTTTTGGCTCTTGAGAATAAATAATTGTCTAAAGAATCGAAAAACAAATTGAAACTATTGCTATCATTTATAGGGGGTCTATAAATTACTGCACAAGGAGTTTGATTATTAATTTGATTATTACATCGGAATGAAGTTGTACCAGGCCTTGCCGGAAAAACTACAAGAAATACAAAACATAAAAAAATTTAAATCAGAAGTTAAGAAATACTTGGTGGAATCTAGTTTTTACGATGTTGACAGTTACCTTAATGTTAATAATATTATTATAAATTAGATTAAGTTATTCTTTGTTTAGTGCTAACATTAACCTATCCAATTCCTTATGGCAAAGGACCACGGATG
The DNA here is from genome assembly GCA_030545055.2 of Neoaliturus tenellus. Taxonomy (NCBI): domain Eukaryota; kingdom Metazoa; phylum Arthropoda; class Insecta; order Hemiptera; family Cicadellidae; genus Neoaliturus; species Neoaliturus tenellus. Next base: position 35,282,931 of record CM061536.1, on the reverse strand, counting down.
GAAACATACATACATACATACATATACATGTACATACATACATGTATGTATGTATGTATGTATGTATGTATGTATGTATGTATGTATGTATGTATGTATGTATTTCACTAAAGAAGAATTTTACACTTTAAGTTGTACTACCGGTCCCGTCACCAGATATTTGAAACAACTAATATTTTCAAGTGCAATAATTAAAGACTATCTAATTGATACATTGGACAAAAAACCTTTTGTTCCAATTTTATACGGTCCCGTGGATACTTCAATCTTTAATAGAATACCTCAAGAAGTTGAAATGTGGAGACAATTAAACAACTATCACACCAATTTTAATATTGATGAAGTGGCACAAGAAGTGAAAGAAGAAGAACAATCCTGTCTGTTATAAACATCGGCTCATTCAATTTTTAAGTCAGTTGTTAGTAAGACTTCATCATGAATAAACGGGTTTCGTTTTCTAATGCGCCACATATAATGGAAGTTAAAAGAGGTATAATTGAATTTCAAGCTTTCCGAGGAAATGATGGTAATTTTATTATTAAAGAATTAGTAATCTTGGACATGAACACATCAGTAGTTTATCATTATTTGTTCAAACCTCCAGTACCATTTAATAGACTAACAACTAAAGCGAAAGTTACAAACAAATGGTTGAACAAACATTTTCACAACTTAAGATGGGATGAAGGTTTCATTAATTATAACATGATGCCGCACATTATGAATCATTATTGCAAAGAGTTTAAAATTATCTACACAAGGGGATTGGAAAAAGCAAATTGGATACAATCATTTACAAGCAACGAAGTGATTAATGCAATAATTGATAAAGATTTCCAATGCTACTTCAACGAACTTTGTATTTCATCAAAAAGTTTTAAACATCGAAGGTCGCAGTGCGCTTTAAAGAATGCCTACCGCTTGAATAATTTCCTTCAACAAACTGGTGGGGGTAGTGTCAGTGGTGGGGGTAGTGTCGATTATAAAAGTGAGAGCGCTACCATGACACAGCATGAGTATTACTCAAACCTCCGAAGAGACAACATCTCCGACGGACATTCTTATTAACAAGAAGATTAACAACAACATCAATATGGCATCACAGAACTTACTTCAATGTTTAGTTGATCAGTTCAACGCTCATTCTAAATCATCAATTCTACCTACAAAGAAATGTTCTGAACTAAAAGAAGAAAAACACTACATCATTCATACTATTAAGAAAATGGAAACTTCAGTAGGTGATGCTATAAATTGCACTTTGAGCGAGGCACCTTATACAATTGGTGATGAAGCAAAATTTCAGATCTTCTTACCAAAGCGCTTCGTACAACTACTTCAAAATGAAGATCTTCGTATAATTCAACCCGGCGCACTCTATTTGGTATCACATGGACCCAGTGGAAACAACTCTACTGAACTTACAATTCATGTAACACCTACTACTGATTAATTTGTACATAACATTGTAAATATTTCTTTGTATTTGTTTTTTCAATAAATATGATATAAAACAAAAAAAAAAATAAAAATAAAAAAAAGCAACATATTGTAATGTCTTTGTACATTACAATATGTTGCTTTTTTTAAAAATTCCACAGGATGACCTTGACCCAATTTTGTATAATTATAAAAGGGGAAATGTACTTGCAAAATTCATCAGTCTACTGCTACCTTTCATACCGTACACATCTCGCTCTTAATCCCTGAATATAAAACTGCAACATGTCCCTAAAGGTCAAGTGTGCATCTTACGATACTAACACCATAACAACTTTTGAACAACTCGAAGATTTAACCAACGAAATGCGAGTTTTACTTACCGGTGGTTATCACTTAACTGTTGATGTTAGTGCTACTAATACAAGAATGTTCACTAAAACAAAATATTGCGATGATGAAATATTTATTTCTACACAACCTACAACTTCTTCATCGCCAACTGGTCAACATAACATCAAGTTCCAAAAGTATTACCAATGTTGAATAACTTTTGACAGACAAAACTACAACTAAAGAATCACATGATCAATATGAGTTAATAAAAAGGATGTGATACTTGTATAAATAATCATTTGCTTTTCAGCTCTCACCACGACAAGACCTATTTAAGAAAATGTTGTACAGAATGATGATTCAACTTGATGGAAAAATCTATGGAAAAGACTACAACACCATTGAACAAATGACCCAAGATTTAGATGTATTAACTAAAGAAGGATATCAAGCTAAATTTATTTTAAAATTTCCTGAAGTACATCCATTATCAACAGAAGAACTTGTTGCTATGGCTAAGGCGGAGAGAGAGAAAAAGTCTGAAGAAAACAAATAGAAACAAACTTCCTAAATTTTAATAATCCTTACACTTGTAAGGTATAATTTTTTAAAACTCCATTTGGATGACCTTGAAATTACCCCCACCACTTTTCACAGTACATAAAACTCACTATTCAACACTATACACTCTTATTCTTTCACTGGACTCCGCAGCGTCAACATGGAAGAGCAAAAATACAAGTACAAACCTCGTTACTGTTGTGAACAACAGTGTACAGATTTAGGACCAATGATGGTGGATGGGTTAGCTTGTACTAAATGTGAATTCTTCGGATCTTGTTATTGCAAATGCAAAACAAAACAACTACCACCACCGGAATTGCGAACTTTAAAATTTTACAAATCAAGATATTTTCATACATGTTGTCCTCAAAGATGTTTCAAATTTCACCCTCTAGATCTTGCTCATTGTCAACGCACCAATTCTCATCAAGATGATTTTTGTACACATATGATAAAAAGATGTAAATACAGATCAGATTGGTATTCCGATCCTGTAGAACCATCAAATGTGTAATTTCAGTTTTACACTCTTTTTTAAAACTTCATTTGGATGACCTTGAGATTTCCCCCACCACTAGTTCTAATTTTTATATAATATTAAATCATTCCACTTCCAACACTCTAACTAACAACATGGAAAACAAATTTATCAAATTTGAACATATAATAACTGACAGGGAGGAGATGGAAGAATTGTTTCAAAACTTACTTTCTGTCATTGACGAATATCCTATAAGATGGTTCAGAATTGTAGTTCAATATTTAAATCCTGGTGAATTGTTTTCTTCATCAAGTGAAGAAGATGAAACAACTACTTCGGTTCAAATAATTGAATTAAAAGATGGAGAAGAAGAACTAAACGTTTTATTCAATCATAAGCTCAAGGTTCCCTATATAAAAGCCCCCCTCCCTAGACAGCCCCCCTCCCTAGACGCCTGCTCAAGGTCACCATTATATAAGCCCCCTCCCTATGCGCCGATCCTCATTCCATCACCGACTCTCCAATAATGAACAACTCTCCATTGGCCCGAATGAATTCTAGTTTTGAAATAAACTCTAAAGAAGAGTTACAAGACATTTTTAATATTTTACAAGAACTTGTAGATAATTTTACAACCATCAAAATGAATTTGGAAATAACATACGATTGTCCTATTTGTGATAAGATTGAAAGTTCGGACGAAGACAGTTTACTAAATCTAACTCCTGCACCATCTGACACTACTGATGGTAATAATGAACAGCAAAATATTTCCCCCACCACTTCTTTGTAATTCTTCGTTCCCCCCCCCCACCACTTCTTTATTTAACTAACATTTCTCGCTTTCACTTCTCATTCCGTCTTCAACTTTTGAACTGTCAACATCACTTGTTTTAAAATTTCAAACACTACAAAATCATGATGGATATGATGGATGAAGTTCCCTTCATAACTAGAATGGAAGAGGATAAATTGAAATTGGAAATTAAACGATTGGAAATGGAACGGGAAAACCAACTCGAAATGTTACGTTTGTTCAAGCTTTTCAAATACATCATCTGGGGACTCTGCGTTTACCTTCTCATCGTCGTTGGTGTTTGCATTTACAACTCTGTAGTTCATCACAAAAGTTCAACTTGTTTAAACTCTGCTGTTGCACATTAATTATATGTTCACAAATAAAATTCAAAATTTACTTCAGCCTATCCCACTATCACCAACTAGTTCAACTTTGAACTATTTCTGGTAGTAGTTGGGTAGGCTTTTTTAAAACTTACTCTGAATGACCTTGACATACTTTCCAGGCTCCAGTTATAACTGTTGAATTTCAATTTTGAACTAACTCTTAATTCATGCCCAATTCTACTTCAAATTCAGGGCATATGCTCTCGCCATCTGCACCCTGCAGCTGCCCTGGCAGCTGACACCATCTGACCCCTGCAGCTGCCCTGGCAGCTGACGTCACTTCCGGTTTAGAAGTGGCTTTTTCCCACTACTCACCATGGTTTGTTCGAAATTCACAGATTCACCGAGAACTTGGAGAAGAACCAATAGCTAATTTTATCAGTAAGTCTACATTAAAATTCTCGCATCGCCCAATTAACGTCCCAGGTGCACAACATTTTGAAATTGGATTACCCCTTCAAAATAGAAGGCTACGCCCAAGACTTTTTCAAGATTTGTTATAGTTTTCTTACCTTCCATATTATTCATATTTTAATGATCTATTACTAATTTTCTATTATCAATTTTGTAACTTTGAAAGAAGTGTTTCCCCCCTCTATGAACTTATTTTTAGTAACAGGGTGTCTCTAATTCAAAGCGACCCCACAATGTTAATTTACTGTTAAAATTATGCATTTATTTTATTTTATTTTACATTCCAACGGCAAAACCATTTCAAAATCATGCAATATATTACAGGTGAATTGTTTACACTCGAACACTACAACAATAAACATATGTACAAATGCAGAATCAATTTGATACTAAAGCTAATATGAACAATGTCCAAGATAAATACATGCAATACAAAGAAAGTTGAAGTTAGACATGCTCGGAACTGCAAAGGTTAAGACAAGTAACAAAGTGAAAAATAAATATAGTGCATACTACAGTGACATCTCCATGCTATCCTATACTCTTATACGAGCAATGTTTGCTTGTTTGCTTGTTTGCTTGCTTGCACAATTATCTCAAAAACGGCTCCGACGATTTCCTTCAAATTTTGGAATATGGGGGTTTTGGCCACCAGAAATCGATTGGAGCTGGTCCCATAGCTGGGAAAAATCCGGTTTTCGCGCTAGAGCCCTTCAAAGATCCCATGTTATCCTTATGGAAATTTTTTAACTGAACAAAAATCAGCTGATAACTGTAGATAAAATAAACCAATGTGTTACATCTTTAACCTGTGGTTTTAGGAAAATCATACCAATGTGCAGCAAACCTTCCGCCTGGCGAGTGAGCGGAGCGAACGAGCTTTGTGTGAGAAACGAAAGTAATAATTTTACCGAGCTTAAGCTCGGTCCCCCTGGTACTATATTACAATATACACAAGCAACTACTTCTTTAATACAGCAAATGTGAATAAATAAACATGCAATAATAAGTTAGATGTTCATTTGCATTTTAGATGTTCTTTGTACAACACTCTGTATGTTGAACCAGAAATAAATGTTTAAAAAAAATTAATAAGAGGGTATACAATGAATATAGGATATGCTTTAAAACTACATAACAATAATAAACAGCAAAGAAAGATAATTGAATAGCAACAGTGACTATTTACTGACTATATAGCATTTGAAAATGAGAAAGAAGGTTAAGTTAACAGTTTAATGAGTATTGGCACGTTAAAAATAACGTACGTGGAAGTAAATAATCAAGTTTAACTGGACGAACCCAGTAACATGCAGTAGTTCAAGCAGGTCTCGCTTTTAAAGAAAAAAAATTAAAAATAGTGTAACCTTAAAATAATAAATAGTTAGTCAAATGAGAAATGAACTTAAAAGGATTGACTACAAATAAATGGAACTTGAATACATATATCGTCTACAACGAATAGGAACACATTCTACTTAAAACAAACGTTTGCAACCTTGAAAGATGACGACTTCCAGTCCAGTTTGGATACTTCCGGTTTTTGCTTTAATCCCATAGAAACACGACAACTCGTTCTCCTTCCTCCTTCGCCATTTTCTTTGCTTGGCATTTGTGCACTCTTCTCACCGTTCTTCCAGAGGTAAATTAATTCACATTTATTATTGTAATTGTTTTCGTATCTGTGTTAAAGACATTTTCAACATTATTGTAATTTATAATAATGATCAGAGGCGTTATTAACCGTACTCGACGTTCATTTAACTTATGAATTGATTTTGCCTTGTGTGAACAAAGAGACGTAGAATTTGTTTGGTCTCCGTATTTTCATAAAGAGATCGTTTAGGCCAATACAATGCTTATTTCATATAATAATGTAATTCCCTTACAGAGATGAGATGCTTTATTCAAATTCGTAAGTAACAGAATAAAAGAAAATCTTGCGGTTCTAATATTCATGGTGTAACACTTGGCCCTACAGATCTAGGCCTAAGATAAATGCCCCAAATACCGACACCTTAAGGATAAATTCCAGTTTATTTTAGCAGAAAACACTTCTATTTTATGTGATGCTTGAGTATTATTAACTAATCTAACCCTCCAACTGGTGATCATAATTTCCTGTACTGTTAAGGTCTTTTTTGGCCGTGCAAACATTTAGTAAAATCAACATAAAACATATAGGCCTAAATTTCTATATAAAACATACATATTATACTATATAATTTTTTTCAGGAAGAAATAACTTAGGCTAGGCCTATTTGTTTCGTTTTTATGATAAAAAATAAAAAGTCATTAGGCTATATTAAGTTAACTTACAGCTTACATCCTAGAGTGCGACACATCAATCCTATCGATACATCCGATGCGATATAGCAATTGCATTGATAAATCCGATGCGATATATCAATCGTATCGATTGATCCGATGTGATATATCAATCGCATTGATTGATCCGATGCGATATATCGATCGATATTTTCATTAACTTAGGTAGAAATGTAGGCGCTATATGAAACTCTACCCGATTTTTCTTTTTTAACATGAAAACTGAATACTAACACTATTAGATCTATTTTCACCACACTGCTCACACAACATTTTCTTTGGTAGGTATCAGTTCATTATCTTGTAAAAATCTCTATCACATTGCTCATATCTATGACCAACTATCTAAAACTTTCTATTATAAATAGGTTAATAGAAAGTTTTCTGAAACTCATGAGACTAATCAAAATAACTAAACTATCCATACTGAATATGAAATCACCTAGTAAAATCTTGGTTTAAATGTTAGATAAACAAATAATAACATTTAGTATATAGGCCTAAATATAAAAAATCCTTAAAAAAACATGTTAAAATATTTCATCGGATGGGATATATCGATATTTTATCCGATGTGGCGTATCGATATTTTATCTGATGCGATATATCAATTGTATCGATCGATATTTTCATTTGGTACAAATGTATGCGCTATGTGAAACTCTACCCCAGATTCCTTTAAATTTTTGTCTGTTATTAAAAATGTTGCATCATCCGCATACATATATAATTATGTATAAAGATAATTTTTTCATTGTTAGCGAATTTCCCATAGGGAATAGGGATAAGCTATTACCGTAGGTCTCATGGTAAGACCTAAGCCCGGGACCATGTTACTTCTTCGTTTTGAGGTGCCTAGGGACCAAAAATAATAGTCATTAAAATTTATATATATATATATATATATATATATAGCTTATGTGTCCCTAGACACAATAACTCTCGTAAAAATGGTCCGATCAACACCAAATTTGGTAGAGATGTGTAATCCTACGTTTATTCGGATGAGTTCGAAAACCAGACATATCGACCTACCGGAAGGGGTAGTTTTGGGGGGTTTTGTACCCCAAAAATGGGTTTTTTGCATTTTTCATATGTCAATTTGAAAAATTTTAAATTTTTATTTTGACCATTGGATTTAGCTCAAAAAAACACACAATTTAGTTTTTTGAAGCTTTGCTCTATCTCCATTGGTTACCAAGATATTACAGAGTCTAAAGACAGTAGGCCTACATTGTCTTTTGGGGCTCCAATGTTAATCTTATGGAGAATAAGGATGTGTTAGGCCTAATATTTCACTTATTAACCAATATTTCTGGATGAAACTTGGTATTTAGGCTAGCTTCATTTGGTTGAGATTCATCCATTTAAGGTAAAAAATCTTGGTTTTTGTACTTATCATGGCAGCAAACCTGCATACTCTTTTCCCATGTTAATCATATGGAGAATAGGCAAACTCTTTTATTTATGGTCAGATATTGATGAAATTTACTATATGGCTTTATATGGTCAAAATAAATTTTTTCTATTCTAAAAACCTACTTTTAGTGTCCCCCATGGCAGCATACCTGCATACTCTTTCCCTATATTTATCTTAAGGAGAATAGACATTTATTTCCCTATTTTTGAGCACGTGATGAAATTTTGTTTACAAGTTTAGCTGGCCAAAATTAATATTACTAATTTGGAAATTCGCTGAGTACGCAGGTCTGCTGCGACGGGGGGTATTTTCCTCTTAGAGTAACTTATCATGGTAAGGTATGTCTTCCATACACCAAGAATAAGATAGGCCTAGCCAAAATGACCACAGTTTAATTGGATTTTTACTGATATATAGGCCTAACACTTGATTGTTTATATTAGGCTATAAACAAAATATTACAAAGCAAATATGTGAGGTAGGCCTAGGCCCTAAACACGTACCACCTTTTCACAGCCATATTTTTTATTTTTATTTTATAGTATTTTATTAATTTTTTATGATCAAATTTTTACTAAGCCTAGGTCTATTTATAAATTAATAGCCAATAGGCCTAATTATTTACTATAGGCCTATATAAAAATAATTAAATTTGTTTATAATGAATAAATAAAGTTAGGCCTCAGGCCCCTAACTCACCACTTTCGTGTTCACTTACAACTTCACTTTGTACTTAGGTCAGATTTCTCTGAATCTTCATTTAAAGTTTCCTAGCACTACTCAATTTTCTCATTATTACATTGCAAAAACTACTTATTGTTGGGACTATTGTTATTTATTGTTGGGAGAAAGTATGTGTCAGTTAACTGATACCGTTTATTTTCAATATCAGCTGTTTCCTGTTTTTTTTTATGCTCCATAGTTTTGGAAAAAAATTTAGCAAAGTTTTGTCTCATCAACCTGAAGACCTGCCTAAGAAAAAATTAAGAGGTAAGTAACTTTTCTCCCATAAATATCTTGTGAGCATTTCATGCTGATAGAATATATGTTATATATTTTAGATCCTCATTAAATGTACTTCATTATGTTATATTTAAGTCTGTGAATAACCTTTAAATAAGCAACATAACCCTACTGTCAAACACCATGTCACAACATGTGCTGATTCCTAGTCTTTGACACTTAGTGTCAAAGACTCTGAACTGTTATTCTAGTCTTTGACAGTGTTAATGAAATACTCTTTACAGATATGTTAGCCTTCAACAAAATAAATTAATCATTTACACTGGTTTTTTAGAAGAAAAACTGGAGTTTATATACAGAAGAAGGATTCATAGGTCATTTTCCATTTTAAATGGGTGGCTAAAAGTACATTATAGTGCGTAAAAACCTCTGTTTGTAGCTGTATCACATGTCTCCTCCCATTGGCTATTTATTAACCTTCTTCCTAAATCTAAGATTTTGTAATAGCAACATTCTCGCTGGAAGTAAATGTAAACAGGGCTACTGTGGGGCAACATGCTTCACGATAAGAAAGTTACCTCTGTACCTTTTCTGTGAGGTGTGCTTGATTTATAATTGTGTTCCGTAACCTATATCCACAGCAGGTTGTTTTGATTTTGCAGATACCGCCAAAAAAGAAAAAGAGGAATGTTCTCAACTATTCCCATAAAGACCTACTGCAGGCTCTTGAAGCTTTGAAGAACGGCGAATCAGCTTTTTCTGTAAGCAAAAGGTTTGATATCCCTCTATCGACATTTATCTGCAAACTAAGCAGAAAAACCCCATTGGAGAGAAGAATGGGGCAACCACCTGTACTAGGATCAGAGGCAGAAAATATGCTGAAAAACTGGGTCTTTGCTATAGCACTACGAGGTTTTCCCGTCACCAAACATGGTTTAATAACTCATAGATTGCAGAAGACGGTATGGGACCAGTCTTGATGTTCAGTCCACCCCCAGATTGCCATAAGAAGGGGAATAGGTCATGAAGTTAATACAATGGTATAAGGATACTTGATGGGGTGTTGACAAATCTAATTCCCTGATAGCTTGGTTTCTGTTCAAAGGTCTTTAAATCGTGAATCACTGAGGCTCTAGTATCTCTAAATCTAGTGTTGTGACTATGCACAACAGGATAAGAGAAGTTATCTGTGATCTTAGCTTGTTTGATTGACTCAAAAATAGTTTGATGGACTAGTGGAACAGTTAATATCTTCAGTTGTCTGAAGGCTTCGCTACATCTCAACCCAGAGATGTATTGAATGTCTCTCTTTTAGAGCTTAAAAGATGAGCTTCAAGATTTTGTTTGGAAGAAGCACCCCATAAGACAATGGAGTATCGAATATGAACCTCGTTCAGACTAAAGTAAACAAGTTGGAAAGGTGGACATTGCTATGCAATGCAATGTTCCATAGAACGAAAAGTCCTGATGAAATTCGGGATTTAAGATATTCAATTTGAGAATTCTAGTTAAGATTGCGGTCAATCATGATACCGAGAAATTTCACTGACTCAAGGCTGGACAGCTGGGTTTCACCAATTGTGATGTAAGGAAAGAAGTGATGGTTTGATAGCTGTTTCTGTCTGGTTTCAAAGAAAATGTATGTGGTCTTGTCAGTGTTTAGTGCTAGGTTTTGGTCAGAGAAATATTGTGCTAGTGTGTTTGTGTCAGTGTTGGTGTTTATTTCGAGTCTCAGTACGTCTTTGTCCATGTTAATCAGTGTAGTATGGTCATGAAGTTGTCAAGTAAGAGGTAGTTATGAATGTCATTGATGTAATACCTTGTTACTTCATTATTTGTAACAAATATATGAGTTATAGTTCAAAATAAGATTCCAAACTCTTATTTTAACCCTACAATCATTATAACATTAAGACATTGCAAAAAGGTAAAAAACTTTAAAAAAAATTAAACTACTGTCAAACACTGGATAGTTACGCGTCAGACACTGGGTAATCGTGTCAAACACTGGTAAATATGTAAAGTTTTTTTAAACTTAAAAAAAAAAAATTGGGTAGAAGTATTTATTTTTATTTTTTATTTTTTTTATGATGTGTTAATAAGTGTATGAAGTCAAAAAAACAACACTGAATGCTTTGGGACCCTTATTAAAATTTTCATGAAATTTTAAAGTTGTAACTTTCCTTATTGTGTCAAAGACTGGTCAACTTACCCTATACACGGTACTGTCTTTTCGGCAGATGTCTATTACAGTACGCTTTAAAAACAACGAAGCCAGATGGAGGGTTAAGAATGTTCCTTCTATTTTAGTGTCCCAAGAACAAAGTCACTGTGAATATTCAGCCATTCACCATTGTAGTCTTTTTTTATTGTAGTCCATGGAGACCAAGGAATTGAGTGCCAGTGCAGACGTGGCTTGAATGCAAAATACAAATTTCATAGACTTTGCAGCTGTTTATTTCAGACACAGAAATAAGTATAGATTGTCAATGAGACAGGACAAAAGAAACATTTATTTTCTGTGGATACTCAGCACCCATCATGGCAACTACGGTACTGAATCGATTGTTGAAGAAACAGCTCTTCATTAGGTTTATTTGATCAACTAAGGCTAAGCGCACACGGGCGATTTTTTAATTGGCCGATTTAAAAATCGCCCTCACTCTATGTGAACGCGCACACGTAGCGATTGTTTTCGAGTGGTAGTTCTTCTCATTCTGTGTGACATAAAATGGACTTTGTAGAGCTAACGTGTGTTTGTGCACTTCTGATACGGGCTAAAAAAAGAAGAAGACACCGTAGGTATTGGGTACACCCTATTGTAAGTCAGAGACTTATAAATGGACAGTTTCATAAGATATACCTTACGAGAGGACAAAAGGAAATTCTTTAACTATTACAGAATGTCAAAAAAAGTTTTGATGCTTTGTTATCAATTGTTGGACCACAGTTAAGCAAAAAGCACAGATAGTGCTGAAGTATTTAACAAACATTACACACAACTCTCCCTACAACTTTTCTTTCACATTCCGGTCACTATATTCTTTTAAAGTTTTATTATACAGTTGTGGCCGTTTCTCTATTTCATTGATAAACAATTCAGTGTCGAAATCTGCCATTGCACAATATGACTGTATACAAACAACACAAATATACAAGACAAACAAGTCACCGGTGACTGCGGAGTAGCTACTGACGGGCGATCGGCCGATTATTCAATCGTCTGTGTGCGCGGACAGGTTACAACCTGTATGCTTCAGATTTCCGGCCGACTATCGCCTCGCCCACAAATCTGTGGCTTGCCACAGATTTTAAAATCGGCGCTATTTTTGATCGCCTGTGTGCGCTCTCCCATTCCTTCCAATGATGCACAGACTGGGCGATGAAATAATTGCCTTAAAATAATCGCCCGTGTGCGCCTAGCCTAAGTTACTTAAATTAGGCTTGATTAAAATTGTCTCCGTTGTAAACTAATGACAAAAGTCAAAGTTATTATAGTTTTATAATCATATGATTTTAATGGAAAGTTTGTTGTCTAGTGGTTCTGACTCGGATCATTCATTTGAAGTTCTAGTCTGCAGCATTGTACTCTTTTAAGTGAAATTTTTGATTTGATGAAGGCTTTGTGATGTATTTAGCTTGCTAAACTATGCTTAAATTTAAGATTTTCTACTGATACGTGGTGAGCTGTCCACCTGACGTGACCCAAAATCTTTTAGATATCAAAACATTCTTTGCGTTAGTTGAACTAAGATGCTGTCATTCCCTGGAAAGAATTTTTATTTAAGTTATCTTAACAAACTAAAAGTGGGGGGAGGGGACTTTTTACACACTAGCTTGTATGCCTAATTTAAAAAATTAGGTTTTACATTTTAAGCCCTAGGAAAAAAGCATTAAATTTTGTAACGTAAGGTCTTTATTTCTGTTTTTAATACTTTGTACGACCACCAGGACTGCTTCACTGACTCCGTTTTTTTGATGACCCTGTTTTTGTTCTTTATTAGACTATAATCATAACTTAACCTTGGCCTACTATACTATATTAAAAAACCTGTTGTTATTGCGATTATCAAACCTATTGTAATTTTTAATCGTTCATGTTGTGTTATTTGTTGTGATTACATTAAATATTTAATTATATTTTACTGTGCACCAAACAAAATTAAAAGGTAGATACATTTTAAGAACAACAGGTCCTTGAATATACAGGGTGTCCAGCTTTTACTGTCCGAAACTTACCATGTTTTTCAGCAAGCCAAAAGAAACAAAAAAGTTCATATAAACATATGTCCTAAAATGCGTCGTTAACCCGCTAGCCACCATTTTATTTTTTACACTTAATAATTTTTATTTCCGTAACGGATAAATGGATTGGGTTCATATTTGGCATGGACCTTAACTAAAACAATGTTTATTTAAAGAAAAAAAATATTTTTCCAGTGTCTATTTTCAAAATGGCGGCCATTTTAAATTTTCAAACTCAAATATCTCAAAAACGGTAAATTTTAGAAAAGTTTTACAAGGAACAAAATAGTTGAAAAATTTAATTATTTAACCAACGAGATCAAGTTTGTAAAGATCTTAAGACAAATAACAGAGTTATTGCGATTTTTCTGCAAAAAAACATAGATTTTGCATTATAATTAATGGAAATTAATGTTATTTTAATAGAAAAATCCCAATAACTCCGTTATTTGTTGTCAGACCCTTACAAATTTGGTATCATTGTTTAAATAATTCAATTTTTCAACTTTTTTGTCTCTTGTAAAATTTTTCTATTGTTTTTGAGATATTTTGAGTTTGAAAGTTAAAAATGGCCACCATTTTGAAAGTACACACTGGAAAAAAATAATTTTCTTTCTTTTAATAAACATTGTTCTAGTTAAGGTCCATGCCAAATATAAACCCAATCCATTTATTTGTCTGTTGCGGAAATAAAAATTATTAAGTGTAAAAAACAAAATGGCGGCTAGCGGGTTAACGACGCATTTTAGGACATATGTTTATATGAACTTTTTTGTTTCCTTTGGCTTTCTGAACAACATAGAAAAGTTTCGGACAGACGAAGCTGGACACCCTGTATAGGTAGGCTAGTAGGATCATTTATGACTGTGGTCTAGTCAAGACCAAAACATCCACAACGGAGTGAGAGTGGACTGTGATGGAAGCAATGCATGTTATTTCTTTATTTTTGTTGAGAGACATGGGCATTATTTTTACTCTATTGTGCAAAGTAGCATCCACATTCCGCATCCATTGTAAATAACATAATTATAAATATTAACAATATTTTATTTTTTATAGAAAATGGCTGACAATGATGATCTTTTGGACTACGAGGATGAGGAGCAACCAGATCAGACAGTTGTTGATGGAACAGGAGAACCAGCAAAGAAGGAGGTGAAAGGGACCTATGTCTCCATCCACAGTTCTGGTTTTCGTGACTTTCTTCTGAAACCTGAAATTCTACGAGCTATTGTTGATTGTGGTTTTGAACATCCATCTGAGGGTGAGATTTAAGTTTATGCTTTAGGTTTTAGCAATGAATATAAAAATGTAAAGAAGGTCACATCCCATGTTAAAAATTGGCAAACAATTTTTTGCTAGGAGCGCTGTAAACTGAACTTGAGCACTCCAAATAGAGATAGCGCCAGAGGAATAGTCCTAAACATAGTACGAGAGAGAGGGAGAGACTACATTTCTTATTTAGTATTGTGTCCTTAAAACACCATTATAAACATTAGTTACCTAGCTTATTTGGTATCATTCGAAAGCTTTTTTCAAGAAGAATCATTATTTCAAGTTAAGGTACGGTATTAAATCCTTTTATTGTTAAGACTGTGTCATATGGGCTTTCAAACTTTAATGTTATTCTAATGAAGATATTTTATTTAATCATATGTTTACAAAAATAAACTAATAAAACTTATACAAGTCGTCATGGTATCCTGCTATTTTCAAATTTGTTAACTTGGGTTCCAAAATGAGCACTAAAGTAAGCGGACTGAGAAAGTGTTCCTACATTAATTGTAAGAATTGGTCCAGTAATGGAAAACTGTCATAGGTTATTTATGATGTGTGAGGACGAGAGAGATTCTTTGCTGGTGACCATCTGCAACAAAGTCAGAATGTAATCTGACTAATAGGTTATTGTCTCATGCGCGCTCTCATGGTGAAGTGCGCTACTACATCAACAGAGAAACTTTCTTAACTATTTCTTCCATAAGATGTGACCTTCTTTACGTTTTTGTATTCATTGGTTTTACACCTAAGTTAGTTAATTAAATTTTAATAATAAACACTTTTTGGGAACTGTCTTAACTCTGATATTGCAAAACGAAAAATCAAAATTATTTTAGTCTGTTACATTGGGTAGTCTATTCTTAGGGGGGAAAATAGGTAGTTTGACCATATTCTCTAAATGTTTTTCTGGTACACACACCTTACATTTTCCATTACGTTAGGGTTATTCCTGAACATATATATCTGTTTTGTTTTGAATAGTGTTGGATACTTGTGTAGATTTTTGCCATTTATTCAAAATTCACCAGGGTATCTTTCCTGATTGCTCACAGGCCAAATAACAGCCCATTTTTTACATCTAATATGTTAGGCAGGCAACTATAAATGGGGGGTCACGTCTTCCATGGTCCATGTGTATGCTCCAGTCTTGAATTTCTGCGCTTGGTTAGCCTGGTGTTGGTAACCTTGGCTTCTACGTTCATGAGTCCATTTACTGTAACACAATGTAGCTCTAGTAATTTATTAAATACTTGATGTCTTCATCTGTGACCAACTTGAGTTGGGTTGATTGCGCCATTAATTTACATAAAAAATTACTCAAAATTCACTTAAAAAACACAAAACATACTTTTATATACTTTTGGCGTCATTTGGCGGACATGACAAGATTAGTAGGAGATGCCCTCTGGTTATGTTTGTTGAGTAGATAAATACCATTCAGTTGTAATATGCTGCTAATAAGAAATGAATCCCCTGAACAGGACACTAATAATTATTAATATTTTTATGCCCACAGTTCAGCATGAATGCATACCCCAGGCAGTGCTTGGTATGGACATCCTATGTCAGGCCAAGTCTGGTATGGGTAAAACAGCTGTGTTTGTGTTGGCAACACTGCAACAGCTGGAGAACCTCAATGATAACAACGTGGCAGTTCTGGTCATGTGTCACACGCGAGAACTGGCGTTCCAGATCAGCAAGGAATACGAGCGCTTTTCAAAATACATGCCTCAGATAAAGGTTGGTTTTCTCTGGCTTTGATAGAAGTAAATTTATTTTTTTCAATGTGTTATGGTTAAGTAAAATAAAAATTGGTTTTCGGCCCAAATGACAAGATAGCATACAATTTTGATATCTCCATTAAATTAAACACGTAATTTGAGTACTCACCCCAAATGACTAACTTTCAAAAATAGTTTTTTCTATGCTTTTTTTGGCGATAACTTTGTCTGAATTTAGAACATACTTGCATACCTAGTCTTATTTAGCAGTACATTTTGGTTACTTTGAATAATCACTATTTTGGAATGTTATTTTATGTATTTTTTTTTTTAGCTCTACTGTCAAAATCAACTATAGGCCTAGTTTTAGAGTCGGGAAATTTCGGACAGTTT
Organism: Neoaliturus tenellus; assembly: GCA_030545055.2. Classification (NCBI taxonomy): domain Eukaryota; kingdom Metazoa; phylum Arthropoda; class Insecta; order Hemiptera; family Cicadellidae; genus Neoaliturus; species Neoaliturus tenellus. The sequence continues at coordinate 35,266,163 of CM061536.1, read as the reverse complement.
GATAAAGAAATCAGTTTTTTTTATGTACACGTAAACTGCAATAATCCATTTTTCAATTTTTTTTTCAGGTGGGCGTCTTCTTTGGGGGCTTGCCAATCCAAAAAGATGAAGAAGTTTTGAAGAACAACTGCCCACATATAGTGGTGGGAACTCCAGGTCGAATCCTAGCTCTGGTGCGCAACAAGAAGCTGAATTTGAAACATTTGAAGCACTTTGTTCTTGATGAATGTGACAAAATGTTAGAACTATTAGGTGAGCAAAATATGTACAAAAAATGGTGCGGTAATATGTAACTTGTTCAACTGTAAATTACAGGAAAAATTATAACCAAGAGATTTTATTGGAAACAGCAATACAAAGACTTCTGAAAAATTTTCTGATTCTTGCACTCTAAACTACTATGTGTGCTATGTTCATGCATATGTATGCTAATATGTATATTGTCTACATTATGTGTTTTGGAGTGTAAATATATCTCTAGCTGGCTTACCTGTGCTTTGCAACGGTACTCTAATAGCAATGCCAACGCAAGAATTTTTTTGCCTTTCAATTGCGCTTGTTCGCTACGCTCACTCACCATCAGGTGTAGCGCATTCGCTGCTCACACTCTCTGTCAGGTTTAGCTTGTTCACCCTCTAATATCTTTCTGTTTTTTTTGTTTTTTTTTACTACCATCATTCCTTGATATTTCAAATGAGAACAGCTGTTTATAAATTAGTATTCCTAAATGTAACCATGTATTCATCACTAAAATGCTGCTTCCATAAGAATAACATGGTAACTTAGATGCGTGTGGGGTGGAGTACTATTGAGGTTGGAAGGATATCTGCATTTTTTAGAGTTTTCACTTCAAGAGCTTTCAATTAAGAGCCTTTTTAGCTTGAAAACCAGTTGACACCGAAGCAGAAAGTTGGCCAATCACCTGTCTACTGTCCCACTTTTTTCAATATCCCGTCCGTCAGGGGACTTGTGATGCGCATTAGATGCAGACATACTTGGCGGACTGGCTGGGGTCTCCTTGCAGCGCTTGGAACAGTTTATGTTTTTATTTTTTTGCTATTTTTTTGCTCTTGGTTATTTTTTGTTATTTTTTAGAATTCGGTTTTTTTTAGGGATTTTGGTTTTTTTTTTTTTGGGTAATTAGGTTGATTGATTATATGAAGCTCATTAAATTTACATAAATTTTAAAAGGGGAAAATTAAAAAAATTAAAGATGCATAGGGAGGAATTTTTTCTATTTTTTAATTTGTTTATTAGTATTATTGCTTTAGTAGATGATTACTTACCTAGTTAAAAATTCCTACATCATTTTTATTGCCTACATATTTTTAGTATCCCGATAAAACGCCGTTTTTTTGGAACTTTTAGCGACATTTTGGGTTTATTCAAGGTTAATTGGGTGAGTCGGTGGCGTAGTGGTTAGCGCGCCGGACTTCGGGACCATGGCAGCGATCTCGTGGGTTCGAATCCGCGTTCTGCCAATGACTTTTATCAGTACCTTTCACCTTGTACTGTAGCGGCTCACCCCCTTACTTTGTCTAATACGATCCACGCACAGATCAATAGTCTATGTGGACGGGGCAAAGTAAGGCAAAAAGAGGTCCGCCAACCTCTTTAAAAAAAAAAAAAAAATTTAGTCTATAATTTTGTTTTTTTTAATATTTTTATTAACCTCAAAAACTGTTACAAGCCCTGTCTTATCTATTAACACCACGGTCTTGTTTTGCCAAAAATGTTGATTAATTTAAAAACAATTTCTCATCATAACATAATTTACATGGGGTCTACTGGTCACTGAAGTCATCAAAAGTCACCAAAAAGTCATCTATTTTTTGCTTAAAATGCAAAAATAATCACGTATTTTTTATTTCAATTTAGAAACAAATGTGATTGGGAGCAAAAATTTTGCGACTTTATAAATTTTTCCCTATAATTTTCTAAATAATACCAAGCAAGAGGCACTGATTTTTATCATTTTTCACCCCTAAAAGTCACTGATATTTATATCTATTTGACATAGACCCCCTTGTTGAAAGTGAACATTACAAGATGTAAACTCTCCTGTAGTGATTGCCCTGGAAGTGAATGCGTTTGTTTACCTTCTTTCTAGTGGATCACCAAACTAAATTTTTCAGTTGGTCTTATCAGCCTTTTGTTATTATTCTTATTTTCTTTTTTACTCCATAAAAATAAGCTTGCGGTGTGAGTAGGTACTACTGTAGCTTTGTAGAATTTACATTCTATCCCGTAATTTTGTGTCATGTTTCACCTTATCATTTACCATAAGGCCATAGATAAACTGCAATTTAATCTGCTGATTCGTTATCCGGCCGTGGTCTGGTCCTGAGTTGGTTGGTTGAAGGGGAGTCTACTGTAGTTAAATGTACCAGTAGCCTAACAATTAATTGACTCTAACAATGAAGGCCTGGTCAAAGTTACATTAACGCTTGAAACGTACACTTTTTTTTTGGTCTATCAAAATAGGACACATATAATTTGAAAATTTAAAGTTATACCCTTTGAAATGATTGTGTAGGCCTAAATAGGATTGTTCAGTAAATTAACAAATTGACGTGCTTGTTTCAGACATGAGGAGAGATGTACAGGACATATTCAGAGAAACGCCACATAGCAAGCAAGTCATGATGTTCAGCGCGACCCTCAGCAAGGAGATCAGGCCTGTCTGCAAGAAGTTTATGCAAGATGTAATTTCTTCACTTCATTTTATTCATTGTTTTCTGGGAGGGGCGCTTATCGTTTTAATTTCCCACCACATCCTCGTTTGGCTTCTCAGCCTTTTCCTACTGATTAAAATCTATTCCTTCAATCTCAATCCATCATTCCCGATACAATTCCTTGATTCCACTTGAATCCCTTCAAATCTGTGTTGTTACGACTGGGGTTAAATCTGGGTTCGACTGGGTGGGAGGGATCAACGCAGAAGAAAGAAGATGGGCAACGAAAGAAGATGGGATTTCGGTTTTAGTAGGGAGCTTTAAGCGGCCTTCTTGGCGGAGGTTTTGCGGCCACTTCTGGCTCGACGGCTCGTCCGTTAGTCCAATCACAAGAGTTGCGGGAACTTCTGGTAATTCTGCTGGACTCTGCTGGTACTTGGTCCGGTGGTTTGGTCCAGTAAACCGTATGTACACTATTTACAAGCCATTTTGTATCATTTAGATTTTTTCTTCATCGCTTGCTAATTATCAAATAAATAAAATCATGTGTTTGATTTTGTCATGCACCATTGGATATTGGTTATATTAGAGACTTGGTAGGCTAGCTAAAAATGTTGAGTGTTCTGTCGAGACAATACTCTCATAAAAATGCATACTTTAGTAGTAAAAAATATAAAAAAAAAGATTACCAAACTCCTTTAGACAATTAAATAAACTTACTTGGTTTACATAAATGTAACTTAATAACCTCAAGATTCTCGTTTGAAATGGGAATTATACATACGACTATTTTGAAACTAACAAATATTTTTATTCATGCCAACCAAATAAACTTTTAGGGATGATGACAGAAAGCAATTTTACCTTTAAGAGTGAAATTATCCTTCTCAAAAGTGAACAGACCACAAAAAATGTGTACAGTAACTAGTTGTGTGCAAGTATCCGAACCTTTAAGCTTACTCTCATTATTTTTACTATTTAGCTTGTCCGAGGTGTTTTGAAAAAGCTGAAAGTTGGAGCTGAGCTTTTCATGTGAAATACACTAATTTGTTTATCATGGTTTAAGTAAGAAAAATTGGCTTAATTCAAATCAGGTAATGGTTAGAAAAAAAATCAAGTTCGAAATTTTTTTTATTAAAGCTCGGCTTGGCTTAACACTATTCGCTTACTCTTACCAATAACACTAATCATGAATATTCCAATGCCATTTCTCTGTCAATACAGGAAAGTTAATCCATATTGTCTTTCCCGTATTGACATTAAGAGGACATTGGTCTTGAAATTATAAATTTGGTGTTTAAGGTCCCTTCAGTTTCATAAGTAAGACTGCTCCTTCAGTTCATCCATCTTAGGCCAAATAAATAAGTGTTATTACTAAATTTACCTTCAATCAAGTTTTCAGTGTTTTGTTCTTGTGAAAGTTATTGAAAAGTATGCGCATTCTTAAAAGCTTGATTTAAAACTCAATCCAGTTTTATTCCCAAACTTGAAAAGTTACTAAACTTTTTCTTCATAAAATATCTTATTGCTTGTCTTTCTATAGCCTGATGAACTCTTTTTGCTTGCATTTTGTTTTTCCGTATGATAATTTTCCCACTCTTTAATAGCTTTTAACCATTTTGATTTGTTTGGTTGTGGGATTGTTGTTGGTTGGGTGGTTGTTTTACTGTGAGATTGAGCAGGCCGATGTTTGGTGTTCAGCCGATGGAAGTCTACGTCGACGATGAAGCCAAACTGACGCTCCACGGTCTGCAACAGCACTACGTCAAGCTCAAGGAGAACGAGAAGAACAAAAAGCTTTTCGAACTTTTAGATATACTTGAGTTCAATCAGGTGAGATTTTATGGTTTTATACTGTGAAAGTCATATGTTATTTTAGTGGTGCAATTATCTTTTAATTAGAATTTGAAATTTTAATTTGTATCCGGTACATACTGAATTACAGTAAATTTTCGGTTATCGTAACTAATTTAAACTGGAACTGGTTCGGTTTAGCGAGATTTTCAGAATATGCTGAATTAATTCATAGTGATATTATTTATTTATTTATTCGCAACGGCTTGCACAATTTATACAAAGATGAAACATGAGTTATAGTATGAACACTACAAGACCGGACAATTCAAGATTCAAGATTTATTTGCCTTTAAATATTTACAATAAATACAATTGGCAATGTCACAAACTAAAACTAAACTTCTTATGCTAATATGACTCTGCTGAGCAAAAACAAAACAAAATAATTACATTCAAAAGGTCATTCAATAATTATTGTGTAAAGAACTGCCAGTTGAGAATATAAAATTTGAAAAACAATGGTCGGATAAAAAAAAAATTGTTAAATAATAAAATTAACAAACTCAACACAGTAAAAACTGAATGCACAAAGTATTAAGAGCAACTGACTAAATTTGACTTGCTACAGAAACGTATAATTGAATTGTTGGAACAAGAGTTGTTTCTAGATCATTATCGCAAAATCTGCTCGCACGGTGAAAGTTAGTATATTCCTGGAAAATGGTATTTTCTACAAGATGTTTGCTAGTTTTGAAACCGTGTTAAAAGTAGAGACAAAAAGTATTAAAATATTTTTGAAATTTTTAAACAACCATCTAAATCAGTCACACTAGCAGTGGAATACCTAGCTTTCAATGATTGTTACATCCATGTAATATTGACAATCAGAATTCCCTTAGTTTTCAAATAATAAAAAAAATTGGTGATTGCCTAACAAAATATGTTTTTAATAGGCGGATTTTCGAAACAGTTGAACTCTATGCTATTGCTTATAAATTAATTAATAACCTTTCAGGTCAAGAAACGGTTCAGTCCTGGATTAGTGTCTCTCAGGAGCTACACAGCTTTTTAGCTAATGTTGTTTACTTGCTCATTGTTATAATGAATATGCGCCTTCTCATTCATATATCTCCCTAAAATAATGAAAACTTGAGTTTTTTTTATGGCATGACGAAATAATACTAAATGCAGTTTATATGCATTGTGTTCCAGATATAATTTTCATCCCCCTTATAATATATGCTGTATTACAAAAGGAATTTTTTTTGACAACTAACTAAATTATTTTGAAAGTGAAGGCATCCTTTCATAGCACAAAAAATAAACGCTCAACTATACAAAAACTTCAATATTTCAAGGCCACTGGCCTCTTTGTCGTTGTGGAGAAGATATTATACATCATAGCCAGCTACCACTTTTGTGGAGAAGATAAATGGCCCATTATGTGGAAGTTATGTCAAGTTACGTGGCGACGCTTATACCAAGGCATTCAGCCCTATCCAAAATCTAACCTTAAATTACTTTGAAATAACTCTTAGTGGTGGTTCAATATTGCAGCTCAAAGCAACTATGTCAGGTTGTGGAAAAATTTATACAGCCATCACATAGCTTTTTCCTATGCCTTCACCATTGACGGTGTACACTAAACTGAATTGACCTCTCATCCAATGCATTTAGTTTGAGGCAAAAATTTGGAAGTTCGGTGTAGACCGTGCCAGAGTCTCTGCCATCTATGTTGTTGTTATTCAGCTGAATTTACAGTGCTGCAAAAACACTTTACCAAAACATAAACATAACTTTCAGTTATAAAATGTTTCATCCTTGGTTGAGAAGAGTGGTAATACTGATTTATCTATCATATGTTACATGTACTTCCTTGTACGCCGCACGAGATCGCACCACTGTCAATAGGTTTCACACACGCCTATGCTATGAGAAGTCTACTCACATTAGTGTACATAGTCAATGCCTTCACTTACATCTTTTATGGTTGTTATTGTTGAGATTACAAAACTATATGTCCAGTTTCCTACAATGGTGTGATTGTGCAGGTTGTTATCTTCGTCAAGTCTGTCCAGCGCTGCATGGCTTTGGCTACTCTTCTCTCCGAGCAGAACTTCCCAGCAGTGGCAATCCACCGGGGCATGATCCAGGAGGAACGGTTGAAGAAATATCAGGAGTTCAAAGATTTTCAAAAGGTGGGTGGATTTAGAGACTGTGAAGTTCCTGCGTGTCAATCTTGGTAGATTCAAATTACAAGCAAAAGATTTGAAACTGGTTACAATTTTTAGGGCATATGTTTAACTAAGTTTGTGTGTACTTTTTAGGATAAAAGCACTGGTTCAAAATCATTCAATTCCAAATTATAAATTGTGAGTTAATGGGAGGACGACGCAGCCATTAGGCGAACTAAGGCAACTTTCCTGGAGGGGCGGCAAAAAATTTAAAAAAATTATGTATTTAAACAATAATTTAAAATCGAATGAAATAAAAGGTACAAAATTGCATAACAAAACAATTAATTGACTGTATCGCTGTTGCCCCTGGCACCGATTACGCTGCGCTATGAATCTGATTTGAGCAAGCTCTTGTGCTAATCAGTTGTCAGGGCTGTGTGCAACAGCGCTGCCCCTACAAACCTTCCCACACCCCCGCAACGGCCACAACTGTGCACAACCAACCTACTTGCCGGCGGAATTGGGATTGACTCTAATGCCCCCTTGACATACCGGAGTTTCACTTGCTGCTTGTAGCTTCAAGTGGCATTGCCCCACACAAGAACCGAACCGACCAATACCGTGGGTTGGTTCCCGTTCGGCACTGCATATTACTTGCAGCGACAAACAATCTGCACTACTCCATTTTGTCAACTCCCTTTCTCGTCACTTCATATTTTTTATTTCATTTTTGGCCCACTTGAGTAACTGTGAATGTGAAAAATGAAATAGAAATACCTCATACAAAACGATCTACCATGAAATGTAAAGTTTTGAATATGTTTTAATGAGGGTATGAATATGTTTGGGATTACATAAGGGGGGCAGGGGCGGCAAATGTAACCTTTGCTAAGGGCGTCGGAATTTTAGGGGCTCGTCATTTGCCTTTGCGGAGGTCCTGCATTTGTTCTTACTTAAATTGGAATTTGCTCAAAAGTTTTTTTTATGTTTGAATTAAAAATTTAAAATGGAATGAGTTCTAAGTACAAATATGTTGGGAACGAACAAAACTTGGATGAATTAATCGTAGATTTAACTATCTGACCTTTATTTAGAGATCTCATTAACTACACAAAATAAATTAACATAATGTTATTTTTGTCATAAGGTTTTCTCAAAATCTTTATATAGGCCTAGTTTCTGAAATTTTGTTTCATCTAACATACGTCCATCCTTCAATTATATTTATGTTAAGTTTCTTTATTGTTAGAAAAGGTTTTAGTTAAGGTGGGTCTAGGCTAAATGCTAGCCAATGAAGTTGAAGAAAATAAAATATTTCCTACCTGATTTTAAAAGCATTTTGTTGCAAACATCATTAACTGTGTGTTTTTTACTTTTTTATTTGATTTTTGTGCTAGTGAATTGTGCCTTTTTCAGTTTGTTAGTGCTCTTGCAATCTATTCTTTATTTCTTTATCATAAAAAAGTTAATGAGCTGAACAGTCAATTGATCCTCAAAATTGTTTCAGCGTATCCTCGTGGCCACAAATCTGTTTGGCCGAGGTATGGACATAGAGCGAGTCAACATTGTTTTCAACTACGACATGCCAGAAGACACCGACACCTACCTCCACAGAGTGGCTCGTGCGGGCCGTTTTGGAACAAAGGTCAGTGCAATGCTTGGCTTAATGATTGTAAAAAAATATCAGTAAGTGGTGGTTTTGTTAAGTGTTAGTTAAAATGCTGAAGACAACTTATTTTGAATTAGCCTAGTTTTTTTTTTTTTTAGCGAATTTCCCTATAGGGAATACGCTATTACGGTAGTAGCCATGGTAAGACCTAAGCCCGGGACCACTTTACTTTTTCATTTTGAGGTCCCCAGAAGCCAAAAAGACCATTCGTTCATTTTCATGTATATGTATGTATATATATCTATCTATCTATCTATCTATATATATATGTGTCCGTGGTACCGATAACTTTTGAAGGGAACCTCCGATTTTGATGAAATTTGGTATGAAGGTGTAAGACCAGGTCTATTTTCATGAGTTCGCGAACCAGCATTGTCGGGTTATGGGAACGGGGTTTTATGGGGTTTCAAAGGGGTCAAAAATGGGTTTTTGGCATTTTTTGACCTCAATTTCAAAATTCATCAATTTTAACTGAAACCATTTAAATGAGCTTAAAAAAACAAACAATTTGGTATTTTGAATTTTTATCTTAGCATAACTGGTTACGGGGAAAATCCAAAAATGTGTTTTCAATGTTATTCTTATGGGAAATCAAGAAAACCCTATATCTTGCTTATTTATTGATATAACTTAATCAAATTTGGTATGTACATTATCTAGATAGGGCTTAACTTATAATTGCTTACGAAACCCATATGGCAGCAAACCTACATACTCACCCCCATGGGGTTTATGGGGAAAATAAAAAATTGCCATAGCTTGATACAATTGTGTGTTTACATTCAGCAATTAATGATTAACTTAGATTTTCTAACAACACCCCATGGCAGCAAACATACATACTCGATCCTATGGTGTTTTTAAGGGGAAAGTAAAGAATCTGAAATTTCATTGGAAATTCGCTGAGTACGCAGGTCTGCTGCAACGGGGGTATATAGGCCTATATATTTTTTTTTTTTCAAAGGTCATTACTATCAGATTTACTTTTTCTGGATTACTCAACGAGGTCAAATAGATACAGGGGTGCAGAAAATGTATTGACTCCTAAAATTTCCCCGAATCCTACCATTACGGATTAATGATTTCCCCTAAGATGCGCAACATGTAGGGGCCTATGACTTTGCCTTAAAACTCAAGAGCTTACAATGAAATGATAAAGATTTCTTCATTTTAGTTTATTAAAACACAAGTAATGAAAATCAAATCAAGATTACTTACTAGTACTTCTTAACACTTACTTCTAAAAAAAAATTAATAAAATTAAATCCAAAAACTTTTTAAATTTTCTTAAAATTTCCCCAGACACCTGGAAATTCACTTTCATGTACGCCGAACGAGATCGCACCACCGTCAATAGGTTTCACACTCGCCTATGCTATGAGATCTACACACATTAGTGTACATAGTCAATAGTTATACTGAACTTGTTTATGTTACCTTTACTGTTGTTCAATCTGAATGCTTTTTGTTTTTCAGGGATTGGCCATTACGTTTGCCAGTGATGAAAATGATGCAAAAATCTTAAACAGTGTTCAGGACAGATTTGATGTGAACATCACGGAACTCCCGGAAGAAATTGACCTTTCATCTTACAGTAAGTAAACTTATTAAATTCTGACCAAAGGTGTGAATGTGCTTTAATAAATTTTTCTCTTCAATCAGTGGGCTAATTACTTACAACAGTCAGCATAAGATGTAGATCCAATGCCACAATACCGTACTTTTTAATTTTCAGATTACTAGAGGGTAAAGATTCTATTTATATATATACCTGTAGAATTTGTGTTATTATTTTTATTTAGTAACTAATTTTTTTATACAGGGTGAATCTCGTAAGGTGTCCTAAATGGATTACAGACAAACGCTTTGCCCTACATCCTTCAAACAAAATTATTTCCCACTAAGTTGACCCCAAGAAATAATTTTAAAATATTTTCAAAGTTGTATAAATATAGGGTGTACAAAAAACTGGGGGTCACAGGTTCGAATCTTGGAAATTTCAAATACAAACATGTGTCATATTATACATCATTAGAAAGGTCTATTTAATAGAAACATTTTGGTGTAAACAGAATTTAGTTATCTTTATTCGTTTCAAAATGGCGTCCATTTTTGTAGCCAAAATCAAAATTTACGTAATACCCTGTAATTCTTTTATTATCAGTCATAAATGACTTCTGATTCAAAATACTTATTTGAAATAAGCTAAGCTTTACAATGATATGCCAAAAGATCACATTTATTTAAAAATTAAAATTTCCAAAATTTTATATTTTTGAAAATGTTTAAATAAACAAAACTCAAAAATTTCAAATGCTAACCCATGTCATTTTGTATATCATCCTGAAGCTCTCGTTGAACTGAACAACTTTGTAATTTACACTAATACCGTATCTCTTTTGGTTTTGTAGTAATAGCGTAAAAATGCCATTTTCCCTTATGATTTGCATGTTAATTAATCAGGACATGATAGTATGGCAGTCCTTCTTCCATTGTTGAAATACCATTAAATTAACATGCAAGTTATATGGGGAAATAACGTTTTACCGTTATTACTACAAAACCAAAAGAGATACGGCATTGGTGTAAATTACAAAGTTGCTTAGTTCAACGAGAGCTTTAAGATGATATACAAAATGACATGGGTATGCATTTGAAATTTTTGAGTTTTGTTTATGTAAACATTTTCAAAAATATAAAATTTTGTAAATTTTAGTTTTTAAACAAATGTGATCTTGCGGCATATCATTGTAAAGCTTAGCTTATTTCAAATAAGTATTTTGAATCAGAAGTCATTTAGGATTAATAATAAAAAAGAATTACAGGGTATTCCGTAAATTTTGATTTTGGCTACAAAAATGGACGCCATTTTGAAACGAATAAAGATAACTAAATTCTGTTTACACCAAAATGTTTCTATTAAATAGACCTTTCTAATGATGTATAATATGACACATGTTTGTATTTGAAATTTCCAAGATTCGAACCTGTGACCCCCAGTTTTTTGTACACCCTGTATTTATACAATAGACAATAGACAAATATCTTTATTCAAGCATACATAAAAATGTACAAGAATGCGTCAAGTATTTACAAATAGTTCTTAGCCTTCTCTCAATCCACCTTTACTTTCCAGTCAAATCAAACATTATACAACTTAAGGAGTATTATTCTTATAAAAATCTTCTAGATTGTAACATGGCAAATTAATTAGGAAATCTCTGAGTTTGTTCTTAAATCTTGAAAAATCCACTTCTTCCTTTATGCTACTTGGGAGGAAGTTTGTGAATTTCACCCCACTATATGTTGGACATTGTTTAAACTTTTCTTTGTTGTGTATTTTGATTGCAAAATCGCCCTTATTTCTTGTGTTATAATTATGTACATTACATTGTCTTAATAATTTGTTTTGATTGATTCGTACTAAAAGTATTGTTCTATAAATGTAAAGGCTATAAACTGTCATGAATTTTAATTCTATGAAGTGTTCTTTACACGATTCAGTTTCTTTTAAATTTAACATAGACCGTACTGCTCTTTTTTGTAAAACCAATATTTTATTTAAATTAATATTACTAGCTCCCCCGTATATCTCAATTCCATATGAAATATGGGAGTGTAAAGTTGCAAAATATACTGATTTTAATGCTTCTAAGCTACATGTTGGAGCCAATCTTTTAATAGCAAATATGCCGGATGTTAGTTTTTTACAAATATGATTGACATGTGTAGTCCAGCTCAATGTGCTGTCCAATACAAGGCCAAGGAATTTTGTTTCTTCTACAAAATTACTATGACTATTGAAGTTATTTTGGATTTGATCTGTTAATCTGCAAGTAAAGTGTAGCAATTTAGTCTTATCTTCATTCAGGAGGAGTTGTCTATCATTTAAGTAATTTTTTAGTATCTTAATTGAGTCCTCACAATCACTTTTTGCAACCGTTAAATTTTTGCCAAATACACTCATACTAATATCGTCAGCATATAAACAAATTTTGCTATTTTTTATTTGGCTGTAAATGTACTTTGGCATACCTCCCAAGTAGCATAAAAACAAAAACGGACCCAAAACTGAACCCTGTGGTACTGAGTAATTGATGTTTTTAGTTTTGGATTTAGCATCGTAAAGATAATTATTTTCCATATTTTTAATACTAACGTATTGATGTCGACCCTCAAGATATGACTTTATCCAATTTAGTTCTTTACCAATTATTCCATAAGTTTTTAATTTGTTCAGAAGTAATGTATGATTAACACTATCAAATGCTTTAGTCATATCGAGGAAAACTCCTAAAGTACAATTTCCTTTATCTAAGTTTTCTAAAATATTCTCAACATAATAAACTAAAGCAGTCAGTGTTGATCTATTTTGTCTATAACCATGTTGCTCTATATCCAGTAAATTATTGTGCTCAAAATAAGTAATCAGTTGGGTAAGCATACATTTTTCTAAAATTTTTGAAAAGGAGGGTTGAATTGCCAATGGCCTGTAGTTTAAAGGGTCAGTACGATCTCCTTTTTTATGTACTGGTATGACTTTGGATATCTTAAGTTCATTAGGATATATTCCCGTTATTATTGAAGCATTAATTACATGGAGCAACGGTTTAATAATTTCTAATTTAACCTCCTTAATCAGTTTCATAGGAATTTCGTCATGACCAGCAGACATTTTGGGTTTTATTGAATCTATTATTTTTATTAATTCCCTCTGGTCAATTGTCTTAGAGCGAAATTTATAAGGGGGAGGGTCCTGACTGCAGGTTGTAGGTGTGCCATTGTTACTCGTTAAATTTGGTAATACATATTTGTCTACCATTTCAATAAAATTTTTATTAAGTACATTTGCAACATGATTAGGGTTCTTTATCATGGTTCCGTTCTGACTTAGAGTAATGTTAAAAAACTCTTTTTCTTTGTTTCCCTTTGTTTCTTTATTTATAATTTGCCATGTCGTTTTATTTACATTAGTGGATGATTTTATCTTATTATTGAAATATGTTTTCTTTTTACTTTGAATAAATCTTTTATAATGTCTCTTTTGATTTTTAATATTTTTCTTTAAATTTTCATTATTTTTGTTTTCTCTAAATTCTTGGTTCATTCTTATAAGCTTTTCCCGCTCATTCATAATTTCATCATCAATCCAATCTTTTCTTGTTTTGTTGATAAAAATTTTCTTTACTGGGAAGTGCAGATTAAAATAGTATTTTATTATATTATAAAAATATGTAAACTTAATTTCAACAGGGCTAAGGTACAGTTCACTCCAGTCATAGGTGTTTAAGTCTTGTTTGAAAAGAGCAATATTATCTTGTGGAAATCTCCTGCCTGTTGTTATTGTTTTATTTCTTGACCCTTTATTCTTAGAATTCAATATTTTAAATATAATTCCATCATGATCTGAGAGTGCAGTGATTAAACATTCAACTTTAAAGTTTGTTTTGTTAAGATTGGTGATAAAATTATCAATTGCGGTTTCACAATTTTCTGTGACTCTAGTGGGTATTGTTATAGTATAACTAAAACCATTCATTTTTAAAACATTTACAAACTCAACTTTTTTCTTACCTTCTTTCATTATATCTACATTAAAATCTCCTCCCAACACTATGTTACAATTTAACTTAACTAACTCTTCCAAAAAAACATTTAATTTACATAAAAATTGTTCTATATTTTCTGACGGTGTCCTATAAATACCACCCATAATATATTTCATGTTACCAGCCTTGATTTCTACTGCACAAGATTCAAAAATCATTTCCTCATTTAAAACATTGATTCTGTTTATAGAAATATTTTTACAATAATCTATTCCTTCAGATAATAATATTAAAACACCCCCACCCTTAAAATTAATCCGTGAAAACCAACTAACTATTTTATAGCCTGGAATTTTTAACCTACTTATTTCATCCTCTTTAAGTTGGTGTTCCGTTATTATTATCAAATCTGGCTTAATTTCCTCCAATGTAATAATTAAAGAATCAATTCGAGATGCAAGATGTTGAATATTTTGGTGGTAGACAATGAATTCCTTTAATATAAGTTTGTTATTATTATTTCTTGTTAAACACCCACTAGTAAATTTTGTTTCAAATTCAGTATTCTTATTCTTATTACTATTTGTCAAAGTATTACTATTTCTACTGTAGACTCCAATATTATTTTTACTTCCATCGTCCATCGTCGTCCGATGGAAGTCACTTCTGGTGCCGCACAAGGTTCAATACTCGGCCCGGATCTCTGGAACGTTGCCTATGACAGCCTCCTGAGGTCCGAGATGCCTGAGGAAACCACTTTGGTTGGGTACGCCGATGACGTCGCAGCTCTCATTGCTGCACGCAACGTTGAGCTGGCCCAACTGAAGTTGAACCGAGTTATGCGGGTGGTCAACAACTGGATGTCCGATCACGGTCTCTCACTTGCTCTCAGTAAGACGGAGATCGTGATTCTCACGAAGAAGAGGATCGACACCGTCGTCCCGTTTCGAGTGGGAAGGGAGGTGGTCACATCAACTCGTGCCGCCAAATACCTCGGGGTTATGGTGGACACCAAGTTAAGCTGGAGGGATCAGATCTTCCGTACGGCGGACAAGGCCGCTAAGGTAGTGACTTACCTTAGTAGGCTGATGGCCAATGTCGGGGGTCCCCGATCCAGCAGAAGACGTCTGTTGATGTCCGCGGTCCAGTCCGTGCTTCTTTACGGGGCAGAGGTGTGGGCAGGCGCTCTAGATAAGG
This sequence comes from Neoaliturus tenellus, assembly GCA_030545055.2. Classification (NCBI taxonomy): domain Eukaryota; kingdom Metazoa; phylum Arthropoda; class Insecta; order Hemiptera; family Cicadellidae; genus Neoaliturus; species Neoaliturus tenellus. The sequence goes on along the minus strand of CM061536.1, from coordinate 35,251,099 downwards.
AGTGCTACAGGTTGCGACTCGCCCGGGTTCAGCGTCAAGCTGCGCTCCGGGTGTGTTCCGCCTACCGGACAGTGTCCGAGCCTGCCGTCCTGGTGGTCGCCGGTGTCATCCCTGTCAAGCTCTTGGCAGGGGAGAGGAAAGCGATTTATCAGAGACAAGGCGAGATCGGCAAGGACACGGCAAGAACAGAAGAGCGCTCCCGAACCTTCCAGCAGTGGCAACACAGCTGGGAGCACGACACCCGAGGACGATGGACTGCGCGACTTATCAAGCAGGTCCAACCATGGGTGGAACGGCGTCATGGGGAGGTGGACTACTACCTGACCCAATTTTTGACAGGTCACGGCTATTTTCGGTCGTACCTGAACCGGATGGGAAAGACCGGTTCACCGGACTGCATTTATTGCCCGGGTGTTCCCGACGATGCGGAACACACATTCTTCCGCTGTCCCCGTTGGGAAGGGCCCCGCCTGGAGGCCACACAAATCTTTGGTGCATTTACGGTGGACTCGGTCTGCCAAAAGATTTTGGAGGATGAGGGCAACTGGGATTGTTTGTCACAGTTCGTCCGGGGCATCCTCCTGGAAAAGAAAACCGATCTGGACCGCGAAGTGGCCCAGATCCCTTGATCGAGCGGCTGGATAAGGAGCGAGCCCCACGGGCGTAAGCCAAATTTAGGCCTAGCCTGACGTAATGTGACAAACAATTCCAGGTTAGATTCCTAAAGAGTAGAGGAGGTTTTTTAGTGGGTAAACCCGTTTTTAGGGGAGCCCCACACTACAGGCTGGCCACCTGTGTGCGTAATGCATTTTTCCGCCTCTCCCTCAAAAAAAAAAAAAAAAAAAAAATATTATTTTTACAGTTATTCTTATTTTTATCAAAACTTAAGTTAAAGGTGGAAAGAGAATCATACTTCCTAAAAAACTAGAGTCTTTTTTGTTGCTCTCTTGATTAGGAGATAGAGTTAGTTGCAGATGGCTTGGTGACACATTCACTGGTTCACTTATCACTTTATTGCCCATAACACTGCTTTGATCACCACTTTTTCCTTCTTGAGTTGCTCTAACGACACCAGTAGACTCAGCGTAAGGTTTGCTGTTCGCTTTTAGAGAGGATGAAGTCCCATCAGTTGTCTCAGTTGTAGGGCATGTGTCGGGTGCTGATGGAGATAATGGCATAGATTGTATTCTCTTTCCCAGTTGCTGTTGTTCTCTCGTCTCGTATTTGGACCAGTGAATCTGTCATCGCCAGATTTTTGTCCTCCATAACTCTTGACATATTCATCCACAATTATTTGCTTTAGGTATTGAACAAAAGTTGATTGCTTCAGACCATTTTTAAGATATTTCTTCGGGTCATTCTTGCCAGTTACTATAAATACGCTAGCTCCAGTTGATTTTTGAAATTTAAATACATTTTTGATAAAACTCTTGGGTGAGACACGATCTCGGTTGCATCCCATCGTTGAACATATCAGGGTTTGTAGTATTGAACTTTGAAAATATTTTTAAATTATTCCTTGGGGTCAATTTAGTGGGAAATAATTTTGTTTGAAGGTTGTAGGGCAAAGCGTTTGTCTGTAATCCATTTAGGACACCTTATGAGATTCACCCTGTATATTTTTTAAATTACAAATTCAAAATGATACCTTGTATAGGTTCATCAGCTGTTCAGATGACTCGAGAAACTTACTAATTACACCATTAAATTTTGAGCTTTTGCAAACATTCTAACTTTGACTTGATAGGCTATCGTACTATTCCACAATTCTATCCCATTTATTAAGGAAATTTTACCTGAAATTGGCCTTAAACTTTCAGAAAGGACCATATTAATTGAAATTGGTCACCAACAACAGGTTAAGACAAAAAAAAAAAAAAGAAAAGTGGAGAACTATGTAAACAAGTCATTGATTAACAAAAAAAAAAAAATAATATAATATAGAACAAGCCAAAGACTTAACTTATGATAAAAGAAGTTAAAATAATTGTTCCATAACATAATCAGGATTATATTAAAAATTATTAGTTTTGAGTTCTCGTGGCATCATACAATTTTTCATTATTTTCAACCCAGCTAAGTTGAATGTATTATTGTAGCTCCATGTGTAGGTACATAGTATATGTTATTTTAATTTTGCGTGTAGATTATTTATTGTAGGGCCAAGTATGGTGTTATGTCAAAAAATCATTGTAATGAAGATCTTTTCCGATAGTGTTGATTTTTTTTGTATTGCCATAAATTAATATATTTGGCAGCGTATTTTCTTGTGCCTCAGTTAAGATTAAACTTTGACAGTTTTCCACCCTCAAATCCCAGTCAAATTGATTAAACTTAATACAAGACAGGGTATTTTTCTGTATTTTTTCTTTTAATTTACAAGTGTTTACAAACTTTTGTTTATTTTTCAGTTGAGGGGCGCTAGGCTTTCAAGACAGTGCACGTCAAGTGTTTCTGGTGAGTAATAATTTGTTAACCATAATTAACCCTCCAAGCGCTAAACATCGCGACGCATTTCGGCAACGCGTATAGCGCTATCGTCGCGATCGCGATTCATTTACAAGGGTTTACTACGATCGTCACAGATCCGTTGTTTATTGACGGATCGGCATATATTTTATATAGTATTGAAGAGAAAATATCATTCTATCTGAATACTTTTGGTTCAATACATATTTCAGTGGAAAATCAAAGTTGGCTAACTTGTTTGTCAACATCAGCTGTTTTTTGGTCGTCTGAAGTACAGCTGCTACATCGCAAATTGTTATGGTTATGTTATCTTTTTTTGCTAAGAACATGTAAACATTATATATCACTGGAAAGGTAATAAAATTTTCAACATTTTGGCTATCTCAGATTTTTTTATTTGACTATGTAATTATGCCCTGAAATGGAAAAACCTGAAGACGAGGGTAACAAAAAAAAAACTACCCCTTGATATCTAGAAATTTGGAAAAAAATAAATGGTAAGTAAGATCTAATGAATCATATATTCTAATAGAAGAAATTTTTCTGAACAAATTGATATGCAATATGATATACTTTTCATATCATTAATAACTATTATGCACATTTGCTTAAATGCTTGCGCGAAACTTAAAAAATGGTCAGCACTTAAGGACTAATATACGTAGCACTTGGAGGGTTAAACAAATACATTATCATTAATTATTTGGGTAACCATAGAACAGAAAATAGACCATGGGTCACTTCCTGACCAGGTTCATTAATAGACCTGGTCCTACACCTTCTTCCCAAATTTCATCAAAATTATTGGAGGGCCCTGTCAAAAGCTATCAGTACCACAGACACATAGATATATATATATATATATATATATATATATTAGTGATGGGTTGGTCGCAAAATTATCGGTTCGGTTTATTTTAGATGTAAACATGAAAAATCTCAAGGTTACCCTGTAAAATTAGACTGATGCCTATCTTCTGCCTTTTACACATTTTTATGCTCATTAAATAAGACCAGTTAGTTACTGCAAGAAAATAAATTCTTCTATATTACTGGCCTTATATTTTAACCACTTTAGTCGGCAAATTTGCAATTTCAAACAAAAACAAACTAAAAGATAAAAATTTGACGTTGATTTTATATTTATAAAAAAAAATAAGGACTGTCTCAGTATTTTTAAGTTTAATATTGAAAACATCACAATAATAACATTAATAAATTCACCTCTACACGTTGAAACGTAGATTGTACAAATTTGATTAACCCTTTTAAGGCCGACGACCATGATAGGCCCTCTTGGTTAACGGCCAGGTTTTTAACTTCAATGGTTACCTTGAAGGCCAATGTGTTTTTCACTTAGCGAGCATAGTTTTATTTAAATATTCATAACTCCTTTATATATTATCATAAAGCAATAATTTTTTTTTTTACTTTTTTCCATTAAATTATCTTGAAAAATATATATGTGTTTATGTATTTTATAAATCTACTGCAATTAAAAAATATTACATATACATAAATATATTTATAACATTTATAAAAAAAAATATATTTTTTGTTATTAAAAAATATTCAACCTTAAGATATTTCTTTTTAGTACATAAATTCGAAAAGTAAAACAAATTATTAGCGAAAAAAAAATTTTTTAAGGACCTAGCCTACCTTGGTAAATTATTAGCAAACAAATCTTAGCCTAAGTCATCCATGTCAACAAATATTACATCACTCACAGCTATGTCATTTACAATTATTTTCGCTTGCAGGTGATTTTTCCGATTTCTTTTGCTTATATTGATAGAAAACACACTCAAAAGAAATTTATTAAATCATTATTTTGTTTTTTCAAACTGATAAAAACATCACATAACCAACAAAACACGACGATAATACAACAATAACACTTACCGCTCTATAGCAACGTACCAGGTGACAAACGTCATTATAATATGCAAAGAGAACTAATATTGCCAAAAAGGCCGTATACGGTACCGTATTTAAAAAAAATAAAAACCAGTCTTTTAACCTAAACATATACAACATGTAGTGAAAATTTGGTGAAGACAGCTTTCATCGTTTCTGAGATATCATTTGTAGCGCGGCATCGTAGTTACAGTTTTCTCTCCGTGCAGCGCTAGCGGCTCAAGATGACAATTGGAGCGCTTCGACCACCAGCCTCGGTGGATCAGTTGGTTAAGGCGTTACCTTTCTGGCCAGAAGGTAGCGCCTGGGGCGGGTTCGAATCCCGCCCCGTTCACCGAGGGGGGAGTTGGTGTCAGTGCACAAATGCATATGATATCGGCGTCCTCGGGATAGGCTCCTGGCACAAGCTGCCAGGAACCCTGAAAGCTCCGGTGAGGCAAGCCTATGCTTTTAAAATATAGGGAGGACCTGATATTGTATGTATTTGTGCACTGACACCAACACCCGTTTTGCTATTTTAGAACGTCAAATTTAAAGCCTAGCCTTACGGCGTTTTTTGTGTTAATATTTTTACATTTTTTGCAATATAAATTTAAGTATTGGGGTTGTATGATGATTTAAAATGTTCGGGGAAGGTCTTAGAGTAACAAGAAAAAAAATTTTTTGATAAAAAATTTAAAAAATTAGACGGATGTCTATTACGGCCGTCGGCCGCCGACGCAACTTTGGCCACGGGGGCTTATTACGGCCGCCGGCCTTGAACGGCATTTTGACCACGGGTGTCTATTACGGCCGTCGGCCTTAAAAGGGTTAAAATTGTATTCCATTCGTGAAAATCAGATGAACAAAATGAGCTATAATTTGTTTTTGTACGACAATTCAATCAGAACCAAATATAATGTACTAGGGAACTGATAAAGATTGTAAATCAGATAAAGGCTGGATGCCAAACAATAGAGCTCTTATTGGCAGGGGCAGGTTTCTGCATTCCATCCATCATCTCATTTTACAATTGTATTGTTATCTTCCTAGAACCAGATGTCATTTCCTTTATAATTGATTTCTGTTCAACTTTTTATCTTTCGTTAGTAATAAAAACCAGACATAAGTATAAAACAGACAACCGACTTCAACAACTGACCCATCCCTAATATATACATATGTATGAAAATGAAGGGATGGTGTTTTTGGCTTCTGGGAACTCAAAATGAAAAATTAACATGGTCCTGGGCCTAGTGATGTGTGATACGTATCGTATGGGAATATCGCGATACGGGGAGGGGCGATACGATATTTTGAAAACGATACGTATCGTATCGCCAAACACGATATTTGATTTCATATCGGCACATAGAAAAACGATACTTTTTTCCCGCGATATTGTTTTTTTCACCATGCAACCACGATATCGGGACGAAAATTCATTTAGCTTCATCATTTTACTTATTTGACCATTAAATAAACAGAACTCCATAATATCCTATCTTCTAACTTAAACTGCACAATCTCTAGGAGGAGATAAAACAAGTTTATCAAGTAAGATTTGACACATACGATACGGCCAGTATATGAATGAGCATGACAATAAACCACAATTTTATTTATTTTGAGTACTTATTTTAAACATTAATAATGTTTACCTAAAACTTTTGATTCTATTTCATTACAATAATAGCAAATTATTATCTAAAATCAATTTCTAAACCTATTTTTAACGGCTTTGTTGAAAATGATACGATACATATCGTTTAAGCGATATTTTGGCCGATACGATATGCGTATCGCGATACACAGGGCCGATACGATACAGCCGATACGATATATGGCTCCGATACGTATCGTATCACCGTATCGCACATCACTACGGCCGGGCCTAGGTCTTACCATGGCTACTACCATAATAGCAGGGCTTGTGACAGGTTATTTTTTTAATTTGGTTTATTCTTGTTATTTTTTGGGGGATTATGGTTATTTTATTATTTTTTTTGGCAATTAGGTTTCTTTGATCGATTTGGATAATGCTCTGAAAAACTAAATAAATGTTTGAAAAAGGAAAAAATAGAAAAAGTGATGGATCGGGGAGGATATTTTTCCTATTAAAAATTTTTGTTTTAATTGTTATTGCTTAAGTAGATGATCTCTTACCTAGTGCAAAATTATCCTACATCATTTTTATGGCCTACATATTTTTAATATTCCGATAAAACACTGGTTTTTGGAATTTGTAGCGACATTTTTTGTTTATTCAAGGTTATTTTTTAGTTTTCTATCATTTTAGCGAATTTCCCTATAGGGAATACGCTGTTACGGTAGTAGTCATGGTAAGAGCTAAGCCCGGGACCACTTTACTTTTTCATTTTGAGGTCCCCAGAAGCCAAAAACACCATTCGTTCATTTTCATATATATGTATATATATATCTATGTGTCCGTGGTACTGATAACTTTTGAAGGGGACCTCCGATTTTGATGAAATTTGGTATGAAGGTGTAAGACCAGGTCTATTTTCATGAGTTCGCGAACCAGCATGATCGGGTTGTGGGAACGGGGTTTTATGGGGTTTCAAAGGGGTAAAAAATGGGTTTTTTTGGCATTTTTGGACCTTAATTTTTGAAATTCGACAATTTTAACCGAAACCATTTAAAAGAGCTTAAAAAAACGAACAATTTTGTATTTTGAATTTTTAACTTGGCGTAACAGGTTACGGAGAAAAGCTAAAAATAGGTTTCCAATGTTAATCTTTTGGGAAATCAGCAAAACCCTGTATCTCGCTTATTTATTAGAATTACTTGATACAATTTGGTATGTACATTCACTAGGTAGGATTTAACTGATATTTGTTTTCAACACCCATATGGTGGCAAACCTACATACTCACCCCCATGGGGTTTATGGGGAAAATTTAAAAGTGTCCAATATTGATACAATTTGATATTTACATTACCTATTACATTTTTAACAAAACTAACATTTTCTAACAACATCCAATGGCAGCAAACCTACATACTCATTACTATGGTGTTTATGGGGAAAATAAACAATCTTAAGATCCTTTGGAAATTCGCTGAGTACGCAGGTCTGCTGCGACGGGGGGTATTATTATTATTATTTTTTTTTATTAACCTCAAGAACTGTTACAAGCCCTGTATTCCCTGTAGGGAAATTTGCTAAAAAGAAAATAGAATCCTCTTTTACAGTTATTTACTTTGCTTCTCAATTTCATTTTCACACTTTTCATGTTTCACTTACTTTGAAATGTTTTCAAACAAGAGATTCACAGTTACATCGGATTTACATTGAGGTTCGATATATCAATGTTCCACTGCATTTTAGAATATATGATTATAGATTTATTTTGTAGAACTATGATAAAATAGAGTGCCACAAACCTGGACAACTTGAAATGCTTGCCAGAGCAGTAAGTTCACTAAGTTTCGAGGGGCTAAGCTCCATAGAGTCGGCCGGAGTACAATTTAGTGCTTTGATTTTTCTTTTAGTTTGTTTCAACTAGAGATGGACGGGACCCGATATTTCGGGAAAATTTTCTTGAGCAAATTTGTCCCGATCATTGGGCAGGATTTTTTTTACTCAGGGGGAATTTATCGGTCGGAAACTGCCGAACAATAGTTGTTTAACTTGGTCAACGTCTGGTGGCCTGCAATCTCGCTAACGAGCACAAAAATTCCCGTCCCGAACTAAAAATCCATTCTTGTCCATCCCTAGTTTCAACAGATCAGGTTTGAGTTTTTAGGTTTTTTATTATGTACATTATGCATTAAATAAATGTTTTTTATAGGAATTATGTAAACTACGAGAGCTATTTAGAAAGTAAGGAACGTTTCTGTCTCACGCTGCTAGGCGCGCGCGTATCACCTATATTAGGGTATCAGAGCGCTCGGGGCCTCATTGGCTATCCAGCCATGACATTGGGAGAATCGTCGCGCTGCCAGTTTTCTTTATTTTTAAATTCAAATTGGCCGCTCCTATAAAAAATCCTGGCAGTTGCAAAGTGCAATCGGTAACACGGTTTTTTATTGGCAAAAAAATGAAAACCGATAGAGATTTATCGATTTTTATTCTTTCAATTACAACACAGCAAAGTCCATGAAACTTGAGGGAAGGATAACGAAAGCTCCGTTATGGTGGAGCAGCAGTTTTCATGGATCTTCTCGTCTACTTTAGTGACCAGTTCGTCAGTCACAATGCTTGGTCGGCCACTCTACTGCTCATAAAGAACATTGGTTCGGTCATATGTAAACTGAATATACTACTTACATTCAGAACTTTCATTCAAGACATTGTTCCCATACACCTCACACACTTTTCAATAAATCTTTATCGGTTTTAAGTTTTTTGCTCATAAAAACCGTGATACCAATCGCATTTTGCAACTGGCGGGATTTTTACAGAACGGCCATTTTGAATTTAAAAATAAAGAAAACTGGCAGCGCGACGATGCTACTGGCGTCACGGCTGGATAGCCACTGAGGCCCTCTCATACCCTAATATAGGCGATACGCGCGCGCCTAACGGCGTAAAACGGAAACGTTCCTTACTTTCAGAATAGCCCTCGTATTCATACTTTTTTTTACTCCTGTCCTGATAACCTGAAATTTTTCATCATCCTAGACTAGACACTGTTCAGTCCACACTAGTCTGGGTTTGAATGACGCTACTGTAGTGCATTACCAACCTAAGACAGGCTGGTCTCACAATGCAGACTTACATACTTTGTGAGTAGTAAGGAAGGGCCGATACGGGGCCATGAGGGGTGCGAGGGGTGCGAATTTCCTAACAGTCCTATAGACCTATTTTAACCGGTTTTCTGTGATTTTGGCCCACTTTTTGGCAATTTTACAGCACTTTTCAGGATTCCGAGGCATAAAAACCTGATGGAGGAGGGTGACTGTGCCATGAGGAGATATGAATTTCCTAACAGTCCTAGACCCGCAGACCCATTTTTAACCGGTTTTCAGTGATTTTGCCTACTTTTTGGCAATTTTACAGCACTTTCAGGAATTCCGAGGCATAAAAACCCGATAGAGGAGGGTGACTGCGCCATGAGATGGTGCGAATTTCCTAACAGTCCTACGTAAGGACTAGTCCCGTGTAAGGACTATTGTATTTAGATAGTCCCGCGCGCGGACTAGTCCCGCTTGCTATTGTATTCAAATGGTCCTACACAAGGACTAGTCCGTTTGCTATCGTATTTAGATGGCCCTGCGTGGGGACTAGTCCAGCGTGCTATTGTATTTAGATGGTCCCGCGTGAGGACTAGTCCTGTGCAAGGACTGTTGAATTTAAATAGTCCGGCGTGGGGACTATTATTTAAGTAGTCCGGCATGGGGACTATTGCATTTAAATGGCCCGGCGTGGGGACTATTGTATTTTAATGGCCCGGGGACTATTGTATTCAAATGGTCCTGCAAATCCCTAAAACCTAGCAGCTAAGGCTATGACCCGTGAATAGGAACTATTAGCCACCAGCTTAGACCTAATGAGCTGTACCTAAGATCTAAACCTAAGGTCTTATACCTGAGTCCAAAGCTCTAAAACCTAGCAGCTAAAGCTTTGACCTGTGAATAGGACCAATTAGCCACCAGCTTATGTGTTGGACCTAAGATCTAAGCCTAAGACCTTACACATGATTCCAAAGCCCCCAAACCTAGCAGCTAACGCTTTGGCCTATAAAAGAGACCTATTAGCTATTATTTTATGCCGAATGTGTTGGACCTAAGATCTTAACCCAAGACCTTACACCTGGGTCCAAAGACCAAACCTAGCTGCTTAGGCTTTGAGGACCTATTAGCCATTGGCATAGGACCAATGAGTGGGGCCTAAGATCTTAACCTAATGCCTTAATCCTTAGTGCAAAACACCTTAGACTAGACTAATTCCTTAGACGTAAGATATAATTCCTTAGACCCGAAGCCCTGACCAAGCCCTTAAACCTAGCAGCTAGGGTTTTGACCCGTGAAAAGGGCCCATTAGCCACCAGCTTAGACCTAATGTGTTGCACCTAAGATCTCAAGCTAAGGCCTTACACCTGAGTTCAAAGCCCTAAAACATAGCACCTAAGGCTTTGACCTGTGAATAGTGCCTATTAGCCAACAGCCTAAACCTAATGTGTTGGCACTAAGATGTAAACCTAAGCCCTTGCACCTGAGTCCAATGCCCTAAGACCTAGCAGCTATGGCTTTAACCTGTGAATAAGGCATATTAGGCAACAGCCCAGACCTAATGTGTTGGGACTAAGATGTAAACCTAAGCCCTTGCACCTGAATCCAAAGCCCTAAAACCTAGCAGCTAAGGATTTGACATGTGAATAGGGCCTATTAGGCAACAGCATAGACCTATTGTGTTGGCATTAAGATGTAAACCTAAGCCCTTGCACCTGAGTCAATGCCCTAAAACCTAGCAGCTAAGGTTTTGACCTGTGAATAGGGCCTATTATCCATCAAGTTAGGCCTAATGTGTTGGACCTAAGATCTAAAACTAAGACCTTCCACATGGTTCCTAAGACCAAATGCCTTGGACTAAATTAAATCCTTAGACCAACGATCTAATTCCATAGACCCAAGGCCTTTGACTTAGGTCCTAAAGCCTAGCAGCTAAGGATTTGACCAGTGAATAGTGCATATTAACCAACAAACTAATGAGTTGGCACTAAGATGTAAACCTAAGCCCTTGCACCTGAGTCCGAAGCCCCAAAACCTAGCAGCTAAGGATTTGACCTGTGAATAGGGCCTATTAGCCAACAGCCTAAACCTAATGTTTTGGGATTAAGATGTAAACCTAAGGCCTTGCACCTGAGTCCGAAGCCCCAAAACCTAGCAGCTAAGGATTCGACCTGTGAATATCGCCTATTATCCACCAGCTTAGACGTAATGTGATGGACCTAAGTTCTATACCTAAGCCTTTGCACATGAGTCCAAAGCCCTAAAACCTAGCAGCTAAGGCTTTGACCTGTGAATAGGGCCTATTATCCATCAGCTTAGGATGTGTTAAACATAAAACCTAAACCTAAGGCCTTACACATGGTTCCTAAGACCAAATACATTGGACCAAATTAAATCCTTAGACCAACGATCTAATTCCATAGAACCAAGGCCTTAGACTTAGGTCCTAAAACCTAGCAGCTAAGGATTTGACCTGTGAATAGTGGATATTAACCAACAGCCTAAACATAATGTGTTGGGACTAAGATGTAAACCTAAGGCCTTGCACCTGAGTCCGAAGCCCTAAAACCTAGCAGCTAAGGATTTGGCCTGTGAATAGGGCCTATTAGCCAACATCCTAAACCTAATGTGTTGGACCTATGATCTAAACCTAAGGCCTTACACCCATGCCCAAAGCCCTAAAACCTAGCAGCTAAGGATTTGGCCTGTGAATAGGGCCTATTAGCCATCAGCCTAGACCTAATGTCTTGGGACTAAGATGTTAACCTAATGCCTTGCAACTGAGTCCAAGGGCCTACACCGTATCAGCTAAGGTTTTGACCTGTAAATAGGTCCTATTAGCCAACAGCATAGACCTAATGTGTTGGGACTAAGATGTAAGCCTAAGGCCTTACACCCATGCCCAAAGCCCAAAAACCTAGCAGCTAAGGATTTGACCTGTGAATAAGGCTTATTAGCCAACAGCCAAAACCTAATGTGTTGGGACTAAGATGTAAACCTAAGTCCTTGCACCTGAGTCCAAAGCCCTAAAACCAATCAGCTAATTATTTGATCTGTGAATAGGCCTATTAGCCAACAGCCTAAACCTAATGTGTTGGGACTAAGATGTAAACCTAACGCCTTGCAACTGAGTCTAAAGCCCTAAAACCTAGCAGCTAACGATTCGACCTGTGAATAGGGCCTACAAGCCAACAGCCTAGACCTAATGTGTTGGACCTATGATCTAAACCTAAGGCCTTACACCCGAGTCCAAATCCCTACAACCTATCAGCTATGGATTTGACCTGTGAATTAGGCCTATTAGACAACAGCCTAGACCTAATGTGTTTTGACTAAGATGTAAGCCTAAGACCTTGCACCTGAGTCCAAAGCCCTAAAACCTAGCAGCTAAGGCTTTGACCTGTGAAAAGGACCAGGAGGCCTTAGACTTAAGACCTAAGACCTAGCAGCTGAGGCTGTGACCTATGAGCCATTAGCCTAGAACTAAAACCTGAACAAATTAGACCTAAGATCCAAACCTAAGGCCTTACATTGCACCTGAGTCCAAACTCCAAACACCTTAGACTAGACTAATTCCTTAAACCTAAGATCTAATTCCTAAGACCCAATGCCTTAGACTTAAGACCTAAAAATCTACAAGGGGCCGCGATTCACAGCCCCTCATGTATTGAGCAAACATTAGGCAACGAGGTCTTGTTTCTTTGATTTTAAAATCATGATCAGCTATGGTTGTCAGATTCAGATTGGGGTGTTTGAAGACCAACCCCCATCTATCTTACCCAACACCTAAGACCCTACCGCATGGACCAGACCCAAGACATAAAGCTAGACAGCATAGTCTTGGCTTTTAAGTTCTTAGACCCAAGACCTAAGGCCCTACACCAGGGTCTAGAACCAACACCGAAGATCCGTGGTCTAGGATATTAGGTTCTTATTCCCAAGACCTAAGACCCCACACCAGAGTCTAGGACCAATGCAAGGTCTAAGGTCTGTGGTCTAGACTTTTAGGTTCTTATACCCAAGGAATTAGGCCCTACACCTGGGTCTAGAACCAAGACCAAAGGTCCGTGGTCTAAGATTTTAGGTTCTTATTCCCAAGACCTAAGACCCTACACCAGAGTCTAGGACCAAGGTCTAAGTTCGGTGGTCTAGGCTTTTAGGTTCTTATACCCAAGACCTAAGGCCCTACACCAGGGTCTACAACCAAGACCTAAGGTCCGTGGTCTAGGCTTTTAGGTTCTTATACCCAAGGACTAAGACCCTACACCAGGGTCTAGAACCAAGATCTAAGGTCCGTGGTTTATGCTTTTAGGTTCTTATACCCAAGTCCTAAGGCCCTACACCAGGGTCTAGAACCAAGATCTAAGGTCCGTGGTCCAGGCTTTTAGGTTCTTATACCCAAGTCATAAGGCCCTACACCAGGGTCTAAAACCAAGATCTAAGGTCTGTGGTCCAGGCTTTTAGGTTCTTATACCCAAGTCCTAAGGCCCTACACCAGGGTCTAAAACCAAGATCTAAGGTCTGTGGTCCAGGCTTTTAGGTTCTTATACCCAAGTCCTAAGGCCCTACACCAGGGTCTAAAACCAAGATCTAAGGTCTGTGGTCCAGGCTTTTAGGTTCTTATACCCAAGTCCTAAGGCCCTACACCAGGGTCTAGAACCAAGATCTAAGGTCCGTGGTCTAGGCTTTTAGGTTCTTATACCCAAGACCTAAGGTCCGTGGTCCAGGCTTTTAGGTTCTTATACCCAAGTCCTAAGGCCCTACACCAGGGTCTAGAACCAAGATCTAAGGTCCGTGGTCCAGGCTTTAAGGTTCTTATACCCAAGCCCTAAGGCCCTACACCAGGGTCTAGAACCAAGATCTAAGGTCCGTGGTCTAGGCTTTTAGGTTTCTTATACCCAAGTCTTAAGGCCCTACACCAGGGTCTAGAACCAAGATCTAAGGTCCGTGGTCCAGGCTTAGGGTTTTAAGCTCTGAGACCCAAGACCTAAGGCCTTGCACCGGTTTATAGGCTTTTAAGTACTTATACCCAAGGCCTAAGGCCCTACACCGTGGTCTAGTTTTTTAAGCTCTTAGACCTAAGACTTAGGGCCATACACCACGGTCTAGGCTTTTAAGATCTTAGACCCAAGACCTAAGGCCATACACCCTGGTCTAGGCTTTTAAGTACTTAGACCCAAGACCTAAGGCCATAAAGTAAAGACCTGAAAACTTACCAGGGAGTCACGATTCACGACCCCTGAACAGACACTGTGGACCCAAGACCTAAGGCCTTACACCGTGGTCTAGACTTTTAAGTACTTAGACACCAAGACCTAAGGCCATACACCCTGGTCTAGGCTTTTAAGTATTTAGACCCAAGGTCTAAGGCCCTTCACCGTGGTCTAGGCTTTTAAGCTCTTATACTTAAGACCTAAGGCCATAAACCCTGGTCTATGCTTTTAAGCTCTTATACTCAAGACCCAAGGGCATACACACTGGTCTAGGCTTTTAAGTACTTAGGCCAAGACCTAAAGTCATAAACCGTGGGCTAGGCTTTTAAGCACTTAAACTCAATGCCTAAGGCGGTCCGCATGGGCTAGACTTAAGACCTAAGGCCATAAACCATTTTCTAGGCTTTTAAGCTCTCAGACTCAAGACATAAGGCCATACACCGTGGTCTAGGCTTTTAAGTACTTAGACCCAAGACCTAAGGCCATACACCGTGGTCTAGGCTTTTAAGTACTTATACCCAAGACCTAAGGCCATACACCATAGTCTAAGCTTTTAGGTTCTTAGACCCAAGACCTAAGGCCCTACACCGTGGGCTAGGCTTTAAAGCTCTTAGACCCAAGACCTAAAACTATAGGGTTAAGACTTGAAAACTTACAAGTTAATCGCAATTCACGATCCCCGAACAGACACCGTGGTCTAGACCCAATACTTAAGGCCCTACACCTAGGTCTAGACCCAAGAACTAAGGTCCTTCACCATGATCTAGACCCTAAGACCAAAGGCCTTACACTATGGTCTAGTAATCGGCATAAACCGTTTGCAGTTGTGGTTGTTTCATCTATTTCTAGAGGTAAGTCGGCCTCTAAGTTCCTAGACCCTAAGACCAAATTCCTTATACCACGGTCTAGTACTCGGCATAAGCCATGTGCAGTTGTGGTTGTTTCAGCTATAGCTAGGGGAAAGTCCTAAGTTCTTAGACCCTAAGACCAAAGGCCTTACACCATGGTCTAGTACTCGGCATAAACTGTTTTGCAGTTGTGGTTGTTTCATCTATAGCTAAAGGTAAGTCGGCCTCTAGGTTCTTAGACCCTAAGACCAAACATCGTGTACACATCGATTTTGAAAAACGATCGTACACGTCGATTATTTCAAACAGCGTCTGGGCATCGATTCTAAAAATCGTTCGCAGACGTTAATTTAAAAAAACATCCTCTACACATCGATTTTCAAAAACGATGTGTACACGTTAATTTTTAAAAACATCGTCTACGCATCGATTTTCAAAAACGATGTATACACGTTAATTTTTAAAAACATCGTTTACACATCGATTTTAATAAACGTCGCGACGATTTTTAAAAACGATGTTTTTTGATAATTTACGTCTGCGATCGTAATTTCCGCGTCGAGTTTGCAGAACGCCCAAAAGCGCAAATCATAAAAACGCCCAACAGCAAACACAGGTGTTCATGTGCCCTGGGCTTTCAAATAATCCATGTGATTGGCTTTATGCACGCCATTTTACACGGTCCCACATGGTGTAGGACCAGTACTAGCCCATGGGGTAGGGTCTTTGGGCTTAAGACTTATGTTAAAGTCTTTGGTCTTAGGTCAAAAGTTTAAGGTCATATACTTACAGGTCCATGGTATAATGCCTTAAATGCTTGGGATTGGGGTTGGTCTAAATTATGTGGCCTTAGGTCCTCATTTAAATTCCTTTTGCCCTAGATCTAAAGCAATAAGTCTAAGCCCTTATGTCCTAGGGTATCGGTCTAAGGTCCTAGGTTTTAGGAATAAGACCATGGGTTTTCGTTCTAAGTTATGGTGTAAAAGCATAAACATTCTCTTTTTCGAGACGAAACAGTAATAGCTGCACACAGTTATTAAAGGCCAATCTTCGCCCAGCTATAGATGAAACAACCACAACTGCACACGGCTTAAAACGAGTACAAAACCTTGGGATGTGGCCTTAGGTCCAGGTTGTAGTCCATGGGTGTAGGGTCTTAGGTCTAGGGTCTAAGAACTTAAAGGCCAACTTTCTTCTAAGTATAGACAAATTAACCACTGCACACGGCTTAAGAGGAATACTAGACCATGATGTAAGGCCTTTGGTCTTAGGGTCTAAGAACCTAGAGGCCGACTTACCTTTAGCTATAGATGAAACAACCACAACTGCAAAACAGTTTATGCCGAGTACTAGACCATGGTGTAAGGCCTTTGGTCTTAGGGTCTAAGAACTTAGGACTTTCCCCTAGCTATAGCTGAAACAACCACAACTGCACATGGCTTATGCCGAGTACTAGACCGTGGTATAAGGAATTTGGTCTTAGGGTCTAGGAACTTAGAGGCCGACTTACCTCTAGAAATAGATGAAACAACCACAACTGCAAACGGTTTATGCCGATTACTAGACCATAGTGTAAGGCCTTTGGTCTTAGGGTCTAGATCATGGTGAAGGACCTTAGTTCTTGGGTCTAGACCTAGGTGTAGGGCCTTAAGTATTGGGTCTAGACCACGGTGTCTGTTCGGGGATCGTGAATTGCGATTAACTTGTAAGTTTTCAAGTCTTAACCCTATAGTTTTAGGTCTTGGGTCTAAGAGCTTTAAAGCCTAGCCCACGGTGTAGGGCCTTAGGTCTTGGGTCTAAGAACCTAAAAGCTTAGACTATGGTGTATGGCCTTAGGTCTTGGGTATAAGTACTTAAAAGCCTAGACCACGGTGTATGGCCTTAGGTCTTGGGTCTAAGTACTTAAAAGCCTAGACCACGGTGTATGGCCTTATGTCTTGAGTCTGAGAGCTTAAAAGCCTAGAAAATGGTTTATGGCCTTAGGTCTTAAGTCTAGCCCATGCGGACCGCCTTAGGCATTGAGTTTAAGTGCTTAAAAGCCTAGCCCACGGTTTATGACTTTAGGTCTTGGCCTAAGTACTTAAAAGCCTAGACCAGTGTGTATGCCCTTGGGTCTTGAGTATAAGAGCTTAAAAGCATAGATCAGGGTTTATGGCCTTAGGTCTTAAGTATAAGAGCTTAAAAGCCTAGACCACGGTGAAGGGCCTTAGACCTTGGGTCTAAATACTTAAAAGCCTAGACCAGGGTGTATGGCCTTAGGTCTTGGTGTCTAAGTACTTAAAAGTCTAGACCACGGTGTAAGGCCTTAGGTCTTGGGTCCACAGTGTCTGTTCAGGGGTCGTGAATCGTGACTCCCTGGTAAGTTTTCAGGTCTTTACTTTATGGCCTTAGGTCTTGGGTCTAAGTACTTAAAAGCCTAGACCAGGGTGTATGGCCTTAGGTCTTGGGTCTAAGATCTTAAAAGCCTAGACCGTGGTGTATGGCCCTAAGTCTTAGGTCTAAGAGCTTAAAAAACTAGACCACGGTGTAGGGCCTTAGGCCTTGGGTATAAGTACTTAAAAGCCTATAAACCGGTGCAAGGCCTTAGGTCTTGGGTCTCAGAGCTTAAAACCCTAAGCCTGGACCACGGACCTTAGATCTTGGTTCTAGACCCTGGTGTAGGGCCTTAGGACTTGGGTATAAGAACCTAAAAGCCTGGACCTTGGACCTTAGGTCTTGGGTATAAGAAACCTAAAAGCCTAGACCACGGACCTTAGATCTTGGTTCTAGACCCTGGTGTAGGGCCTTAGGGCTTGGGTATAAGAACCTTAAAGCCTGGACCACGGACCTTAGATCTTGGTTCTAGACCCTGGTGTAGGGCCTTAGGACTTGGGTATAAGAACCTAAAAGCCTGGACCACGGACCTTAGGTCTTGGGTATAAGAACCTAAAAGCCTAGACCACGGACCTTAGATCTTGGTTCTAGACCCTGGTGTAGGGCCTTAGGACTTGGGTATAAGAACCTAAAAGCCTGGACCACAGACCTTAGATCTTGGTTTTAGACCCTGGTGTAGGGCCTTAGGACTTGGGTATAAGAACCTAAAAGCCTGGACCACAGACCTTAGATCTTGGTTTTAGACCCTGGTGTAGGGCCTTAGGACTTGGGTATAAGAACCTAAAAGCCTGGACCACAGACCTTAGATCTTGGTTTTAGACCCTGGTGTAGGGCCTTATGACTTGGGTATAAGAACCTAAAAGCCTGGACCACGGACCTTAGATCTTGGTTCTAGACCCTGGTGTAGGGCCTTAGGACTTGGGTATAAGAACCTAAAAGCATAAACCACGGACCTTAGATCTTGGTTCTAGACCCTGGTGTAGGGTCTTAGTCCTTGGGTATAAGAACCTAAAAGCCTAGACCACGGACCTTAGGTCTTGGTTGTAGACCCTGGTGTAGGGCCTTAGGTCTTGGGTATAAGAACCTAAAAGCCTAGACCACCGAACTTAGACCTTGGTCCTAGACTCTGGTGTAGGGTCTTAGGTCTTGAGAATAAGAACCTAAAATCTTAGACCACGGACCTTTGGTCTTGGTTCTAGACCCTGGTGTAGGGCCTAAGTCCTTGGGTATAAGAACCTAAAAGTCTAGACCACAGACCTTAGACCTTGCATTGGTCCTAGACTCTGGTGTGGGGTCTTAGGTCTTGGGAATAAGAACCTAATATCCTAGACCACGGATCTTCGGTGTTGGTTCTAGACCCTGGTGTAGGGCCTTAGGTCTTGGGTCTAAGAACTTAAAAGCCAAGACTATGGTGTCTAGCTTTATGTCTTGGGTCTGGTCCATGCGGTAGGGTCTTAGGTGTTGGGTAAGATAGATGGGGGTTGGTCTTCAAACACCCCAATCTGAATCTGACAACCATAGCTGATCATGATTTTAAAATCAAAGAAACAAGACCTCGTTGCCTAATGTTTGCTCAATACATGAGGGGCTGTGAATCGCGGCCCCTTGTAGATTTTTAGGTCTTAAGTCTAAGGCATTGGGTCTTAGGAATTAGATCTTAGGTTTAAGGAATTAGTCTAGTCTAAGGTGTTTGGAGTTTGGACTCAGGTGCAATGTAAGGCCTTAGGTTTGGATCTTAGGTCTAATTTGTTCAGGTTTTAGTTCTAGGCTAATGGCTCATAGGTCACAGCCTCAGCTGCTAGGTCTTAGGTCTTAAGTCTAAGGCCTCCTGGTCCTTTTCACAGGTCAAAGCCTTAGCTGCTAGGTTTTAGGGCTTTGGACTCAGGTGCAAGGTCTTAGGCTTACATCTTAGTCAAAACACATTAGGTCTAGGCTGTTGTCTAATAGGCCTAATTCACAGGTCAAATCCATAGCTGATAGGTTGTAGGGATTTGGACTCGGGTGTAAGGCCTTAGGTTTAGATCATAGGTCCAACACATTAGGTCTAGGCTGTTGGCTTGTAGGCCCTATTCACAGGTCGAATCGTTAGCTGCTAGGTTTTAGGGCTTTAGACTCAGTTGCAAGGCGTTAGGTTTACATCTTAGTCCCAACACATTAGGTTTAGGCTGTTGGCTAATAGGCCTATTCACAGATCAAATAATTAGCTGATTGGTTTTAGGGCTTTGGACTCAGGTGCAAGGACTTAGGTTTACATCTTAGTCCCAACACATTAGGTTTTGGCTGTTGGCTAATAAGCCTTATTCACAGGTCAAATCCTTAGCTGCTAGGTTTTTGGGCTTTGGGCATGGGTGTAAGGCCTTAGGCTTACATCTTAGTCCCAACACATTAGGTCTATGCTGTTGGCTAATAGGACCTATTTACAGGTCAAAACCTTAGCTGATACGGTGTAGGCCCTTGGACTCAGTTGCAAGGCATTAGGTTAACATCTTAGTCCCAAGACATTAGGTCTAGGCTGATGGCTAATAGGCCCTATTCACAGGCCAAATCCTTAGCTGCTAGGTTTTAGGGCTTTGGGCATGGGTGTAAGGCCTTAGGTTTAGATCATAGGTCCAACACATTAGGTTTAGGATGTTGGCTAATAGGCCCTATTCACAGGCCAAATCCTTAGCTGCTAGGTTTTAGGGCTTCGGACTCAGGTGCAAGGCCTTAGGTTTACATCTTAGTCCCAACACATTATGTTTAGGCTGTTGGTTAATATCCACTATTCACAGGTCAAATCCTTAGCTGCTAGGTTTTAGGACCTAAGTCTAAGGCCTTGGTTCTATGGAATTAGATCGTTGGTCTAAGGATTTAATTTGGTCCAATGTATTTGGTCTTAGGAACCATGTGTAAGGCCTTAGGTTTAGGTTTTATGTTTAACACATCCTAAGCTGATGGATAATAGGCCCTATTCACAGGTCAAAGCCTTAGCTGCTAGGTTTTAGGGCTTTGGACTCATGTGCAAAGGCTTAGGTATAGAACTTAGGTCCATCACATTACGTCTAAGCTGGTGGATAATAGGCGATATTCACAGGTCGAATCCTTAGCTGCTAGGTTTTGGGGCTTCGGACTCAGGTGCAAGGCCTTAGGTTTACATCTTAATCCCAAAACATTAGGTTTAGGCTGTTGGCTAATAGGCCCTATTCACAGGTCAAATCCTTAGCTGCTAGGTTTTGGGGCTTCGGACTCAGGTGCAAGGGCTTAGGTTTACATCTTAGTGCCAACTCATTAGTTTGTTGGTTAATATGCACTATTCACTGGTCAAATCCTTAGCTGCTAGGCTTTAGGACCTAAGTCTAAGGCCTTGGGTCTATGGAATTAGATCGTTGGTCTAAGGATTTAATTTAGTCCAAGGCATTTGGTCTTAGGAACCATGTGGAAGGTCTTAGTTTTAGATCTTAGGTCCAACACATTAGGCCTAACTTGATGGATAATAGGCCCTATTCACAGGTCAAAACCTTAGCTGCTAGGTTTTAGGGCATTGACTCAGGTGCAAGGGCTTAGGTTTACATCTTAATGCCAACACAATAGGTCTATGCTGTTGCCTAATAGGCCCTATTCACATGTCAAATCCTTAGCTGCTAGGTTTTAGGGCTTTGGATTCAGGTGCAAGGGCTTAGGTTTACATCTTAGTCCCAACACATTAGGTCTGGGCTGTTGCCTAATATGCCTTATTCACAGGTTAAAGCCATAGCTGCTAGGTCTTAGGGCATTGGACTCAGGTGCAAGGGCTTAGGTTTACATCTTAGTGCCAACACATTAGGTTTAGGCTGTTGGCTAATAGGCACTATTCACAGGTCAAAGCCTTAGGTGCTATGTTTTAGGGCTTTGAACTCAGGTGTAAGGCCTTAGCTTGAGATCTTAGGTGCAACACATTAGGTCTAAGCTGGTGGCTAATGGGCCCTTTTCACGGGTCAAAACCCTAGCTGCTAGGTTTAAGGGCTTGGTCAGGGCTTCGGGTCTAAGGAATTATATCTTACGTCTAAGGAATTAGTCTAGTCTAAGGTGTTTTGCACTAAGGATTAAGGCATTAGGTTAAGATCTTAGGCCCCACTCATTGGTCCTATGCCAATGGCTAATAGGTCCTCAAAGCCTAAGCAGCTAGGTTTGGTCTTTGGACCCAGGTGTAAGGTCTTGGGTTAAGATCTTAGGTCCAACACATTCGGCATAAAATAATAGCTAATAGGTCTCTTTTATAGGCCAAAGCGTTAGCTGCTAGGTTTGGGGGCTTTGGAATCATGTGTAAGGTCTTAGGTTTAGATCTTAGGTCCAACACATAAGCTGGTGGCTAATTGGTCCTATTCACAGGTCAAAGCTTTAGCTGCTAGGTTTTAGAGCTTTGGACTCAGGTATAAGACCTTAGGTTTAGATCTTAGGTACAGCTCATTAGGTCTAAGCTGGTGGCTAATAGTTCCTATTCACGGGTCATAGCCTTAGCTGCTAGGTTTTAGGGATTTGCAGGACCATTTGAATACAATAGTCCCCGGGCCATTAAAATACAATAGTCCCCACGCCGGGCCATTTAAATGCAATAGTCCCCATGCCGGACTACTTAAATAATAGTCCCCACGCCGGACTATTTAAATTCAACAGTCCTTGCACAGGACTAGTCCTCACGCGGGACCATCTAAATACAATAGCACGCTGGACTAGTCCCCACGCAGGGCCATCTAAATACGATAGCAAACGGACTAGTCCTTGTGTAGGACCATTTGAATACAATAGCAAGCGGGACTAGTCCGCGCGCGGGACTATCTAAATACAATAGTCCTTACACGGGACTAGTCCTTACGTAGGACTGTTAGGAAATTCGCACCATCTCATGGCGCAGTCACCCTCCTCTATCGGGTTTTTATGCCTCGGAATTCCTGAAAGTGCTGTAAAATTGCCAAAAAGTAGGCAAAATCACTGAAAACCGGTTAAAAATGGGTCTGCGGGTCTAGGACTGTTAGGAAATTCATATCTCCTCATGGCACAGTCACCCTCCTCCATCAGGTTTTTATGCCTCGGAATCCTGAAAAGTGCTGTAAAATTGCCAAAAAGTGGGCCAAAATCACAGAAACCCGGTTAAAATAGGTCTATAGGACTGTTAGAAAATTCGCACCCCTCGCACCCCTCATGGCCCCGTATCGGCCCTTCCTTACTACTTTTGTGTTTTTGAGCTTTTTTACAGTTGGAATATTATTTTTAATATTTCACAATTTTTTCCCTGTATAATAAACATTTTTAATGTATTTTTATCTAATTAGCTTGTTTATTTCTGTTGCAGGAGCTGCATTTTGAAGATTCGTATATTAAGCCATTACCATATTTTGTATTAAAGTTAGTGATTTCATTGTCAGTCTTAAAATGTGACATTTCCCTATATTTACAATAAATCAGTGTTAATAGATTAATGGGAAGTGATTTTTTTTTTGTTCCATGAACAACGTGATTCTGTATGATCATAATAAATGTTTTTTATCTTATATGGTAGTTGTGTTACTATCATCCTATCTTTGTTCTAGTGTAGGATAGATGTAGACACAGCAAAATCTAAGTGATCTCCACAATGTTATGAAAGGTTACATGAAAACTTGATGTTCAATTTTGTGTTAAGGTTACCGTTAGTCCCAACAATAGGTGTACATTTCTGTAGGTTGTTGGTTAAGGTTGGTCTCCAAAACTAGTCATCAACTAAAAATTAACATAAAATTATTGTTTGATTGTTCCAAGATATCTTCAAGATTTTTGGGTTTTTTTTCTATTCAACACCGCTATGTAGACGTTTTTATTAAGAGTCTGCAGTACCTCCGCCATCTTGATGTTTAGTCCCATCAGACCAATGTTAATTATAGGTGTCTTTGGTACACTTTATCTCGATAATCTTGCATTGGATTCACATGAAAGTTGAATATGTTCACCATAATGTTATAATCATATGACGTAGATATTTTTTTAAATAAACCTCCTAAAAGTGGTTTAACATGGTTTAAAAATGGTGTTAATATACATTGTTTTTTTTAAATTTGTTATTCAAGTGGATAATTTTTAAATGAATTTTCTATCATGTCAAATGAAGTAGACATGTAACATGTTACTATCCGGTATCCGGCTTTTTTTTAATATCCGGTATCAGGCCGGATACTTGCTACTATTCAGCCAGATACCAAGTACTTAAATCTGTAAATGAAATTTTAAAAAAAAATCATTTTGATTGAAATTTTGTTTAACCTTGAACGGGCCTGTATTTTAGTACAAAATTCTGTAATTATAGAGTTTTAAATATAAAAAATAAGGAAAAACATTAGTCATATTGAACTAATTACAATTTATGATGAATAAAAACAGGTTTTTCAGCATGTATTTTCACCAAACGGTTGCGTTTTGCTTCGCACACAAGTCCTGCTTCTTAGAATAGCCTTTCACTGTAGAGACTGCTACAAGGAGACTGAGAGATTCATCTTTACAATGTTCTGAAGGATTGGGTATTGTTTGGCACTGGTTGATCACTACTTGTAACGGTCTTCTTTTTGGTCAAGACAAGCAATTTTCAAAAAACTCAAAAAAAACAAAAAAAACAGAAAAATCTATAGATTGAATGATAGCGAATAAAGTAATCGTGCTACCTACTTTCCCACGGTCAGAGGGACAAGTTCTTACTTGTCTTTCTGTAAATCATCCTTAAACCAAAGGCTACAAAATGAGCCGGATATTCGGCGCTCCGCCCTAGAACCTTGCCGGATATCTGGTATCCGGTATCCGGCCAAAAGAACTATCCGTTACTTCTCTAAAATTAAGGACATCACGGTAACATTTAAAATGACATCAAGTTAGTAATTTTCAGATGAAAAACAATCTCACAGTAATGTTTCAAATTTAACATTGTTCTTATGGGACAAAATACTGAAATTGCGTAAGTATTGCAGACTCTTAATCCTCCACCTTGGAATCAGACCGCAGACTGTGAATTGCCCATTTAAACCAACATACCTTTTAACTTCTATGGCATGAATGATTTAACAATTTAATGTGTTGCACTAAATGTTTTACTCAATATAAAAAATATAGCTACCTACTCTCCTTTTAATAAAGAATAATAATTATTTGTCACAGTATGCTCTTGTTCCGCCAAACTAATGTGGCGGACGGATGCGGATGTTAAAAATAAATAAATAATAATGCAGGCCTCCAATTTCTCCTACTTTTTAGTAGGAAAAGTCCTACTTTTGATACACAAGTCCTACTTTTCTGTTTTCTAGAGAAAGATTGTGCCAGTTTTCTGATATCCTTTATTTATGTGTAATAAACCATTCATCTGAATGGGTCAAAAGGAGTAAGTACTATAGTAAAATGCACGAAAATAGTCCGATGGAAATTTTAACAGCTGTGTCCCCTCTCGCCCTGCAATGTTGTCATTTTATGTTATGTTTACCAAGTGCATTAAAATTTGAAAATGTCTTTCAGAATAAATTTGGCAACAATGTTTTGACACTCATCGGCCTATTTTTGTGAATCCTACTATAATTATATATATACCATATGAAATATTAAATACCCTCGTCGCAGCAGACCTGCGTACTCAGCAAATTTCCAATGGAATTTTGGTATATTTTCTATTTCCAAATAAAATCCATGAGGATGAGAGTATGTAGGTTTGCCGCCATATGGGTTTTGTTGGTAAATATAAGTTAAACCCTACCTAGTGATTGTACATACCAAATTTTATCAGGTTATGAAGTTCTTTTTATTTTCCCCATAATCCCCATAGGGGTGAGTATGTAGGTTTGCCGCCATATGGGTTTTCTAAGGAAATATAAGTTAAACGCTTCCGAATGAACGTTCTTACCGAATTTTATCAAGATGTCAATCAATAAGCAAGATAGATTTTCTTGATTTCCCATAAGAATAACATGGAAAACATACTTTTGGATTTCTCCATAACCATTTAAGCTAGGTAAAAAATTCAAAATACTAGATTGTTTATTTTTTTAAGCTCTTTTAAATGGTTTATGTTAAAATTGTTAATGAATTTTATAAATAAAAGTAAAAAAAGCCAAAAACCCATTTTTAACCCTTTTGAAACCCCATAAAACCCCTTTCACATGGTCCGATCATTCTGGTTCGCGAACTCAATCTAGAAGGTGCTGTCTTACACCCCTGTACCAAATTTCATCAAAATCGGAGGTTCCGCTCAAAATTTATCGTGTTCACGGACACATACATATATATATATAATTTTAATTAATGAACATGAGTACCCTTTTATTAAAATCATTTTATTTCACTTTATTTTTTTTATAGTGAAATAAAATGATTTTAATAAAAGGGTACTCATGTTCATTAATTAAAATTATATTAATAATAGTATCCCTTAACTGTGAATTTCATCATCAAATATATATATATATATATATATATATATATATATATATATATATATATATATATATTAGAAATAAGAAATCAAACCAAAAGAGTTTAAAATTTAAAATGTATCATATTTTTAATTAATTTATTTATATTAAGAATTTTATTTTAAGGTTATGTACTTTACACTGTGAACATGGCGTTCCCTATATATATATGTATGTGAACATAACGTATTCCCTATAGGGAAATTCGCTAAAACTCCAGAGAAGATTAACAAACAAATTATTGTTCAACGAGAAATGAATAACCAACTTAAGTTTACCGTTTGCTTAGTCCCAAGGCACTAGAAAGAAAACAAGTAAACTTTATCGATATTTTTTTATTAAAAATACATTCATAACATACAGTGACCGGCTCACGAGAATGCACTTGATCCATTAGTCAACAATCATATGGAATAACAATCCAGCCATTCAAATTGAATATTCACCCAAATGTATGTACTAAACTAAAAACATCGTCTTATTAAAAAAAATAAATCAATAAAAAATAAACATTGTCTTAAATCTGAAATGTTTACCATCAAACATGTGTTCTGTTTGAAAACTGTAGCAATTCTTAACCAATGTTATTAGTTTATGCTTATCCCAGGTTTTGTTTTGTTATTTTTCTGCCACCTTTAAACTAGAACTATGCGTATGAAAATAATTGCTGCTTTACAAATAGAAATGAAATTAACCTGTTTAACAAAATGGATGCTATTTTTTCTATATTATACCAAATTGAAGTGTTAAAACTTATGTATTGTAAATAAAATGGACATTGGATGGTTAAATCTGGAGGGTAAACAAAACTCTAAACCTCTCGTAGCGTTAACAAGGGGCCGAAGTTGATTCTGACCGTCATTATCTTTCTACTAAATGTTTAATGGATAAACGCTAAGAATACCCACACTCCACTCATAAACGTCTTGATTATATTTTTTCACCAAACATTTATTAATAAACTAAACGTACTGCATGAATATTTTTGGTGATCCGAGGTTACGCCACACTTGGTCCGACCCCAGCTTGTTCCCGGACATGATATTGACTGCAAACCGTCCTACTTGTTCCTCGGTAAGATTACTAGTGAGGTAATGAGTCCCGATTGTCCCGCTCTGCGGCTAGGGCGGGTGTATATTACTTTCGCTTTCCTGCACACGATGACGCCAAGAACCAGGAAACCCAGAGTTGTTATGTCTTTTTCAATCCAATGCAACATTTATTGAAAGTTGTTAATATAACAAGTTTTTTTCAATTATTTTGATACCAAATTTGATATGAATATGCTGAGATTTAATTATTAACGAATAATAAAACAAATTGTACATTATGTAAACACATTTAAACAGTTTTGTTTAATAAATGGGTCTTGAAATTTGATGGATCATCACTGTTCTTGGTTATACATTTTTTCAAGTCATAGAGGTTTGATGAAAAAAGTAATCTTTTAATTCGTTTTTAAACACTACTGCAACAACTTAAAGTATTGAAATACATTTACAACTGTTACAAAGCATAATGTTTTTTTTTTACATGAAATTCCTTTCAAATTACAATAAAACCTCGACTCCCGATAGTTCCACACTCCGGACAACACTGATCCGCATGAGGCTACAGCGCTAGTACTTGCAACACGTGACTCACAAAATAATAATAGCAGGTTTTTTCGCGTCTCGTTCGTCAATATTTCATACAACGTAGCCTATAAACATATGAATTGAATCTGCCGAAATTGCAGCAGATTTTATGCTGCGGCCGTCTTTCACCGACGAAATTGACATAATGAATTGGGATTTTTGGCCATTGCAGTAGCTAACAATTAGCTACCTCTTTTCAGTGGTCCGATCGTCATTTAGAGCCGACAATATAAGCTATGAACGAGTGAAAGACAAGAGTCATATCGGTGGTATTGGCTCCTGTAAAATCAACTTGTTGTTAAGCAATCCCTACTCTACTATTATGTTTTGATTTGTCATAATTAAACAATCATATGATTTCGAAAGAAATGTTTTTAGAAATGTAATGCAACAATTATGGATTTAAATTGTAAAATGTTATCCATTTCGATCCATATGATCTTGAATATTCAAGTGCATTCTCCTGGGCCGGTTACTGTACAACTTCACATGTGTATAGTATACAGACTATCATCACTGAATTTGGCAAGATTTAAGTCAAACTTAATTGACTAGATATATAATTAAGTAAAAGCTGAATGTCTAATTGTTTAGAATAAAATATTAGAGTAAAAATATGAACTTGCAGTACATGCCAATTTGCTTATCATATTACAAAAATAAGACTAAAAACATCACAGAAACAAAATTAAAATAGGACAAGTCATTTTACCAACATGGATCTCAATTTTTCTTAAATAATTCACTAAATAAGTTGAAATATACCGGGTGAGTTTCTTAAAGTGATCCAATAGCTAACGTTTTTATCCTAATTCTGACAGTAGACTTCTCACGGGGAACCCCTTTTACTTTTTTATGTTGCTTTCAGGTATGTATTTCACTTTTCAAAATTTCTTGTCATTTTTCCAATATGGCGGCCAACTTTAAAATTTCTTATGGAACACTCTACATTTTATAGTGTTTTTGGAATTAATTGTTCTTGTAATTTTAAGTCTTTTTATTCTTTGACATTTTTATCTAAACCTAACGATTAGGGAGCTAAAGGCAATTAAAGTTCCCCTATCTTTGAAACCATTCAGTAAAAAAGTACTCAAGAATAAAAACGTCTTATAATTATGTTTCGAGAACATTTTACTCATAAAAATTATCATTTACACCTAAATTAACTTTTCAAAATAGTGGGCAAAAATTAAAGTTTCAAAAAATTTTATGTTATTATAAGAAAATGTTCTTAAAACATCAATTTGAGTCATTTTTATTCTTGAGTATTTTTTATTTTACTGAATGGTTTTGGAGATATGGGTAGATAAAATTTGTCATGTTATTCTTAGGGAACTAAAAATGAACTTTAATTGCCTCTAGCTCCCTAACCGTTAGGTTTAAATAAAAATGTCAAAGAATAAAAAATAAAAAAAGTCTTAAAATTACATAAAAATTAAAAAAAAAAAAAAAAAAAAAAAAAAAAAAAAAAAAAAAAAACTATAAAATGTAGGGTGTTTAATAAGAAGTCTTAAAGTTGGCCGCCATATTGGAAAAATGGCGGGAAATTTTGAAATGTGAAATACATAAATGAAAGCAACGTAAAAAAGTAAAGGGGGGTCCACCATAAGAAGTATACTGTCAGACATAGAATAAAAAAGTTAGCTATTGGATCACTTTAAGAAACTCACCCTGTATAAAAGTCCGTGATCAATTCATGTGAAGGAGATAGTATAAAAATATATAAAGACTCAAGTTCATTTGAAATTGAGGTATCAAGGTTTTTTTATAGAAGGGTCCTGCTACAACGAAGATCCACCTAGATTGCCAACGTAGAAAGTTCTGTCCATTGTCATTAATCCATGGGAAAATACTGATTTTAATTTGACAATTAAAAACAACTAAACTAAAGAAATGTTTGTTTTAATGATAAGTAAAAAGTGGACCAATTACTTGCTTGTTTACCTTGTTAGACGAGCTCAGTTGCTTTGCTCACACGAGTGGAGATAAACCAACAAGTTACATTTGCTATGAGTATGAGTAGTTCATCAAATTTGAACCAGAGTGCTTGGTAAGAGAGCAAAGCGAACAAGCTGGGCGAGTGAGGGGAGCAAATGAGCTAGTCTTAAAAAGGGCCTAGCCCTAAGTCTTTTTGCGAAATATTTTAGGGCTGCTCATTTCAGTGTATATGTAACCCCAAAAATTATATTTTATAAGTTTATCCAGCAAATCTTGGCCCTTAGGTATTACAAAATTAGAAACTAACTAATGTTCGAACAGTAAAAGAGATAAAAAGGTAGCATAATATGTTTGTTTTCATAACAATGTTAAATGAGTCATCAAAAGTCCTTGCCCTCCCCTCTAGATTATCACTGCACCTGTTACGAACTGAACATTAATTTAAAGTTGAAATTAGTCTCTAGTTGAAATTGATCTTCTCTATTGATTTTCAATTTTCCTTCAATGGATACTGCAGTTTTAATTAGAAAAAGTTAAAGTAATATTTCATAAGCCTACTTCCAAATTTTTTTACTATAAGTAATTACAAAAACATAATACTTTATAAAGTATGAGACATTGCTTTTAACTATTCATGTACTCCACTAAAAATCTCACATACTTGAATCGGGTTCAATCCAATTTTGATCGAAATAGCAAGACTCAACTATACAACGAAATAAATTCAATCATATACAAAAAGAACAGCACCTTTTTATATTTTAATTTACACATAAAACTCTTATCATAGACACCAATAACACATGGAATAGCTAAAACATGTTTTATAAGTAATGCTCACTATAAAAATAGAAAGACGTGTTTTTTGGCATAACATAAAGCTTTAACAATTTACATAATTTGACTTTTAAAAAGATCATTAACAATAACATTTATTTTACAGCTGTACAATAAACAATTAACAATTTGCTACAACTACAACAGAATTAATAAAGCCTTTGTTTTAACTGCTACACTCAAATTATTCATAAAAAAGCATAAAAGGAAAAATGTCTATACATGATTAACCCTTCCCAAGTGTTGGAGATTTACAGGGTGATTCAGATTACCCATGCACTCTTTATAGCAGTCAGGAGAGCTGTTTGAGTTAACCCTATAAAGTTCGTGCGGCGTCAAAAGTTCCACGGCATTCTGTTTTTTGTTTTGTTTTACTACGCAGTTGGGTGAGGCAGCGCGATGTCGGTAGGTGTATTCTCCCTCCACCTTCCCTTACCCCCACCAGCAAAATATCGATCGGTCCGCTGCGAGCATTCGATCTGTGCATTCGTTTGTTTGTGGAGCGCGGTCGTTTTGACACCATGCGACCAAATGTGTCGTGCAAATTTTGTTTATTAAGAAATAACTAATTTTATTTTTCTTAGTAATAAAATATTAACTATGTAAATGTTACATTATGTCTGAGTAAATAAAAATTTATTACAAAAAGATTTGATTACTCTTTTACGGCAATATATCCTAAAATACAATTTGCAGTCATTTTGACGCCATGCGACCAAATGTGTCGTGCAAATGATGTGACTTTTGTAGGGTTAAAATCATGAAATAAAGTTTCATTCACTTTTTGAGTTTTGTTTTTATGAGTTGTGAATTATTGAGTTTTTTTTATGTAAACATTTTCAAAATTGATAAATTTAGAAAATTTTAGTTTTTAAGAAATGTGGTTTTGTGACATATCATTGTAAAGCTTAGTTCATTTCAAATATATGTATTTTGAATCAGGAGTCATTTATGACAAATAACAAAAAAATTACAGGATATTCCATAAATGTTGATTTTTTTTAGAAAGGTGGCCCCCATTTTGAAAAAGAAAAAGGTAAATTCATCTTGTTTCCATTAAAGTGCTCCTTTGATGTTTAAATAAGAAAAATTTGAGATTCGAACCTCTCCAGTTTTGGACCACTCTGTATACTGGCATTGATGAAAATATTTTTATTGGCAAGACACTATGCGATTTAGTAATAAGATACTTTATTTAATGATTTTAAATCAAACCGCTCTTCTGCTATAAATAGCGTGCGGGTGGTATGAATCACCCTGTATGTACGTCAGACCGTTGAAATTTTAAACGTTGAAGATATAGGTTTGAACATGCAAATATACTATAATAGTCAGAAATTTGCTTCTGTATTTTATGTAAACCCGTACATTGTAATAATTTTGCATGTTTTCTTAGTAAATTTCATTCCGTCAGATGACAACACTGTTTTACCATCAGCTGTGATTTGTTTCATGTGAGGTGGCTGACACAATGCTCTGTTGTACTTTGTTGACAGTTCACTACATTGTGAGATTACAGTAGCCTTGTGTATGTTTGTGTATATGATTTATAAGTATGGCCTTCATCAGGTCTGGGGAAAACTGTTCTTTGTAATAGAAAAGGCTATCTCATTAGCAGGTAAAACGCTGTATTTTTTTATGCCCAGTACATCACTAGAGTGGTAAAAAAATAAAAATAGAAATAAAACAATAAAAAACATCTGGTGCATGTTACTCTTATGAGCATCAGATAGATTACGTCACCGGCCTGAATCAAAAGCGACATTTTGAAACATCAAAGGTATGAAACAGCCCTTCGTTTGTATATTTTTTTCTCCCCCAGGTGATGCAAATTTTGAAGAAGGTATCATCCAGTTACTTATCAAAAGCATACCAGAAAGGGGCAGTGAAATTACAAATATATGTTTTCTGATTGAAATGTTACAAGCGAGGGACGAATATATACATTAGAGTGTGACTCATACCGAGCATACATGTCAACATTTATGTCAAGTTAATTATCATTATTATAAAGTTATTTCTTTCATTCAAGTAAAAATTATGGCCTTTTGTAACTAATAAAAAGTAAAAATCCTAAATTTTCTAAATATGTTTTTACCCCAACCACTTTAGTTCACATA
The DNA here is from genome assembly GCA_030545055.2 of Neoaliturus tenellus. Taxonomy (NCBI): domain Eukaryota; kingdom Metazoa; phylum Arthropoda; class Insecta; order Hemiptera; family Cicadellidae; genus Neoaliturus; species Neoaliturus tenellus. The sequence goes on along the minus strand of CM061536.1, from coordinate 35,218,632 downwards.
TGTAAGGCTTTGCCATCGGCATTCACTTGGGAAGGGGTAAAGTAATAGAACACAGCTAACTTACCTAGTAAAAAGAATTTTTAAGTTCCCAAAGGAAAATTAAAAAAAAGCAAGGTAATATTTTGGCCAGAGTCCATAGACTCATTCTCTCATGGTATCTGGATTGCTACATTTATTAGGTCAAAATTTTACCTTCTGATGTGTTTGCTTTTTCTCTCGATATTTCTTAATGTAGGTTACTGTAAGCAATTGTACCATACAACTTTCCTCCTCTGAAATCTAAGCCTAGTTTTCCCATTTATACAATAAGGACGATAAACTATTAAATAATTATAGAAAAAATGCTTTTGAAACCTAATATTTAACAAAACTAGACATACGCATAAAATACGCTTGTTGATTAATTTTTATATGCTTAGCATTTCATAAACTATGCAGAAAATTCTAAAATTAACTGTTTCAAATTGCTTTCAAAGAGGTGTTCCGTTGATTCTTTTATTGAATTGCCAACTTCTTGGTAGAGTAAAACAGCAGAAAAAGCGACCTGAAATAATGACAGTAAATATTAGATAAAACTTCCTCATGAGACACATTAAGATGTTAATAATTGCCAAAAGTCAGCAGAAATACTAAAAATGTATAAGAGACTAAATTGTGAAGTAATTGACACAGCATAAAGTAATTCTGAGTTTAAATAAAACATATTTGATTTTGTCAAAAATTTTGGTCTAGTCAAAAAAGAAGAGAACAATATTTCTCAAATTACTTAAACGCTCTTCGTGAATTTTTCAATTTTACACATTTTTGCTTATGATTTGTAGTTAATAAATGATACTCTGTTCAAGAGATAGATGCATAAATATTATCAAAAAAGAACACAAACGGTACAAACTATTTTAAAAATGTTTTCCTTCATTTACAGAGATGAAATGTATACAAAAAGAGGAGATATTTTTATGTACTTTGTTGTATTGTTCGGTGAAAGTATCATGTTGAAATTTTTTTAATTCATGGATTTGTGAGAACAACGCAACAACTCACGTGGTAGCTTATCTCGCGGACACTACGCTCGGCTAATCGTCTGTATCGTAGTTGGTCCAACAGATGAGGGCACATTCCTCTAGGGCCTATAAGCTGCGGCCGTCGTCCGAAGGTCAGGACTCACTGATGAGTCGCTGGTAGTGCGGCAATACTTGCCACGTCGGCACATGCAGGCTGAACTCCAGGGCTACCAACACTGCCAGCTCAAAGTTGATCAGGTCTTTACGGTTCAGCCGGAACATGCTCTCCACCCGCTGTGGGAATGACAGAAGAATACATTACAACAGACTTTATATGGTACATAGTAACCACCAACAATCACATCCAGGATAATCTTGATTCAAAGGCATGGAAATTTTACAAAATCGTGAAATATATTTAAATTTTACACATTACGTGTTGGTTACAAATGTAGGCTTTGGTTCATAGGTTCAAATTAATTATTGTGCAACAAATTACAAACTATGTTTTCAAACAAATACTTCTTGTTTTATTGCCTGTGACTCCTGAGCACTTAAGTTTTACCAAAGAAAGATAAATACTTTACTTAGTACAATACATAAATGTGAGCTTGTTTGTTAATTAAGCTTGTTTGTAATATTTTCCAGCAATACTTTAACAGTTATTCAATTTTTTAACTGAACCTCTCATACTTTAATATACTACAAAACTAGTAATAATCAAAATTGATTGTAATTTGTTGTTTTACTATTTCAATTTCTGTATTCAAAAAATTTTGAATTTTTACAATAATTGCAATTAGACTTAAATTACATCAACCAACATTGAGAGTTTTAACAATGCAATAAATAACTAGCAACAAAATATATGGACACAAACAGCTATAAATACTTCATTAGGCCTACCAATAATACAAATGTTTAGCATTAAAACATAAGGGAAAATAATTCGCCTGTGGAAGCAACAAAAGAATGATTTAATATATTAGTACCAGGGGGACTGAGCTTAAGCTCGGTAAAATTACTAATTTCGTTCTCACAACAAAGCTCGTTTGCTCCGCTCATTCGCCAAGTCGAAGGGTACTGCACTTTGGTATAATTTTCCTAAACTACAGATTAAAGATGCAACACATTGGTTTATATCTATAGTTATCAGCTAAGCCGAAGGGTGCTGCACTTTGGTATAATTTTTCTTAACTACAGGTTAAAGATGCAACACATAAAAACTTTGGTCGGATAACAAAAAAGATTGGTTAAACCGAATAATACCTAGAATATGTGTTAATGCACACATTTATTATGTTCATGCAATGATTGTATTATGAAGGCTTTTAAGTCACGAGTGGGCTGTAGGCTAAGTTAGAACACGGGCGAAGGAATTGTTATAAATATCCTACGAGTGCCTTAAAGGCTGAATACAATCGTTGGATACACCAGTTTATCTACGTCCAACTTAAATTTGGTAAATTACTGTAATAAACATGTCGAAAATTTATAGATTACGGATGATCACCCATCCAAAACATTGCCACATAAATGTCGCTTGACCAAATCGTCATTCTCACTCGTATATGACCACGATCATACTCTTTTGAAGTCAGGAGGTTAGGCATATACATTGACTAAAGCAGGAATTGTAATAGAACACTCAGCTGATGTGGGAATTGCATAAATTCTATTTATACACTAGTTTTGTCAAACGCTGAGCCTTCATTGATATGGAATTTGTATTTTAATATTAAACCTGTACTTTTGTTGCACTAAGCATCAGGATTAAATTTGGTTTAGTGTACAGTACACTCTCGTTCATCGGACTCGGCGACATCGGAACTCCGCTTCATCGGAACTAAAAATCTGGATAGTATTAATTTTTTTTCTTACGAAATAAATAATTTTTCCGTTTTAGCGCCTTCAATTTCCATTTGTTCTATCAGCACAACAGTGAAGTATCACATTTTGCATCAAACGTCATCAGGCGTTTTCTATAATCTGTACTCATCGATGTGATTTACGAGGCCGTGGAGTATTCGTACAAAAATAGAAAGAGGAAGGGGCAGGAAGTGGAGATAAGGTTCGACCGCTTCCCAAACTGTCATTCAGTCTGTCTCGCGTCGCGACTGCACCTGTGTTACGTGGAAGTCAGTTGACTGCTGGAATATGAGAATAAAGATTTTGGATCTTTATTTCCTGCTTTGTTTTTATTCCTATCTGTTCATTGTTACCATGTTCAATGTTTGAGTGCCTTCTTTTTATAAAACCTCTTGTGTTATCTTAAAAACAAGAGTGAATACAATCACAATAGTTCACCGTACGGGCGGAAATGATTACTCACGACTGACTCCGCTTCATCGGAATTTTTTGACATCCGAACCAGCCCTCCGCCACATTAGTTCTGATGAACGAGAGTGTACTGTAGGCCTCCCCCTTTATTTTAATATCATTATTGGTGATTATTGCAACAGTTGTAAATAAAATCAATAACACAAAAAAATTATAAATGTTAAAAATTATAGCAACACGGTCAATTGTTCCAACACGATCAATTTTTCCTAACACACAGTTAGCGTATCAAAGTTATGGTATCAAAAACTATTAAATAACAAGGTTAGCAATCACAGTTAGCACTACCCGTGCGAAATATTGCGAGAAACTGACTGAGTTTGACTTGCTGCGGTAATGTATGATTCATCTCTTGTCACATCAGTTATATTTAGATAATTATCGCAATATTTTCTCGCACGGCTTAAGTTCTGTTTGGTTCTGGAAAAACGATCAGTTAATGAGACGGGCGGTTGATCAGAGGTCAGTTAAAAGAGCTTTCACTATATGGGCTTGACAGGCTGACACCTTAAATGTTAATCGACAAAGCCTAGACCTCTCACCTCAAACAACTGCTTCAACTGTTCCCCTTTGCAGTCGTTGAGCTTTGCCGACAATATGAGACAAGCTCCTGCACAGAGTTTTCTATTCTCCTTATTGATTAGTGTTCTCAAAATCAATTTTTCAAAATAAACGTAAGCCTGAGCGACTGTCAGCAAGTCGGCACTGCTGTCTTGTTTTGCAATTTTTCTCATTTCTCTCTTCAAGCTGAAATAAATTAGATTATTGTATATTATAAATAAGCTAAATGAACACATGTCATAACAGGGTAAATTTTATAACTTTTTAAGAATGTTCAAATTGTACGATATACTCCCTCCAAATTGTCTACCTTTCAACCAGTTTCCGGTTTAACCAGCCCCTCTCCTCTGTTAGGAACACATATTTTTTTAACTGGCAATTTTGTGACCTAGAATTGTTTTAACTGGTCATGTTTTTTTTCTAAATGTGCAACAGAAATGTTTTCACCTAAAGCTACATGTATTTTTTTTTATCAAGGTAAAATCTTAGCCAATTGTAACACTTATGTTTCTATAGTTGAAAGGTATCTATACTTATTTAATACGCTAAGGGGTTTTTTTGTCTTGAGAACTCCTCCTACAATTTTCAACCGATTTTCAAGATTTTGGTGTCGTTGGATAGGGCTTGGTCTGTAGTTGTTTCCACCAAAAATTGATAAGAATCGGACCGAAAATGAAGGCGCTATCCACCATTGAAATCTCAAAATTTCCCATTAAAATAACATTGCGATTGAATAAAGCATTTTAAACATCTGTTAATGTACATCTGTTTGTAGTTTTTGGTCTGTTATTAACAATATTGGATTGGTCGGATGTCATTGATTTATGTCCGTTTTTTTAAACCTGATCCTTCACGAAAATATTGTGGTGGGGGAGAGATTTAAACTGTAAACAAAACATTTAAACTCGTATACGTTTAACCAGCCAATTAATTTTCTGGGCGCAGTCCGGTTCCTAAATGATGGGTAGTCTATTAAATTTTCAAATTATTGAGTACATTCAATTCGTTATTCCACTCATCTTCAGATATTTTATTATTTTTTAAATCTACTTTTTAAATAGAACATATACTTAAGCCCTACTTAGCAATAAATTGCTACTGTCTTGTTTTATATTGTTCTTATTCCTCTTTTCGGTCTTCAAATAGTTGGTCATTACAAACTTAGAAGTAATAACAATCTGATGTGTCAGTTAAACAAATCCATGAATCTGGTTGATTACTACTCTGTTTCACTGATCACTTCTGCAAACACAGTAAACATGTGAGATATGGTTTGGCCTGGGCTTGTTGGTACTCATGGACTGGCTTGAGGAGGTGGCATAACATAGGGAACAGAACATGCCTGACACTGAACAAGCTACTGCTAATAGCAAGGGGGATTAGGTTATGGAGTTTGGGGGAATCTATATTGTAACTAATTATAATTGAGGTAAGATGACAAATGATCCTGTGGCAAACTGAAACTGGAACTTGAAATTGAGCTCAATGTTACACCCAGAACCAAGATTGGTCTACCAAATAAGCTCCTACCCTAAGCCAGCTTTGATGTGGCATAACAAAATGCACTAATAAATACCCCCGTCGCAGCAGACCTGCGTACTCAGCGAATTTCCAATTGAATTTCAGATTATTTACTTTCCTCATAAAAACACCATAGGATCGAGTATGTAGGTTTGCTGCCATGGGGTGTTGTTAGAAAATCTAAGTTAATCAATAATTGGTGAATGTAAACACAAAATTGTATCAAGCTCCAACAATTTTTTAATTTCCCCATAAACCCCATGGGGGTGAGTATGTAGGTTTGCTGCCATATGGGTTTCGTAAGCAATTATAAGTTAAGCCCTATCTAGATAATGTACATACCAAATTTGATTAAGTTATATCAATAAATAAGCAAGATATAGGGTTTTCTTGATTTCCCATAAGAATAACATTGAAAACACATTTTTGGATTTTCCCCATAACCAGTTATGCTAAGATAAAAATTCAAAATACCACATTGTTTGTTTTCTTAAGCTCTTTTAAATGGTTTCAGTTAAAATTGATGAATATTAAAAATTAAGGTCTGAAAATGACAAAAACCCATTTTTGACTCCTTTGAAACCCCATAAAACCCCGTTCCCATGACCCGATCATGCTGGTTTGCGAACTCATAAAAATAGACCTGGTCTTACACCTTCATACCAAATTTGATCAAAATCGGAGGACCCCTTCAAAAATTATCGGTACCACGGACACATATACATATATATGAAAATGAACGGACGGTTTTTGGCTTCTGGGGACCTCAAAATGAAAAAGTAACATGGTCCCGGGCTTAGGTCTTACCATGGCTACTACCGTAATAGCAAATTCCCTATAGGGAAATTCGCTAAAATGTGATGATGAAGTAACACAGAATTACAGGTATTGAACATGAACTACCAAGGAAAATTGTTCTGTGCCAACCTGCCATGCTAAGGCCTAACTATAGCGACATGTACTGAACTATTTTTATCTAAATTCACGCCTACATAATTTTTTTTGTGGAAACCCCCTAGACCTAACCCTACCCTAGCCTCTTATTGCTAAATTTTATAGCTACTCATGGTACTTAGCATGGGTCCACCAAAACGCCCATAAACAGAGAGAGACTTTGTCAGCAATTTTGAAGGTTGGGGAAGAAGAAAGCGAGAGAGCATCCCCAGTTTTGAAAGTACAGTAAACTCGCGATTATATGGAGTAATGACTGGTTGAAGGTCACGGATAACCCAAAAACAAGGTTAAAACATAGAGTTCAATAAATCGAGTAAAACACGAAATAAACAAGTTTTAATTAAGAGTCCGCTGTTTTCCGATATTTATTATTTTTCATTGACCAAACCTTATTGGAATAAATAAACAGTTTTTTTAGCTGAGTGAATAAGGAACACAATAAAAGGGTCAAAAGTGAACAAAAAAACCAAGAACAGGTGATCAATTGTTTGTCATCGCGCAACAGGGATGGGTGAGGGGGTGGACAAGGTGAGGGGGACAGGGTCCGGCGCTGGGTAAGGGGGGAGGGTCACTTGGTATAATTTATTCAAGATAAGAGCATGCGTACAAAAACAAGTGATGGTTAATCTTTATGTCTAATTGATAAAAATTGAAGAACAACCAATTGTTCAAAGTGGATGCTAATTAATTGAATTAGGCTAATAAATTAAATTTATTTTTTAACTTTGTCAAATAAAATTTAATGTCTCTTTATCAAAAATTTCTTGAAATGCAAAATAAATGCATTTAGAAATGTGTTGTTTAGCGTAAATACAACACAAAATTACAACAGGTCACTGAACGGCACACGAATCAGAGCGATAATCACATACTGAACTGGAAACTAAATAGGAAAATAGAACCTTTCTTGGTTTCTATTTTTAGCACATAACGGTGGGCAACCAGTTGTTTCTAGCAGTCAAGATCATTACTCAGCCATTGCGCCCCATCCCCATCCCACCCTGTTTCGCCACGCCATCGCTCTGATTCGTTCCTCCCTGACCACATGACTACAATCACAATTATGCCACCAAATAATTTATGAATAAATTTTCGTGTTTCATTGCTTTTTCCATTGATAAATCTAATAATAATTAGTAAAGAGATTTCTTAAAGTAAAGCAACTCTATCATGTTATAAGATTAATAAATATGGTATTGTTGTCTAAACTGAGAAAATAAGTAAATTGAAATTGACTTTTTGTGACCCCGGTTAATCCGCAACCCGGTTTACCTGCCCCCGGATAGTCGGGAGTTGACTGTACAAACTCCCGCATTACGTGTCCGGTGGCTTTGGATGTTTGGCCGGCCAAAACTTGAGATGTGAAATATGTATATAATGGATTAGCACTGGTGTAGCACGACACACATAGGACATTAAAATGTTGGATATACAATGCAACAATCAATCAAGTAAATTTGCTTGTTTTGAAAAAATAATGTCAGATGTTGGCAATGATATTGCTAATTTATACAAGATTTAAAATTCCACTAGGCCTACATTAATCAGCTGAAGTAAAAATTTTACCTGCGAAGTTTACTGAGAGTTAACTTGATGTTAGGAAATTTCTCTCGGAATTTGTCATTAAGTTCTTTCTTCAGATCTGACGGTCTTGTGTAGTCAATTATTGAGGTCTGGAAATAAAAACGCAGAATTAAAATCTTTTAATCTCGATGTAATATTTTTTTACTGCTTTTGAATTATTTGAAAAAAAGTTTAACTTGAATTTTGAGGTAAATGCACAATACACTCTGACTGATAAAAACCATTCGATGATCAGCGAAAAGTTTGTTTGTCAGTTTGTTGGGGAAAACTTAGTTTAACTTTGGTTCAGGAAAAAAATTATATTGATTTGTTCACAAAATTTTAGGTTGGAATTGCTCAAGTTTCTTGTTGTGTCCCTAAAAACAAAACCAAATAGAGGAGTTCACTATAAGTAACATATTATGTTCCGGTTTGATTCTCCTTTTTGTAGACATGTTAACTCCAGAGGCATTTTAGTTGAGTAATTGTACTAAGTACACTTAAATGCTTTTAGGGAAAGCGAGCATACCCATTAAATTTTTGTGGCTATCCCGTAGATCAAACCCGTAACCTCTTAAAAAAATCCAAGACACTAACCATTACTCTAGCCTTTCAGGGGTGGATAAAAATATTTTTAAGTGGTTATTAAACTATTTACTGTATTTATCAAAAGCAAAACATTAATTTATCGAAAGCCAAACATTGAAAAGTGATCAGTTAAATTATTATTTCAGAACAAAATAACTTGTTTTGCTTTTATTTTTTCTAATCAAGAAATTTACAGCACAGTTATAAGTAAAATACGTTGCTTTGGTTGATTTTTCTGCTAAAAAACTATAGCACTGAAACATGCTAATATTAATTTTAGTTAAAAAAACAATTGGTTCTTAATTTTGCTTATTTTATTCTGTTTACCATTACAATTTAACTACTCACCATATATGCGGTAAACGTAAGCAATGTGCAGTGTTTCCCAGCTATCAATTCTGGATCATCTAGTAGGTCTGGCGAGTAAACTTCACTTCTATCCCAGTCATCAACTGAAACACGTTCATTAAAGATTATTACCATCAATAATGCACCGAGGATATTGGTTGGCTGGGATACTAAACACAATAGTGTCTAGCTGTTTGGACAAGTCTTCAGAGAGTTGATGAATGAGCAACACTTCAACGCACATCAAGTGTTTTAAAATGCTTGAAATCCACTGAGAGGAAAAATAGAGTGTGCCACTTTGATATCAGATTTCAAAATTAGGGCTAACATGGCTTTTTATTAAAGGCCTTTCTGACAGGTGATAAATTACCAATATTATGGTTAGGTTAGATTAGAAGATCAGTTACCACAGGGAAGATATGTGGGTAATTGCATCAGTGAGAAACGTAGACATCCATAAGGGATCACCTTTTCAATTGTTTCATACGCTTGCAATAGGAATATTTTGCTCAAGTTTAGTGGATGGTATTTGATTATACAACAAACCATATTATGCCCTAAATATTAATGTTGAATTTGAAGATGAATTTTCTCATTCATTAACAAACTACATTTATATTTAAGATGTTTTAGATTAAATGTCACCTAATGATGAACATTAGTTGAGTTTAGATGTATTGATGTATTCTAAACTAAATTCATCTTGCAATTACTCGTATATGTTTTTTCTAATGTCCTCTTCAACAATAGCACTGCTGTACAATAAGAAAAAAGGTCGCATAGCGGAATATATTCTATTCCCACGACTCAAATTGTTTAATTATTTTTGAAGAAAAAAATAACAATAACAATAAAAAATTGAATTGACAGTTTAAAATCAATGATCATTGCTTAAAAGATCCTCTTTTCAAAGATATTTGGAAATGTACTGCAGTATTTATTGGCTTACTGGACTAATCATGTAATGTGTTAACGGTAGAGAAATTCTTACTGTTGAGTTCGGAGTGTGCAGGAGGGGGGGAGTTGCCGCCTGACAACCGCTGAGTACTCTCGTAGGAGAAACCCCTTAAACAAAAAATGTATTTACTATAACACTTTTGTCATAGTGAATCCATTGTGAGAAGTCACTGGAACTGTGCGCCACCATACTTTAAAAAATCAGCTCAATAAAAATTAAATATTTTTACTAGGGTATGTAAAAACTCCAAAAAACTTGGTAACATATACAACAATACCCCTCAGTCCGACAATAGCAATTTGAATATTCAGTGATTTATAAAATTAATTGCTCTGAATGCACGAAATTCTACATAAGCCAAATGGGGAGACCACTGGACGTTTGAACACCAACCAAAAGCCTTATTGAAATAACAAAACCTAGGTTTGCCCAGCATTTGTCCCACGAATGTTATTGTACCATTAGTAATAATTTTGAAATACTTAATACTCCAAAATAAAATCATTAATATCCTACATTGGAAGCATTTGATATTTTTAGAGCCCATAAGACCAAACCCAATTGAAATCCTCAATGAACAGCATAATTTCAACACCAATGCGCTATTCGATTGTATAATAAGATCCCAACAAAATAAAACATACCAGATGTAAGTAAAATGATCAGCAAGAGGTCAAAGTCCAACCGACAGTGACAAGGCGACAGCAGACAAGAAATGAAAGGGGAGAGCAGATTACCCGCTGTCCTTAATATTTAATGCATTATTTGTGATTGTAAAAAATGTTAAATCAATGATGATAGATGACTGAAGAAATTATTTTTAATTAAGATTTTTATTATAGGTATCAGTAAACAGGATTATAACCGCAAATCAACTAGGGAGAAGGTAAACGTTCATGTAATCTGCATGAGTTGATTAGTCTGTCTCTTATCTCAGCTGATAAGAGAAGAATGCTAACTAGCCTAATCAGTTACTAGGCAAAATAATTTGACACAGAATTCTTGATAACTCATGATGCTGGTTAAGCTTTAATCTTTTCTATTCACTATTATTTCGATTCAAAACCAGCAATTAAAAAACTGTAACCTGATAAATATTTGTGTATATCTATGATTGAATATGTTTATGTTTCGGGGCATTTAAGTGAAAAAGTGAAGTGAATTCTGAAGTATAAAATAAAAATTTTGCATGTAACAAATGACTTAGTGTAAGTTTTTTTGCAAAGGAAATGGGGATCCTTTTTTAAAAACGTGTGGGACACGCCTGAGCCATAGACCCCCCTACTCCTTAACTCACCTTTTTCAGACCTTGTTCCCCCAGAACAATTTCTTTCATGAATTTGAGGGATGTCACATATAGTGTAAGCTCAATCTCTGTTTTCTTTATAATATTAAAGCTATTGCAAAAGGGATTCTAAAATTTATAAACAATAAGGCTGAAAATATGATCCTAAGATAATACTTTAGTAAATTGTATTAGGCAAAACGCTTTGGAATTGAATACTCTAGCAAATCCTTGGTCTCACAGGCCTATGGCAAAATTTATTATTTACTATCAGCAACACTAATCAAAATCATCAAAATGACTTCTTGTATAATACCTTTAACCATCTCCCAATTAGTTATCATTTGATATTCACAAAAACAAATTTATAGCGTTTGGTTAGACTGAGGGTTTTAATTGGTGTAAGTGCCAATAACTGCTAGTACATGTAATGGGTCTATAAGGCTAGGGCTTACGTTAGGAAAACATGTTTAAAGAAATTGTATCAGTGATTAAATTTTTTGAAGAGTAATACCTATTGGAACATTTATTTATTTATTAACGGTTACACCATTTTTTTACACATCATGTGACAGACATGAGTCAATACAAGAGTTAACCCTGTTTGATATATTTTTGGTCATTCAAGAACCATAATTTTTTTGTTTTGGTAGTGACGTGTCATATAATGAAATATACATGATGAATACAATGGAAAATAATAACATTTTTAATAGGGGTGTGCGAGTACTCTAGTATCGAATATTTTTCAAGACGAGCAAGTACTACTCGACTCGAAGTTTTAGAAAAAACTCGTCAGTCCAAGTCGCGTTTTCAAGCTGACTTATGGTGTGAAAACTCTACACAGATTTTTAGATAAAGAATAAATGTAATTCACGACCAGATTGAAATTCTTTTCCATTTCATTTGTTTAAGTAAACATTTTAAATTTTGTTAGTATAATTATTAGATCTACGATGTAAGAAATTAAAATTATGTTTCATCGTGTAAGTTGGCTACCTATTCTGAACAAGACAGAAAATAACTTCAGATGGCGTTGTTAAAAAATGCCGTTCATATGGTTATCACTGCCACCTTTCTGTGATTGAAGTACCGTATGTAAATTGAAACCATTAGGCCTACTATAAAACACGTTTCTTTTTCGTTTATTCTGTAAAATATATTGACTTTGTGTATTGATTAGTTTTACAGCATATTAACATTACAAATGTATTGTGGTGCAGGGATTTCCTGATCAACATTTATATAACTGTTTTGTCATTAAAATGAATTCTTCATTCATGATCAATGGATATTGTATTGATGAGTTTTGTACTTGGGCATTGATCAACACGTTTGCTGCGTCTGAGGTTTGACAGTATGGTTACGACATTTATATTATTTTACGGGTAAATAAGTAGAACATAATGAGAAAAATGCATTTTTTGTAAAAAGTGATGTGACGTATTTTTCCCTAGGTGTAAAACTTAGAGAAGGGTTACGCCTTAAGATGGTTTCCCGGATGAAAACTCTAGCTGGGTATCGTTCCCGGGCTCGAATTTTGAGAATTTCGTGAAGGTTTCGAAAAGGTTTTTGAGAATTGAAAAGCTTGGGTGTTATAATGGGATTTACTTTCAAAGGAAAACGTAAACTCAGATAAAGTAGGCCTAGTCACTTGGACTCAAGAATGGCTCTAAGCAGTCATCACAGTTTACGTTGGGAAAGGTAAAAGGTGTGTATCGAAGGTTTGGTATAGGCGTAGAGAAGTCGGTAGTAAAAGGTAGTCTAGAGAGTTAAAAGTTTGGTTGTTAGTGTCCGTATCCAAAGGACAGAGTAGATAGAGTCAAGAGTTGGGTTTAGTTAGCCTGGTTAGGTCCGTATCCCACGGACAGAGCAGATAGAATCGAGAGTTCTGGTTTCGTTAGTTTGGTTAGGTCCGTATCCCACGGACAGAGCAGATAGAGTAAACGGAGTCGATAAATTTTGGTTTGGTTAGTTTGGTTAGGTCCGTATCCCACGGACAGAGCAGTTAGAGCAGACAGATTAGACAGAGTCGATAATTTTGGTTAGATTAGCTTGGTTAGGTCCGTATCCCACGGACAGAGCAGATAGAGCAGACAGAGTCGATAGAGTCGATAATTTTGGTTAGATTAGTTTGGTTAGGTCCGTATCCCACGGACAGAGCAGATAGAGCAGACAGAGTAGACAGAGTCGACAATTTTGGTTAGATTAGTTTGGTTAGGTCCGTATCCCACGGACAGATCAGATAGAGCAGACAGAGTCGATAGAGTCGATAATTATGGTTTAATTTGTTTGGTTAGGTCCGTATCCCACGGACAGAGCAGATAGAGCAGACAGAGTCGATAGAGTCGATAATTATGGTTTAATTAATTTGGTTAGGTCCGTATCCCACGGACAGAGCAGATAGAGCAGACAGAGTCGATAGAGTCGATAATTATGGTTTAATTAGTTTGGTTAGGTCCGTATCCCACGGACAGAGCAGATAGAGCAAACAGAGTCGATAGAGTCGATAATTATGGTTTAATTAGTTTGGTTAGGTCCGTATCCCACGGACAGAGCAGATAGAGCAGACAGAGTCGATAGAGTCGATAATTATGGTTTAATTAGTTTGGTTAGGTCCGTATCCCACGGACAGAGTTAGAAGAACTAAAGTATTTGATGAAAAGAGTTAATGTTAAATGAGAAGAAGAAAATATAGATCTTTTGATATGAGTAAGAGGGAGTGGTTAAATTACAAGCTGGCAATTTAGTGTTGATAATTAATTATAGAATTAATTAATGAGAGGAGTGCACTTAATTTAGTGGCAGAGTGTTCAAAGCACAAATAAAACAGCAAGCTTAAAGCACAGTAACTACTTTACAATACAGACCTTTAGTACCGTATTTCACGGAAATATACAATGATTTTTGTTGGAGGAAAAAAAATATGTTGGCCTAGAACCGGCAAAATGCACCTACTGCTGCCGTTTTCGGTCGCACAAAATTAACTTTTCAAAGTCACTCTACGGCACCGTATGTCCACGGAATTATTAATAAATTGATTTGTAATTATTAATCAGATTTATTTTCTTCACCGGGTTTGCACGGACCTGCAGAAACAAGTTACAAAAGTAGGTTTAATTAATTAATTTTGAAAATCTGGCTTTATTCTAAACCAATAAATTTGTCCTAGCTGTCCGTATTCCACGGACCTGGTTCGTATTAAGAATATTACTACTCCGTGAGTTCGTAATACAAATAATTTACAATCCGGGCTTGCACAGACCTGCAAGGACAAGAAAGAACCAAGTGATTTTCACCAGTTTTACGTTAAAAATAATTTTATTCTTGATTCCAATTTACAAATTAGTCCCTTCCGTCCTGTATTTCACGGACTTTTCTGTATTAATTTAATTCTCACCGCGTGAGTAATTAATTAATTAACGTACCGTGTTGGTACGGACTGGTAAAGACAAGTTTACAAATAAAAAAAGTTTTAATAAATTCAAGAAAATAATAAATCAATCCTCGGTTAGAATATTAAACTTAAATCAATGGTTTTAATCGGAAATCGTTTATTAAAAAAAGATATATAATCGCTAATTGTAAGCACTAAAGTCGTAGATTCGTTCGAGTACTTACAAGTTGAGTCGAGACCTATTCGGGGTCTTGTTGAGTCGGGGAACTGTCGGTTCCACACGGGCACGCTGGTTTTGTTAGCACACCTTGTGCCAGTGCGCATGCGCGCCTCTCCCCACCACCCTGGAGTGGGGATCGCTCATGTCGAGGATCGGGCGGCCGGCCCGCGGCCGTGCTGCACCGCGGCAACTATCAGCTGACGGGTACAAGGAGATAAGACGCAACAACAAAACTGCGCCTATCTCGTTCGTATATTCTTACCACTGATTTAATAGATTCATTCACTTGGGATTGACAGCAAGTCTTCTTGACAAATAAATTATTAAAACTTGATATTTTAAATATTCAAAATGTTCTTGTTGATCCTTTTTAATTTAATTTTTGTTTACAAAATGTAATTGATCTTTGGAATAAATATTTAATTATTGTGCTTTAAATATAATAATAGTAATTGATGAAGGTGCTGGCATCTGGTTGATTGATGTTTAACTGGAGAGTGGAGAAAAAAAATATTCATGGAAATTTGGCGTCCCTTACACTCCCCTCTTACTTTGGAATGAAAAAAAAATCGTAAAAAAAAACCTCTATACCTCCGGGTATAATAAAATCTTCTCTGGTTCAATGTGGTTCCAACTAAATTCCTGCCTTGAATGGTAAGGTACAAATAAAATTAATATAATTGCAAGAACAATTTTCCTTTATTTTGTGCTGTAAAGAGGCACTTGAACAAATAAATATCAGTCTCTTCGTTACTTAAAAATAAAAATTTTAGCTAAGTGACAACTTGTCAAAATGGAAAAAAATAGAGCTTTGAATAATAACGGCAAAACAAAACATTCTTCAACAAACATAAAATAAATATCACAGTCTTCATAAATAAAATAAACAATAACTTCTTCTCGAAATAGTAAAAAAAACTTATCTCAGATTATTTTGTGATGCTAATGATGCTCGGTCAGTGTCGGAAAATCTTCAAGTCTTTCGTGTGAACCGTGTGTCTAATGTTCGTCTGGTCATCCGTCACTTCAAAGAGATTTGCACCTATTTGTCTAGTTATAGTACAAGGACCCGTAAACTTCGGTGTAAGTTTTTGTGCTACAGCGTCAGTTGCAGACGAAAGGACATGATGTCTTCTAAGGACCTTTTCACCTAACTGGTAGACGTTGTCTCTCCTTCTGAGGTTGTAATATTTCGCTTGCTGGGCAAAAGCCTTTGAGAGATTCCTTTTTACCTTGTCGTGCAAATTCTTCTGTCGAATTTCTCTTTCGGAATAATCATCTTCAAAGGTTCGGGCTTCTTCACTCGTCATCAGTTCTCCATGGATCGCTCTTGGTAATTTAAGTTCACGGCCGAAATTTATCATTGCTGGAGAAAATTTTGTGGAGTCGTGTATGGCACTGTTCATGGCAAATCTGAATTCGGGGATATTTTGATCCCATGTTTTGTGATCGTCTTTTACGTATTGTGCTATCATTGTTTTCAGTACTCTATTGTAGCGTTCGGTGGGGTTCGATTGAGGTGAATAAGGTGCGGTGAATTCTAGACGAATGTTCCATTCTCGGGATAAGTTATTAAAAATTTTTGAAGTGAATTGGGTGCCATTGTCGCACCGGATTACTTCGGGAGCTCCATATCGAAGTAGTACCATGTCTCGAAACTTTTCTGTAACTTGAGCTGCTGTTGCCGATCTAAGTGGGGCAATCTCCACCCATTTTGAGAAATTGTCTTGAACTACCAGCGCGCACTTATTTCCTCGTTTGGATCTTGGTAGAGGGCCTATAAGATCCATTGTAACCATATACCACGGTCCAGTGGGTCTTCTTAGGAACATCTTACCTACCGGTTTCTTTTGTTCAACTTTGTAATCCTGACAGTTTTTGCATTTTCGAACGTAGTCCTTGACGAACTTATGCCAGCCGGGCCAATAGTATCGGTTTCCAACCCTCTGTAACGTCTTGCGGATTCCTAAGTGTCCGGACTCCGCCTGGTCATGACTTTCCTCGAGAACTTGTTGCCTTAAATCTGGTGGTACACACATCTTCCATTCTGTAGTGCGATCTGAAGCTTTTTGGCGTTTATTATTTCGGATATACTTCAACAATCTACCGTCAGTAGAGATTTGGTAGTTGGGAAATTTAAGCGGATTTCGTTCTACAGCTTGAAGCAGTTTTGTGAACCAATTTTGATTAGAATTTTTCAAATTGTCAGTCTCGGTAATGGGTTGTTGGGGTTGATTATTTACACTGTTGATTGCCAATTCATTTGAAAGCTGGTTGTCCTCTCCGTCCATGGTCGGTGCTGGTGATGTGGGGTTTCTTGACAGCGCATCCGCAACTTTGTTATAGGCTCCCTTTCTATAGCAAATTTCAAAGTCGTGTTGTTGCAGCTCTAATATCCATCTTCCAAGTCGTCCTGATGGGTCGGGAAGTTTCACTAACCACTTGAGTGCTTGATGATCGGTTACAATCTTAAAATGATAGCCCTCTAGGTAAGGCCTAAACTTTCGGACTGCCCATACAACTGCTAGACATTCCTTTTCGGTGACCGAAAATTTCTTTTCCTGATCAGAGAGAAGGCGGCTGGCGAAGGCAATGACCACTTCTTTGTTGTCGTGGCGCTGAACCAATGAAGCTCCTAATCCTTCGTTTGAGGCGTCTGTATGGAGCTCGAACGGAAGCGTGAAATCTGGGCAAACTAATGTCGGTGAAGTAGTTAGCTTCTCTTTGAGGCTATTGAACGCAGCTTCCTGAAGGTTAGTCCAATTCCAAGTCGAGGTTTTCTTTAGTAATTTTGACAAAGGTGCAGATATTTTTGCGAAGTTGGGAACAAACCTTCTATACCAAGATGCCATCCCTAGAAATGCACGTAGTTGTTTAATGGTCTTGGGTCTTGGGAACTCGGAAATGGCTTTAACTTTATCGGAATCCGTATTCACACCTTGGCTGTTAACTACGTGTCCTAAGTATTTTAGTTCAGTTCGGCAGAATTGGCATTTGTCAGGGTTAATTTTTAAGTTGGCATCCCGCAGTCTTTGGAAAACAGTTTGCAAAATTTCTAAGTGTTCTTCGAAAGTAGGAGTTGCTAAAACCAAATCATCTAAATAGGCAAAAGCCCGGGGCTCTAGTTCTGGACCAATTACTCGGTCGAGCAAGCGTTGAAAAGTAGCTGGAGCTGAGTGTAATCCAAATGGCATCACTTTAAATTGAAATAACCCTCTTCCGGGAACTGTAAACGCAGTGATAGGTTTACTATCCTCAGATAATGGTACCTGCCAGTATCCGTTCTTCAAATCTAAGGTCGAAATGTAGTGGGCTTCACGAAGTCGGTCCAAAATTGCATTTATTTTTGGTAATGGGTAGGCGTCGGGGTCACTGACAGAATTGACTTTCCTTAGATCACAACAGAAGCGATATTTCCCTGTGGGCTTCTTGATCAGGACAATCGGGGAACTATACGGACTACTTGAAGGTTCTATAACGTCATCGGCAAGCATGTTGTTTATTTCTTCATCCACAACTTTCAACATGGCGGGATTTAATGGATAGTGCCTTTGTTTGATCGGAATATCTGACTTTAGCCTAATTTTGTGTTCAATTAATTTTGTTCTCCCAGAAATCTTATCAAACAAAGGTAACTCCCTTTCAAGTAGCAATTTAAGTTGATTTTTCTCTGAAGGTGTCAATTCGGTCACTAGGTTGATTTCCGTAGGTTTGTCCAAAGAGGGTTCGGTCACTGATTTGGGATAATTGATGGTTACAATATTAAGACGGGTGATGAGATCCATTCCAATAACAACATCAGTGGTCAGCGTGGGAACAAGCAATGCTTTTACTGTTGTAGTCGTACCTCCTATTTCACATGGAAACTTGAACAATTGTGTTACTGGGGTTTTAAAACCATTCGCCATTTGCAAAGGCTGAAATACCACCTCGGGTTGGATTCCATTTTTCTTCAAAACTTTTGACACGGTCTTTCCAATTATGCTGACCATAGCTCCGGTATCAATTAATCCTTGGAAGATATGATCGTAGATATGTATAATTATATAGGGGCGTTCGTCTGTACAGGGTGCAATTCCATAAGTACTAGTGAAATTGGTTATTCCTTTGGTGTATGCTGTTAATTCGTTGGAGGTCGCGGGTTGTATCTGGGTCTCAGCTGACCTCCTGTCTCTGTGACCCGATTCCCGTTTCCCTGCCTACATGGACAGTGAACTGTTCTAATTCCCTCACGTTTACAGTTATAGCAGCGTAAGACTCGTGGCTTGGGGCAGTCGTGGTATTGGTGTCCTGTCTGGTCACAGTTCCAACAAATCTTAGTATCTGTCTTCTCGTTAGGGCGGTCTGACGTTAGTGGTCTTTGTTCCTTCCTTTCAGCATGTGGTTGTTGGGAGTTGTGAGAAATCATGTTATGTTGTATTGGCCTTGAGTTTTGAAATTGATTGGATGATTGTCTAAAATGTTGATGGTGATCTCTTGTTTCGTTGGTTTCTCTACGATTGAAGAATGGGGTGTTCGGTCGTCCATATTGTGGGAATCCTCCATGGTTGTTGTTTCGAGCCTGTTTGGTTTTATTGTAGTAAGCAGTTTCGGGGACGAGAGCCTGGGCCGGGTTAGGTGGGGGACAGTATAATGATTTTTCTCGGATATAACTCTCATAGTTTTCAGCATCTTTGATCATGCCTTGTACATTAATATAATTTTCTCTCCTCATAGTCAGTTTGTACTCAGGCCTCATGTTGTTGTAAATTCTGTCCAACTTGTCGTTTAGAGAAAAACCACCTCGTCTTCGCATTAATGTGAGCAGCGCTACCACAAAGTTTTTGAAAGGTTCCTCTTCACCTTGTGTTCGGTATCGTATTTCATCGTCAAGATTTCTCCTGTATCCTGGTGGTAAGTACTGTACTTCAAAGGCGTGTTGAAAGTCATTGAAATTGGCCCATAGTTCTCTTTCGTTCCTGTACCATAGTAATGCTTTGTCTTTCAATAATTCTGGTAAAGCTTTCAAGATATCGTCCGGATCCATATCATAACAATCCATCATCTCTCCTAGTCTCTCTAAAAATGACACGGGATTTCGCTCGCCATCGAAGTGGAGATTCCATTTTCTTATCATAGTGCAGAGTTTTGCCGAACTAGATTCAGGGTTATATTTTGAGGTTTCGTTGTCCAATGTGGGTTTTGTCTTTATTCGGCTGACCTCCGGCTTCAGATTTGGAAAGGCTAAACTGTCGGGTGTCTGGGCAAAGGTTACATTTGTTCGAGTAGTCAATTTTGGTGCAATATGGGGTCTTGACGGAGGTTCAAGTAAATTTTGCGCTAGACTCTGTGAGGAATTCACCATACTCGTCAGCACTCGTTTCACAGTATCGGAACTGGCATTGGGAGCTAAGCCCAAGATTTCTCTAAGACTCTGTGCTTCATCGGCCTCAAAATTTTGCTCAGGTCGTCTCGACAGGTCATAGTCCCTGTTAGTATTTTGCCTGGTCCACAGATTTTTGTCTATTTGTGAATAATATGGAGGGACATATCCCGCAACATCTAATTTATGTTCCTCGCTCTCAGTTGTCAACGGGGATGCTTTCCTCAAAAATGAAATGTACCTAGCACGTAAATCATCCATTTTTCCATCAGCTGGGAGTCCTTGACGGTTCATCATTTCCACTAATTCTTCTTTCTTCAAAGAGTACACCCAACCGACCCGTAATCCCTTGTCTTCCTCGTCACCTACATTTTGGACGGTCGTCTGCTCAGTCGTAAGGGGTATTTCACCACCGGGTATTTCACCGATCCTACTCGTCATAGTCAGAGTGGTGTCAGTAACAGTCGTGGTCGAGTAAGTAGTAGTCGGTCCAGTAACAGTTGTTGTCTTAGAGTCAGGGTTAGGTGAGGAAGGGGATTTACTTTTGTTGGGATCGGTTCGAGGGGGGTTTTGTTTAGGAAGGACATGCAACAGTAACATTTGGCTAAAAACGTGCAGTAAGCGTAGAAAAGAGTGCGGAAACATAGTGTGGGTGGGGATTTGGTAGGGTATTGAAAGTGTAAGATAGGATAAGCAAATATTACACGTCAATGTGACAAGTGCACTTCTCTCTCAGACTCAAATTTTACAAGAATTTTACATAAAATATAAAATATTAGTCCCTGTTCGGGCGCCAGAATTTGTGACGTATTTTTCCCTAGGTGTAAAACTTAGAGAAGGGTTACGCCTTAAGATGGTTTCCCGGATGAAAACTCTAGCTGGGTATCGTTCCCGGGCTCGAATTTTGAGAATTTCGTGAAGGTTTCGAAAAGGTTTTTGAGAATTGAAAAGCTTGGGTGTTATAATGGGATTTACTTTCAAAGGAAAACGTAAACTCAGATAAAGTAGGCCTAGTCACTTGGACTCAAGAATGGCTCTAAGCAGTCATCACAGTTTACGTTGGGAAAGGTAAAAGGTGTGTATCGAAGGTTTGGTATAGGCGTAGAGAAGTCGGTAGTAAAAGGTAGTCTAGAGAGTTAAAAGTTTGGTTGTTAGTGTCCGTATCCAAAGGACAGAGTAGATAGAGTCAAGAGTTGGGTTTAGTTAGCCTGGTTAGGTCCGTATCCCACGGACAGAGCAGATAGAATCGAGAGTTCTGGTTTCGTTAGTTTGGTTAGGTCCGTATCCCACGGACAGAGCAGATAGAGTAAACGGAGTCGATAAATTTTGGTTTGGTTAGTTTGGTTAGGTCCGTATCCCACGGACAGAGCAGTTAGAGCAGACAGATTAGACAGAGTCGATAATTTTGGTTAGATTAGCTTGGTTAGGTCCGTATCCCACGGACAGAGCAGATAGAGCAGACAGAGTCGATAGAGTCGA
Organism: Neoaliturus tenellus; assembly: GCA_030545055.2. Classification (NCBI taxonomy): domain Eukaryota; kingdom Metazoa; phylum Arthropoda; class Insecta; order Hemiptera; family Cicadellidae; genus Neoaliturus; species Neoaliturus tenellus. The sequence continues at coordinate 35,197,055 of CM061536.1, read as the reverse complement.
TAATTTTGGTTAGATTAGTTTGGTTAGGTCCGTATCCCACGGACAGAGCAGATAGAGCAGACAGAGTAGACAGAGTCGACAATTTTGGTTAGATTAGTTTGGTTAGGTCCGTATCCCACGGACAGATCAGATAGAGCAGACAGAGTCGATAGAGTCGATAATTATGGTTTAATTTGTTTGGTTAGGTCCGTATCCCACGGACAGAGCAGATAGAGCAGACAGAGTCGATAGAGTCGATAATTATGGTTTAATTAATTTGGTTAGGTCCGTATCCCACGGACAGAGCAGATAGAGCAGACAGAGTCGATAGAGTCGATAATTATGGTTTAATTAGTTTGGTTAGGTCCGTATCCCACGGACAGAGCAGATAGAGCAAACAGAGTCGATAGAGTCGATAATTATGGTTTAATTAGTTTGGTTAGGTCCGTATCCCACGGACAGAGCAGATAGAGCAGACAGAGTCGATAGAGTCGATAATTATGGTTTAATTAGTTTGGTTAGGTCCGTATCCCACGGACAGAGTTAGAAGAACTAAAGTATTTGATGAAAAGAGTTAATGTTAAATGAGAAGAAGAAAATATAGATCTTTTGATATGAGTAAGAGGGAGTGGTTAAATTACAAGCTGGCAATTTAGTGTTGATAATTAATTATAGAATTAATTAATGAGAGGAGTGCACTTAATTTAGTGGCAGAGTGTTCAAAGCACAAATAAAACAGCAAGCTTAAAGCACAGTAACTACTTTACAATACAGACCTTTAGTACCGTATTTCACGGAAATATACAATGATTTTTGTTGGAGGAAAAAAAATATGTTGGCCTAGAACCGGCAAAATGCACCTACTGCTGCCGTTTTCGGTCGCACAAAATTAACTTTTCAAAGTCACTCTACGGCACCGTATGTCCACGGAATTATTAATAAATTGATTTGTAATTATTAATCAGATTTATTTTCTTCACCGGGTTTGCACGGACCTGCAGAAACAAGTTACAAAAGTAGGTTTAATTAATTAATTTTGAAAATCTGGCTTTATTCTAAACCAATAAATTTGTCCTAGCTGTCCGTATTCCACGGACCTGGTTCGTATTAAGAATATTACTACTCCGTGAGTTCGTAATACAAATAATTTACAATCCGGGCTTGCACAGACCTGCAAGGACAAGAAAGAACCAAGTGATTTTCACCAGTTTTACGTTAAAAATAATTTTATTCTTGATTCCAATTTACAAATTAGTCCCTTCCGTCCTGTATTTCACGGACTTTTCTGTATTAATTTAATTCTCACCGCGTGAGTAATTAATTAATTAACGTACCGTGTTGGTACGGACTGGTAAAGACAAGTTTACAAATAAAAAAAGTTTTAATAAATTCAAGAAAATAATAAATCAATCCTCGGTTAGAATATTAAACTTAAATCAATGGTTTTAATCGGAAATCGTTTATTAAAAAAAGATATATAATCGCTAATTGTAAGCACTAAAGTCGTAGATTCGTTCGAGTACTTACAAGTTGAGTCGAGACCTATTCGGGGTCTTGTTGAGTCGGGGAACTGTCGGTTCCACACGGGCACGCTGGTTTTGTTAGCACACCTTGTGCCAGTGCGCATGCGCGCCTCTCCCCACCACCCTGGAGTGGGGATCGCTCATGTCGAGGATCGGGCGGCCGGCCCGCGGCCGTGCTGCACCGCGGCAACTATCAGCTGACGGGTACAAGGAGATAAGACGCAACAACAAAACTGCGCCTATCTCGTTCGTATATTCTTACCACTGATTTAATAGATTCATTCACTTGGGATTGACAGCAAGTCTTCTTGACAAATAAATTATTAAAACTTGATATTTTAAATATTCAAAATGTTCTTGTTGATCCTTTTTAATTTAATTTTTGTTTACAAAATGTAATTGATCTTTGGAATAAATATTTAATTATTGTGCTTTAAATATAATAATAGTAATTGATGAAGGTGCTGGCATCTGGTTGATTGATGTTTAACTGGAGAGTGGAGAAAAAAAATATTCATGGAAATTTGGCGTCCCTTACAGTGAGAAAAATTGAGGCCGCCATTTTTTTACTTGATTGGGCACAGCCGCATCAGGCAGAATTGGACATGCAAGAAATTGTATTGGCGTCCAAACCACAACACTAAAAATCCAAATAAAACTAATAAATGAATATATGTTACTTTTGTATTTTGTACATATACATTACATATATAATACATATATATGTATTACATATACATTTGTATATAAATATGCGTGTGTATGTATATTACACAACATAGATATGTACGTGTACACATATGTCATTGTTGCTACCCTCTGACTGGGTGTAATCCTCAGCCACCTAAGTAATGTCATTACTACTATTAACAGTGTCTGTTTCGTCTAATAAACAATCGTTATATGTCCCAAGAACAGCCTACATAATTAGAAACAATAATTCACACACTCGACACAGTATAGATATACACAAGGACTGTCACTACTCCGAAAAAAAATGGTGGGAAAACGGAAACTGACACAAAACGAGAAAAATAGGTCCTCTCCCTCCACACAGCACTTTTCAAGAAAAGTGTACAACCAGTTGCGGGGGAGAAAAGAAGATGTACAAAAGGCATTGCTGAGCGTGCCCGATCGGGACCAGCCGCTCACAACGTGTCAAACATTTACAAACATACCATTATTTCAAAAACCAAAATTAAATAAAAAGAACGCTTTATCACTTTATTTACTCATTATCTTTAGTGTATTCATGAAAAATATTTTTTCACTCTTATACTTTGCACAAAGCTCAACTTTAAAAAGCTCGAAACACGAGTTTTTTTTAAAAACTCGGCTCGACGACTACACTTTAAAAATCAGTACTCGCACACCCCTATTTTAAACTAAAAATTACATAAACGCTGAAGGATCTTGAATCCAATAGTTGAAATGCTGAGTTCTCTATAACTACCAAATCGTTCTTCACGATTTATAAATCAAATTAAAGGGAATGATCCGTAGATTTGCAGAATTTCCTTCAAAATGCACGATTGTTCTTAGGGTTAAGTCCTAGAGCCATTTAAAGTTTCAGGCCAACTGTATTCTTATGGAAGAGTAAGATTCAGTTAAAATTCCCAGCTTTCAAATAGTCTTCAGGTTGAAATAATAAAACGTCTTCCAACACTACTCGATATATTTACACTTATACTGTAAATGTTTACAGACGGTAAATATATATAAAAGATCTTACAATGGCGATCGATTTCGACCAGTCACACCGGTCATCATCAGGCCCAATCAGAGACTCTGACTGAGTCTCTGATTGGGCCTGATGATGACCAGTGTGACTGGTCGAAATCGATCGCCATTGTAAGATCTTTTATATATATTTACCGTCTGTAAACATTTACAGTATAAGTGTAAATATATCGAGTAGTGTTGGAAGACGTTTTATTATTTCAACCTGAATATCATTACCAGCACGTATAATGCTAATCAAGAAGTTTTTCAAATAGTCAGCTGAGAGGAGTTTGTTATTGTTTTGATAAACTCATTTTTGGCATACCAAGTTTTACGAAAGGGGAGCAAGACCATTTAGCTTTAGTAAATCAAATCAACAGCCCTTAGATAAAGGACTAAACGGAACCAAAGTTAACTGTTAGTCATGGGATGTCTTCTGGTACCTGAGCAATTTTAGGTTATGTTTATATCTAGTAATTGGCCTCTTTTTTTTAACTGACTGGTAGGGCTGTTTTAAGAATCCTTGACAAAGGTAGCATTACAAAAAAAAAAAAAAAAAAAAAATTAATGGCAAGACAAAAAAAAATTGTACACTACACTCTCGTTCATCGGAACTAATGTGGTGGACGGCCGGTTCGGATGTCAAAAAATTCCGATGAAGCGGAGTCCGTCGTGAGTCATCATTTCCGCCCGTACGGTGACCTATCATGATTGTATTCACTCTTGTTTTTAAGATAACACAAGAGATTTGTTGAAAATAAGGCACTCAAACTTTGAACATGGTAACAATGAACCTATAGGAATAAAAACAACGCAGGAAATAAAGATCGAAAATCTTTATTCTCATATTCCATATTCATATTCTAGCAGTCAACTGACTTCCACGTAACACAGGTGCAGTCGCGACGCGAGACAGACTGAATGACAGTTTGAGAGGCGGTCAAAGCGGATGTATTGTTCACTTCCTGCCCCCTCCACGGCCTCGTAAATCACATCGATGGGTACAGATTACGGAAAACGCCTAATGACTTTTGATGCAAAATGTAATACTTCACTGTTGTGCGGATAGAACGAATGAAAATTGAAGGCGCTAAAACGGAAAAATTATTTATTTCTTAAGAAAAAAAAATTAATAATGTCCAGATTTTCAGTTCCGATGAAGCGGAGTTCCGATATCGCCGAGTCCGATGAACGAGAGTGTACTGTACTACAGCTCGTGGATGAAATAATTTTTTTTAAATATTACAATTTACTTATGTTTTATTTTCTGTAAAAACCCCTCGAGTACAGTAGAGACCCGCAAACTTGGCCAAAAAGCATCAGTTTTAATGGTAAAATACTTTAATTTATCCTTTAAGATTACAACAGTTAAAAAATATTGCTATGACAGAGGAATTAAAAATTAACTGGCAAAGTAAAAACAGTGTAAAGTGTTCCTGTTAAAGCTATGAATGGCAGTAAACTGAACAGAAAGAGATTTTTCGCCCCTAAGGTGGGGACCGGGTTATTATTATTCAGACTGCCAAGTTATTAAAAGCAGAATTCGCGGGACTCTACTGTTAAAAAAAATAATTCTCTTGGTTTTTTTTTATAATCTGATTTGTCTAACTTTGATTTAACTAATATAAATAATCACATTTTAAATTACCTGGACACAAATTGTTTTTTCAATGGCTGACTTTCTAAATCCACCTCCAGTCTTCGTTCTATAGATGGCTTCAGAAGTTTTGAATACGAAATTTCCTATAAAAGTTAACGTTTGATTGTTTAGTTACACAATTGTCAGAACAAAATTTATTAGATTATTTATTAGCCAACATAATTACCATTTTAAAATGAAAAACACCTTGTCAGAAATAGGATTAAACTTGGCCCAACCTTACGTGGTAGGTACTTTAACTAACAGAACTAGTTATGTACTCGTTTGTACATAATTTGTTTATGAACACAGCTCAATAAATTTAATTTAACAATTATGTCTTTGATTCTGGCCTCTTATGAATTGTTTCATTCAAGTGGTTCTTAATTTTTGTGCACATCGAATTCTAAAAAGAGTTAAATTTAAAGGATTGTATGTTAAGTTTTATTAATTAGCCAGAATCTATATATTAATAGGCAAGCATGTTTCATTTCCTCCTTTTTTAGTCAATTTCCCATATAGGCCAGTCAAATAGGGAATTAAAATTGCAAAGCATGATGTATTTCTGCATCTTTTATATGTTGTTGGGACCAGTTAGGGCAATTCAAAAACAAGTTTGCAGCTTCGAAAACCCTGTGCTCCCTGCGTAGTAAGTAAAAAATACACAACTTATGTATTTTTATTAGTTTTGGGTCTATAACTTGTATAGTATAATAGTATAGCGCATTTTTCTTAACACTGCTAATACAATAATTAAAGAACATAAAATTTCAAACAATTTAAGCAAAATTTCATATATGTGAGTCAAATAGTTTTTGAATTTTGATTTTTTTTAATATTACAAACTTTAGTAATTAATAGCCAAAATTTTCATTTTTTCTTGTTTCGATCACCAAAAATGGCGTAATGTCCATATTAAGGTAGAATTCTTAAAAACTGCGTTTTTAGTAAATTTTATTGGTTTCCATTTGATCACAAAGCTAAGTCTGCACCTTCTACAATTTTCTGAAAACTATAACATAATCATTTATGAATATACAGATGATTTTATCATTTAATTAGTTTATACCATTGGCTCTAAACATTGGGTGATGAATACAAAATAAAAAACATATTTAAGGTTAAAAGTTGTATTTAGAGATAAATTATGACAACACAAACCAATAATTAGTATTTTGGCCTTTTAGACGCCGTAGGCACTGCATGAGAAATGTTGGTTGATTCTACCTCATCGGGTGAAGTCATATGATCATCAGGGTCATTTTCATCCTCTTCAGTATTGACTGAGTAGTGGGACATTTAGGCAATTCTTGGCTGAGCAAGGGGTACATAATGCTGAACACTTTAGCCCAGCCTTCCGACATGTGCAAGCACCGGTGCAACCCTTTTTGCACCTACATGAAATTAGTTTCAGAAGGTTAGATGGGGCTGGACTAGATGTTGTTAGCACTGGAACTAGTCCTACTGTGCTCTTTGACCAACCCCACTCTGTGGGATCCTTTTCATTCCCTAACCACATTTGCACTTGATGGTATGTTCGAAATGAGTGGAATGAAGCTGCATCTTGGGTTGGGGGTAAATGTGACAAGTTTGTTTACCTTAGCGCTGGCGGCTGCCTTAACAAACAAGCGGAACCGAAGGTTTTCTAATTTATCGTTAGTATTGCCACCATACAAAGCAATTAGACACTTTTCTCCAGCTTCTTTTATGGTTTCATGATTAGAATCTGGTAGGAGAAACACTTTTGCAAGGTCCAAAATGTCTCGGTTCTTCTGTAAAATATTCCAAAGTTTGGTTTTCCCTTGCCAGAAAAGAGCGGATGTTGTGTCGCATCCACTGAATGCATGGATGAACAACTCCATCCCATCGGGCAGGTCCACGTCTTCATGGCCAAATGAAGAACTGGAAAACTGAGACAAAGTAGACTGACCTCTACCAGCTTTCTGAAAGTAAACATTCTTGAAGTTTTTGCCCAAACCGCAAAGGAGGACTAGAAGATCGACATCCTCTCCAATAATCAACACATATTGGTGGGATGGGCTTTTCTCAAAAGCTGTCTTAATTATGTCGCAGTCTGCATCCTCTTGTGCAATCTTTGTTTCTATACCTCCGTTTCTAAAAGCTAAGCACAGTTGGTCAATGAGACGACGTTTGTTGGATTCATTTGCCAAGAATTTCTCTTGAGACAATTTGATGACCGTAGAAGTGTCAAAAACAACCTCGTTGCAGGACTGTGTACCATATCGACGCATTCGTTCTGCTGTTTTGGTACTCCTGAGGGCCCCATCTTCAGGATATCCATCAAAGACGACCGCCACGCTCCTCCCAAAATGGTTGATTGTATAGGTGATATAGGACTCAACTATTGTCTGGATCGACTCATTCCTATGCCAAATAACCTTATGAAGAAGATATCCACCGTCAACTACCACAAATGTGGTATCATCAATAGGAATGTTTTCCAAGAGTGGTGTGAAAGCAGGATATAATGTAGATTTGGTCCCTTTACGCATACCATCTTCATTAAACAATGACATCGGGAAAGGGGCCAATTCAAATTTGAAGTGCTCCTCCAGCTCTTCGTCCGACTGCTTGGTGATACACATTCTTTGGAAAATAGTGAGTGGGTCCACATCAACACGCTTCTTACCGACTTTAACTGAGCTATTGCCCGATGCCAAAGTAAGTACTTTGTTTTTTCTTTTAAAAGTCACCTCTCCAAAAGTGTTGTTTGTGATTTCTTTCATTCCTTCGATGCCTCTTTCTCTTGCTAGATGGCAATTGACTGTAGGTCCACCCACGTTTCCACTGCTCAAGGAGAGAAGCTTGTCTGTAAGTGGAAATGGAGGATGGGCATCAAACCATATTTTAAGTTTTTCCAAGTCAGCAGTGTCTCGCTTGATTTGTGTAGGCCTCATATCCACATGTTGTTCAGTAGTTATACAAGAAACATTCCAAAAGCGCTCTAGCTCTCCACATATGTTTAGCATGTATACCATTCCTCCAGTCCAACGGGACAGTACTCCTGTGGATATACCACGACCATGAGTCAATCCTCCCTGGCTCTTCATAGATCTCATCAGAACTTGTTCAATTGACAAATCTGTCCACAGACCTGACCAAAATTTATCAGATCTACGAACTGTGAAGTCTCCCTTAGTAAACTGAGAAAATTCTCTTGGATCCATCCGTAATTGAAGGTTACTCATGTCCTGTATATAGAGTCGAGCGCTTTTAGCGTATAGAAAGTGACCTGCCGAATGAAAGAAAGGTAGCATTTTGCTTACAGCCTCCAGATGAAGCTCCCAATCACCCATCCTCTCAGCCTGAATAAATTTCTTCATTAGGGTGGTCATTTTGCAATACTGCACCCAGAGCTTGGAAGTAGGACCTTTGGATTCCAGACTGGCCAACGAATCTTTAAATTTGCAAACAATATCTTTAAAGGTTGCATCGGCATTGACAGATAGGATAACTGACCTTTCACTTCCATCCAGTAATTTCTCCGTTTCTTCCTTTTCTTTTTCAGTGAACTGAATTTCATTAAAAATTATATTGGTCAAAGCTAGATTTGGCAATAGGTGAGCTCTGACAGCTCTCGAGTACGCATGTCCCTTGAGAACCTTATCTACGCTATTTTCTGCGTATATAGTAGTCAGCAATTCTCTTATGCCACTTCCTGCCATGACTGCACCAATTGCACCCATAAATGACATTAGTAAGTGGAAGCCCCCTAATCTTACTACAACATTACCTAAATCAGTGTGTTGGCAATTCTCTACAATGTCTCTTGCTTTTATATAAAGAGGTTGATCATAAGTAACAAAGCAGGTGTTTTGACCATGAGCTTTGGTTCTTGCACTGGCTTCAAGGAGAGATGTCAGCACAGTGTCATAATCTGTGGGCGGAGCATGTATAAACGGAAGGAAAACTATTCTTGAGCGGTTGAAATCTAGACCATTAGTCACTTGCTCCATAAATCCATTCCATCCTGGTATATCAGCAGAATTTGAGGATTTTCCAAACAACCATAGCAAGTCTAGGTTTGTGGGAAGAATATCACCTTCAACTTGAAAACGTTCATTCACATCAGTAATTGTAATGTTTGACAGCCCAGCATTTTTAATCATGTTGGATTGTTTTATTTGGGACACTACATAAGAACCAATAGTATTAGCAGTAACAGTCTTCTTTAGACGAGGAATTGCTTTGTCAGGCATTACAGCAGTCTCAGGCGTGATAACCATCATCCCACCCATTTCATGGAAAGTGTTCTCGCCATCTAAGGTGTTAACATTCACATCAGCATTATCAAAAGCAAACTGAATAAACGCTCCTCTCTCAATTGGCGGTGTTTCTCCTTTCTGTATGATAGCTGAGCTTTCAACAAGAGTTGCCTCACTATAACTACAACAAAATCCCATCGCTGCACAGAGGTTAACAAGATGTTTTGAATTTCCTGTACAGATAAACACCAAAGCTTGTCTTGAGTGAAGAGAAGAAAGAGTTAGGTCTCACGGCAGATATTATTGTATGACCTATTAAAATGCACTTTTTCTTCCAACTATCGATGGAATGGTGTTTGTGTTTCAAAACTATGGTTTCAAGCAAGAGTTTTAGTGACTCTGGGACAACAGAATCGACGTCCTGCATAAAATCATCAGTCGGAGGATACTCTGTGGTGTCATAAACTTGAGATCGAATGTCTTCTAAGATTATATCTGCTGCGGACTTCACGACTCTCATTCGTTCTTCTGCAGGATTGCTCTTCCTTTCACTATACCAGTTGTCATAAATAATCTTTTGTCCAACGTCTGTAAAACATACGACTGCGTGATGGTTGCGGCCCCGGCCAACTTCTGCAATGATTATCTTATCACCATAGTGCTTCAATAGGTGAGCTTTAACAGTTCTGGTATCTGGCTTGTAATCACCTTTAATTTGATCGATAAGATCAACCAATGAAAATTGACATTCTTCTCTGTTTTCTGCAATAAATGAATATATATATTCCATGCATTCCTCGACATTTGTAAGGTCCGAGGGAGATCTTTTCAGTCTACTAGCCAATGGCATGCTGTATAGCTTTTTATGACATAAAGTGTGGTACCTTGCACCAGCAGCAATTAGATCAGTTTCAGCTCCAAGACGATTTATAATCTGTTGTCCCCATTCATCACCTCGACGACTAGCCACTTCAAAAAACATTTCTCTTGCATTTAGAGACTGCACTTGGTGCAAATTATTCCTTCTTGACAGAGGCAGTTTGTTTTGAAGCTTGATGAATTCCTCTGTAATACTTTCTCCACATAGAAAACAAATGTTCTTCAATCCCAAGCATGTTGTTGATCTCAAAGATATTGGTTTAGAGAATGTATCACTACTACGACGAATCGATGCCAAAATATTACTTTGAACTGAGTATCTTTTTCTGCACAAATCATGTACAGTTACTTCATCTAAATCTTGCAAAAACTGTTGATTTTCCTTAAGAGCGCGTTTCACACTCACCTCAATAAGTGAAGTGACACCACGTTTTTTTACCACAGTTACCTGACCTTCATCAAGAGTAGTTCTACAAATGAAACATACACCCGGTGGAACAGACATCTCACTTATTACAAATTGCACTCCGTGAGGAAATTACATTATTGAACTATTTGCACAAACTATAAAAGTTAATCAAAACTAAATTAAATACAAAGACAGCTATAAGTCTACTTTATTCCTTTTCCATTGTCTCCATTAATGAAATGCAATCGAAAACAAAAACATTGAACAAAATTAACAATGAATGTTAGAAAAATGTATTAGTCAGCTGATTGTTTAATGTTTTGTTTTAGCCAGCTGTTTGTTTTGTAGTGTTGTGTGGTGATCTTTTGTGTCAAATATGCAAGGAGTTTCAAATAAGCTTAGGTTTTATGAGTATCATCTGTTCAGGTACTATAAACGGTAATTAAATTTAGCCATTTTGTGGACTATTTGACTCACATACATGAAATTTTTCTTAAATGGTTTGAAAATTTACGTTCTTTAATTATTGTAGTCACTGTATTTTCTTAACAGTGTTAAGAAAAATGCACTATGATAATTTATAAGCCCAAAACTAGTAAAATTACATAAATTTTATAGTTTTTTACTTATTACGCAGGGAGCACAGGGTTTTCGAAGCTGCAAACTTGTTTTTGAATTACCCTAACTGACCCCAACAACATATCAAAAATGCAGAAATACATCATGCTTTGCAATTTTAGCCGCTTTCTATGTAAAATTTGACTGGCCTAATAGGGAATCCTATACTATAATACGAGGAATGTCTGAAGGGATGTGTGTTCCACGATCTCGAAATCTAGCTGTCAGATTTTGCTTAAACTTTGCAATTAAAAGTGTATTGGCCCAAAAATAAGTTTAGAAAAGGCCTCCATCCCAGGAAAAATCGAATTTTGTCAGAATTTAAGTTTAAAAATCGTAATTTTTAACATTGGTCTTATGGGTTGCTATTTTGGTAACGAAATAACAACGAAAGGTATACAAAAATAAAGGAACATCAATATTAAGCAGACTTTTTGAAACAGCTGTTAACTGTGAAGAGGTATAGTTGGTTGTTGGGGGAAATTTAATAGCTCTAATGACACTATATCAAAACTGAATTAAAACCAACGAGCAAGGCTCGGTTAACCTGGTACTCCTATACTGTAATACGAGGAATCTCTGAAGGGATGTGTGTTCCACGATCTCGAAATCTAGCTGTTAGATTTTGCTTAAACTTTGCATTAACGAGTGTTTCAGCCCAAAAATAAGTTTAAAAACAGTCTCAATCCCAGGAAAAATCAAATTTGATCTAAATTTAAGTTTAAAAATTGTAATTTTTAACATTGGTCTTATGGGTTGCTACTTTGGCAACGAAATAACAACTAAATGTAAACAAAAATAAAGGAACATTAATGTTAAGCAGACCTTTTGAAACAGCTGTTAACTGTGAAGAGGTATAGTTGGTTGTTGGTGAAAATATTAAAATTGAATCAAAACCAACGAGCAAGGCTCGGTTAACCTGGTACTCCTATACTATAATACGAGGAATGTCTGAAGGGATGTGTGTTCCACGATCTCGAAATCTAGCTGTTAGATTTTGCTTAAAGTTTGCATTAAAGAGTGTTTTGGCCCAAAAATAAGTTTAGAAAAGGCCTCAACCCCAGGAAAAATCGAATTTGGTCTAAAATTAAGTTTTAAAATTGTAATTTTTAACATTAGTCTTATGGGTTGCTATTTTGGTAACGAAATAACAACGAAATGTAAACAAAAAGAAAGAAACATTAATGTTAAGCAGACTTTTTGAAACAGCTGTTAACTGTGAAGAGGTATAGTTGGTTGTTGGTGGAAATTTAATTGCTTTTTTACCTTGACACTATAACAAAAGTGAATAAAAACCAACGAGCAAGGCTCGGTTAACCTGGTACTAAGCTATTACCGTAGGTCTCATGGTAAGACCTAAGCCCGGGACCATGTTACTTTTTCGTTTTTAGGTGCCCAGAGACCAAAAATAATAGTCATTAAAATTTTTATATATATATATATATATATATATATATATATATATGTATGTGTCCCTAGGCACGATAACTCTCCTAAAAACGGTCCGATCGACACCAAATTTGGTATAGATGTGTAATCCTACGTTTATTCGGATGAGTTCGTAAACCAGAAATATCGACCTACCGGAAGGGGTAGTTTTGGGGGGTTTTGTACCCCAAAAATGGGTTTTTTGCATTTTTCATATGTAATTTTAAAAAATTTTTAATTTTTATTTTTACCATTGGATTTAGCTAAAAAAAACACACAATTTAGTAGTCTATTTTGAAGTTTTGCTCTATCTCCATTGGTTACAGAGATATTAAAAATTCTAAAGACAGTACATTGTATTTTGGGGCTCCAATGTTAATCTTATGGAGAATAAGTATGTGTTAATATTTCAATTATTAACAAATATTTTTGGATGAAACTTGGTATTTAGCTTTATTTGGTTGAGATTCAACCATTTATGTAAAAAAATCTTCGTTTTTGTACTTATCAATGCAGCAAACCTGCATACTCTTTTCCCATGTTAATTATATGGAGAATAGGCAAACTCTTTTAATTATGGACAGATATTGATGAAACTTAGTATATGGCTTCATATGGTCCAAATAATTTTTTTTTATGCTTAAAATCTACTTTTAGTGTTCCCCATGGCAGCATACCTGCATACTCTTTCCCTATATGTATCAGTAGGAAAATAGACATTTATTTCCCTATTTATGAGCACGTAATGAAATTTTGTTTACAAGTTCTTCTGGTCAAAATTAATATTACTAATTTGGAAATTCGCTGAGTACGCAGGTCTGCTGCGACGGGGGGTATTCTCAGCATGTGTGCATCGTAGGAGAAATCCGCGCATACCGTTAGAAAGGTATTGTGCTGTGGATGAGCAGAATCACGTTTTAATTCACATTGACCCTTGGGGCTACGCCCTACAAGCTTTCAAAGTTTCAATATTAATCTTATGGTAAAAGGATAAATGATTGATTCATAAGACAGCTTTTGTAATAACAAATGCTAGCAAATAAGGAAGAACAGATGTTTCATTTATAAAACATTTTAAAATTATTTTCCTCAAGATCAACTGAATTTTTGGTCGAATTTTGACCAGTGGGCGATCTCTAGTTTTAATTATTTTATGAGTACAGCCTTGACAACTGATACATATTTAAAAGTAATACTTTACTTGCTGTTACAGCCTATGGATGTCAAATGGTGTTATAGCGGGACACGTTTAAAACCGTTACAGTTATCCTCAGCCGTTTTATTGATTGAAACTAAACCCATCTTTTGATGACTGTTCCGCGCAAACTCCCGGCACATAAACACACACGAAACAAAAAGTAAAAGTTTAAATGATTACATAAACCGTAAGGTACACGAATCGCTTCTACCTGCACTTTACCGGTCAGTGTTCGTAGGCCAACTGCAGGCAGAATCCGTGCAGTGAACTGTAATAGGTTGAAACATGTCTTGCAATAACACCATTTGACACCTTTAGGCTGTTCCATCTGTAAGTAAAGCTTTACTTTCAAAAAGAATTTAATTGGAATTACATTAAGTTTTCTCCAAAGACAATAGGTGAAACAGCTTTTTTTTCTCCTGACAACAAATTAGAAACAAAAGATATATTTAACCAACAATAGAAAGTTTCCGTTTAATCAATGTATAATTATATTAACATACATAATTAACATCAAAGCAATATAAGGGGTAATCTTACATCATCTCTGGACATCTCTGGATCCGGCAAAGACTAAATGCATTGACACAATAAATATTTGTGAACAGAATAAACACTAAACAAACTTGTTATTCGTCCATAATGCATTTATCTCATTCAACCAAATTATGCTTATTTTATAAAATTAGTGGGTATTTGTGTTTTTACTTCACTCAAATGAACGAAACATCAATAAAAGTTTACCATTTACCATTTACCATCCGGATCTTCCACGCAGTTTTCAAAGACAGGGGAATCGTCTTCTTATGTTTGTGTTGATGTGTGTGTGTGTATGTGTGAAAAGTGACTTGTGAGCGTTTTATTTAAATTTATGTTCTTCTATGAATTCATCTATTTTATAATATGGTCGGTCAATCAAATAATCTTTAAGTTTTCTTTTAAAAGTTTGAATGTTGTGAATTTCTTTGAGTTTATTAGGAAGTAAGTTGTGCATTTTGATGCCCATACAATTTGGGGTTTTAGCGGTTTTAGCTAGTTTATGTTGATTTAGGTCAAAGTTAGTTTTAGTTCGGAGATTATATTTATTGCAATCAGTTCTTAGTTGAGGGGGATTAGTTTTTGTTAAAGTGATTACTTCAAAGAGATATAGAGAGGGGACGGTCAGGATGCGGTTTTGTATGAAATAAGGTTTGCAGTGTTCAGTTGGTTCTATCTTTTCTATGATCCTTAAGGCTCGTTTTTGTAATATCAAGATTTGCTGCATGTTAGCTTCACTTGTTGGGCCCCAGGCTATTATTCCGTATCTCAAATGCGAGGAAATCAGTGCGTGGTATGCAGTTATAGTAATTTCTTTGTTGGTTATATTGCGTATTCTTCTTAGAGCATAGAGAGTTTGTGATATTTTCTTGTGTAGGTCTTGAATATGGTTGTTCCACGATAATCGATCATCAAGAGTTATGCCAAGATATTTTACTGAGTTGCTTATTGTTTGGTTTGTGCTATCCTCTGTATTTGTATTATAAGTCTTGAAATTAACAATTACAGTTTTCTGTTTGTTTACTTTGAAACCAATTGAGTTGCAGGCTGATGTTGATGTTCGTAATAAGGATTCAATGGTTATTTCGTTGGTCTTGGGGCTATTGTAATCTGTTGGTGATATAATGGTGGCATCATCCGCGAAAAGGAGACATGGGTTTTCTTCTGAGAGATTGCTCGGGAATGAGTTTATGTAGGTCAAGAACAGGAGTGGTCCCAATATCGAGCCTTGAGGGATTCCTTGGTAAGATATCTGCAGGGCTGACCTATATTTAACTTCGTAATTGGATCTGACGAATTCAAGTTCAACCAATTGTCTTCTATTGGAGAGATAGTTTTTAAGCCAATCCAGAGCTTTGTCGGTTATATTTAGTTGGCGGAGTTTAGTAATTAATATTTCTCTATTGAGGCAGTCAAAGGCTTTTTCAATGTCCAAGAAGATGCCAGTTGCTTGATGTTTAGTTTCCCAGATTTTGGTTATCTCTTCGCATAGGTGTGCCAAAGCTATATTTGTAGATCTTTTTTTCTGAAGCCGGGCTGAGAGTTGGTTATCTTATGTCTGATTTCTAAATAATTTATTAACTGGTTGTGAATGGCTTTTTCCAAGTACTTGGATAAAACAGGTAAAACCGATATAGGTCGGTAATTACAGATATTAGTCTTGTCGCCTTTTTTGTATTTAGGGTAAATTAGAGCAATCTTGGCTAAATCCGGAACAGTTGATTGTTCAATGGAACAATTGATGATATTTAAAAGTGGTGATGCTATCTCAGTTTTGCAATGTTTTAACATTTTATTTGTGATTTGATCCATCCCTGATGAATTTTTTGGTGGAAGGCTTGTGAATATCTTTTCTAGTTGGCTTGATGTAATTCATGTAAATGCTTTCAATGCATCAGGCTGTTCGAGGGTTGGTGCTTGATCAGGCTCCAGGTTTGCCGGAAATCCGGTAGGGTTTGGATTAGACTTTCCCAGAGTAATATAGTAGTTATTGAAGAGATCACAGATTTGTTCAGGGTTGGTTATGTAGCGCCCGTTGTTTACGAGGTGAATATCTTCATGCTTTTTCTTGTTGGTGAGCCTTTCTCTATTGATGGTATTCCAAACTTCCTTAGACCTATTTGTAGAATTCTTTATTTTGTTGATAACTGAATTGCTTTTCTGAAGTTTTGTTTCCAAATCGTAATACCGCTTTAGTCGCTTGTAGTTGAAGGGGAGGTGCAGCTTTTATTATTGTTATCTTATCTTTTAGTTATTACAAATAAATAATATACTTGTATAACAGTTTTAATTTGAGTTATGATCATCTAAAAGCATCTTTTTGTTTTTTTCTAATGTGACTAATAGATAAAATGTTATTGGAATAAATCAAGAATTTTCATTTCATTTCAAATCAAATAATACCAGTCTACAAAATTATACGTAATAATTGTTTAAAGCATCGCATAGGCTAAACCACTAGAGCATTTAAAAATGTTTTAATAGATTATAATAATTTTTTCCCTTCTTTGGTATCAAACTAGACCTTTTTCTGTTATCCAACGTGTTTTAATGAGGTGCAAAATATCATAAATAAGTTATCAAGCAATAAATCTCCTAGAATAGACGGTACATCAGCAAACATCGTTAAGAGAATAGGAACTTTAATATCACCTGTATTATCACATTTAATAAATTTGAGTATTGAATCTGATAAATTTCCTGAACCTTTAAAGGTTGCTCTAGTCATTCCACTACATAAAAAATATAATGTGTCTGATTTAAATAACTATCGTCCAATATCCCTCTTGTCTGTCTTCTCAAAAATTTTTGAAAAAATAATGAAAACTAGGCTTTTAAAATTTTTAAACTCAAACAATTTTTTCAGTAATAATCAGTTTTGATTTATGGAAGGCAAATCAACTGAAGATGCACTTTTACACCTCTGTTCTTTAGTTTTTGGGGGGTTAAATAAAAATTAATATGTAAATAGGATCTTTCTGGACTCTCTTTGGGGGGGGGGGGGGTTGATGGGGATTTTGTGGGCAAGTGTGTAGTGTAAGACTTTTTTATTGGTTTAAAACATGGGGGTTATGTGTGGAATAAATTTAACCTTTGACTGTATACACTAACGTGAATAGACTTCTAATAGCATAGGTGTGTTAGAAACCTATTGACGGTGATGCGATCTTCTGCGACGTAGGCCTACATGAAGTACAAATGACATATGATAGGTAAATAATTATTACCACTCTTCTTAACTAAGAATGAAACATTTATGTGTATCTGAAGGTTATATTTATGTTGTGTTAAAATGTATTTGCAACACTGTAAATCCAGCTGAATAATTACAACATCGATCGCAACACTCGCAACGCCTCTGGTGGCGTACACAAACCTTCCTAATTTCGGTATCAAACAAAAATCATTGGATGAGAAGTCTAATAAATACAACAATAAAGTATTTATTTATTTAATCACGTTAGATTGTATGGTCAAAGGTTTAACGTTTTTTAAGCATGTGCCTGAAGATGAAGGGTTTGAGCTTGAAAATAGCTGTAGCAAGTGTTATAAAATTCAATCATTGGGTGAAACAACAGGTTATTTAAGCCTTTGTTGTTGTTATTACTTGAGTAATTTGACAGGCAAACATGAAGCTTTCAAGGACAAGTGATTACTCCAGATGCTGAAAGACCTTAAACTAAGTGTTTGAATTACAGCGAAATCCTCATAACTAAACCTTACCTGTCCCTCTGGGGCTCTTTCAAGTCCCAACAGCGTGTAAGGGTCGATATCGTTAATGGATGACAAAGGGCGAGGGCCGGAAGTGTTTCTTCGACGGCCTCCCTCTCTCCTTGTGTCGCCCCTAAAAATGTTTGAAAGGTTATGTCTAGCCTATCACCAACTTGAAAAAAACATGAGCAATTAACAAGTTAGGCTGGTTGGGGGTTCTGTTTGTATAGCATTCTCCACATTCTTATCAAAGATCATTGTCTTCCCCTTGCGGCCCATCACGTAACCAGTTTATGAGCCAAACAATACCGTGGAGCTGGTATTTGCAGATGGTCCTACACAATAAATTTTAGATATCCCCATTTCTTTATTGCCGATATGTTCAATTTTTTTATACACTTCCAAATTTTTATTACAGTACAAGAAAGTTAACAAAATATTCTCTCAACTAAGTGGTATGCATTATTCTGTTTAATATAACCAAAGCAATTCACACATTGATAAAACTACTAATCATAAAATTCACCAAATACAGTATAATAATCAGGTTCTGTTCATCTTCTTACCTGTGAGGACGGAAACAACGATTGTACGGTATGTGAGAAAAGAACAAAAGAGGAATTTTCGACGGTGTTGCAAAAACGATGCGTTCATCTCTAAAGTGTTGACCTTTTGAAGGCTGGATTATCTTGACTTCTCTTGTAGCTTCAGGAGAATTAACTTCATGAATAACGGCAGATTTTCGACCTACAAACAGAACAATAAGGCATAGGTCTTCAGATGGATTTTGTTAACCTTGTTTATCATTTAATTGAAAAATATTTTAACACGATCCAGGTTATATCACTTTTCATGCACAAAGGGTTAACTTGTTCATTCTGGACACACAGCAAATAGTATTAATAGGCTACAGTTAGTTTTTTATTCTCAAAAGAGCTTTTAAAACTTATTTTCTACAAAGTAGGGAATGCAGCTTAAACCGAGCCCTCAGTATGGCTTTCTGATAGTCTCTAAAAACATTTTAATTTTCTTTTTTCAGTTTTTGAGTTATCTGTTCTTGATCTGTTCATGCGTTTGGTGTTCTGTTCTGTTCTGTTCTTTTTGTATTCAAATTACGAAACAGTAAGTATGTAAATGTTTTTATATACACCTAGTTGAAATTTAAAAATGTATCTAAGCCTACTGATATTTTGAGTTTTAATTTAGCCTATTTAGGCCTAAGTAAATTTATTAATACAAACAAATTTAATATTGTAATTCATACATACCAATCACAGATCCCAAACTTTCACTGCTGCTGAAGTTGTGGTACAGTTTATCATCGTTGACAGACGACTGATGTAACAAAGCAGGTACTTTCTTCTTCTGTCCAAACGAGCCTAGTCGACGTTCAAATGCATATTCACTTCCTGCTGTACTCGTCCTAAAATGTTATAAAACACTTAATTTTACTGCCTAACTTCCAGCTAATTTGTCTAAAATATGCCTGACACATTCCAGTTTAACCCTCGAGAGGACGATAAGCGGAGGAATCTTCCAGTTCAATATTTTTTGTTGTGGGAAATATTCATCTTGGGGTTGACAGCACTGTACTTTTGTGTAGCTGTTGCCCCCCTCCTCACCCCGCATTTGACCTCCCCTTATTCTGCTTTCAGTGACCAGGGTCAGTTTGGCAAGCGCTGTCCTTAGGTGCTGGACGATTCCTCCGTGAGCGTTCTCGTATGTTTTGTGAACCCGGAAAAATAGTCCGTGTGCGATAGTTTTTTATTTGGTTATTTGTAATTGTTTAGGCTACAGTTGCCATTTTAGATTAGTTTTTATTTGAAGTAACTTTTTATTTTTCCAAGTATAACTAAATTGAATTGATTGTACAGTAGTATCTTTGTTATAGGCTAATATTTAATTTATGGTTTATGCAGGGAAACCTCATAGTAATTTTATACATTCTGATAGGCTAGTTGAGTTTAAAACAAAAGCATTTTTATTTGTACTCCAAAACGTTATTTTTACTATTTGTATACTATTTTAAAAAACTTGTATTGAAAAATTTAAATTTTTTAAGTAAAAAAATTGAAACATGTTTTGTATAATCCATAAAAGTTATAATGATTACATTTGTTAAATTTACTTTGCCATTCTTGCTCTGTTTTGCAGGGAAAGTATTTAGAATACATTTTGTGCATTTATTTAAAACCCGGAGGAAACCTCCTTGAGCTAGAGACGGCGTTTTAAGTTTTAAGCGACCTCTAGAGGGTTAAAGGTGTTACGTAAATAAATAAATGCTATGTTGATCTCGTGCTTGATGTTGATAACCTGGACTTGAATGAATTTGAGCTTTTAAATTGCAGTCTACTTGAACCAAAGATGGTAAAATATTTTATAGTTCACCATATTTCCTTGAAAGTTTCCAGGTGATATTATTTTCCACTAAGATCATCTCACTTTTAAGCTACAGCCATGGTACACATAGAGGGAAAGGAGTGGAGAAGAGGAGAGAGGTCAGAGGAAGGAAATGAAAGAGCGAGAGAGAGAGAAAGATATTGTAAAGAGAGAGAGAAAGAATCTTTAACGCCAGCTGTTTACTGTAACAGGATTTATATGTAAGATGTCGACACTCTTTGATGATCAGACCACGAAAAAACTATGGCGAGTTATGACACCATAGAAATGTATCCAGGATGTTACAATAATTATGAAACCATGTTAAAATGTAGGCATAGAACATTTTATAATCTAGACCAGTGTTTCCCAACCTTTTTGTGCCCGCGTACCACCTGAGGTTTTTCAATTTTTTGGCGTACCACCCAAACTCATACATAACCCCCCCCCCCCCCACCCCGCACACCACAACCTTACGGATGGAGCATTGTTGCTATAATCATTGCTATAATTTTTTCAATATGTTTCATTATAGGCTCCTAATTAGTGGTGTAAGAAAAATAAAACACAAATTTACAACGATTGAAAAAGGTATAATTTAATTGAATAAACGTAAATTTTTATCAACATTTTAGTTTGAAGCTATACAATATAAGTAAACTATGTTTTACAGTTTGAAACTAAAAACTGCTAGTTTGAATATAATGAAATTGTAATTAATTGTTCCAGCTACACTCTTAAGGCGCAAAAAGTTATTTTGCATTCCTACAAAAGTTACTAAAACAATAAAAATACAAAATTTCCATAATCAATCAAATTCACAGCAAAGAGGTTGTTAATTGGAAACTTGCTGTAGTTTCTTGCTCAGGAAAGTATCAATGTCAAGGGACTAATTAATAATGAGGACAAATTCTACACATAGGGGCCTAATCAAATAATTGTCACGACACAAACTATTAACGAATCACTCTCTGGGCTTTACCAAACACATACACAATATGTGTTCCAGTGTTACCAAGTGATAAACTTAAAATTCTCTGTCGATATGACCAAATAAGTTTTCCCTCTCGTTTCATTGTTTCTAAGGAGCGTGTCTCGTAACTTGATATAGTAGGCAAGTAGTATACAAGGTAAATACAAAACTTAACTTGAAATTAAAATAATTCAGTAAATAGACACCAAATGATTAGTCATTGGTATAAAGGTGTTCGGAAAACGAGAGTCTTAACCTAAAAAAGTTTAATTTGTTTAGTTGGTACGAAATTGCTTTAGCAATGAAAAGGTGCTGTTGGAGTCTCTCAAATTATGTGGAAAAGCATTGTAACGCAGAACTGAGCTGACCAAAAAGGCTGTCGGCATCACAAAGTTCAAAAACTTTTATTTTTATTTTGTGTATTTAATTTTTTTCCTATGTCTCTTGCGTACCACGTGAAATGCTCTCACGTACCACTAGCAGGGTGTCTAGTTTATTTAAATTCAAGACTAATTCCAGACTTTTTCAAGACTGTTTTAGTTTTTCAAGACTGCCGCATTACTCGACATAATAATATCTATCTTACATTTAACAAAACTATTTACATAGTTGTCACTTATATATATTTGTTTTTAAATAGTACACACATTCCTTACATCGACCAGCTTTAATTTTGTTGGATATAATCACTACATGTTTCACTGTGAATACAGCATTGTCAAGTGATACAAGAACATAACACCTATCAAAGGATTGGTCAAGGAGTAAAATACACAAAATTAACTGTGTTACTACCGTATTTTGTCTTTTTTTTATCCTTGACCTATCCTTTGATGGATAGAAGGCTATGTTCTTATTTATATCACTTGACAATGCCATATATTCACGGTAAAACATGTACCGTTGTGATTATATCCAACAACAAAATTTGAGCTACTCAAAGGAAGGCATGTGTATAGGCTACTATTTTAGTCTTCAGTAGCAGTTTAAAGGCTAATGAATTGTAATATTTTTGTCAAAAACAAGACCATTAAAATTAAACTACAAAATCATTACATTTTTAGAAGAAGCATTATTAATTCTTCAACAAAATTGAAAATTTAAATCATTTGAATTAAAATAATGCACAAGTTTGTAATTCTATTTTTTTAACCCTTTGTCCGTCCTTCGTAGGGTGTGTGTTCTGTTTAGTTTATTAAAATAAATAGGGTAATATAAATCCTTCCAAAAATTCAATATGATAGCAAATTTATAGAACACATGAAATTGCAGATGTTTGGTAAAATTAAAATGTTGCTTTTCCTTGTTTTTTTAGCTTGTAGGCAAATGTTAGTAAAATTCATTTTCCATTATTGTCTACTGTAAACAAATTTTGGAATTTAACATATTATTTAGGCCTAATAAAATCGTGAGCGTTTGTTTACGGTCTGCAGTTGCAAGCGTTTTGATTGGGGATTACAAGCATCTCTGGTTAGCAATCTTTATCAGAGCGTCTTAATCGGCGATTGCAAGTGTCTCTATAGTTAAATTTTTTGTAAATTTCAAGACTAGACTAAAAATTCAAGACTAATTCCAGACTTTTCAAGACCATTATTAAATTCAATACTAATTCAAGACTTTCCAGATTTTCAAGACTACTAGACACCCTGCACTAGTGGTACGCGTACCACCGGTTGAGAAACACTGATCTAGACTCTAAACAACTAACAAACTGTATAGGAACGGTGCAAATAGTGATGGAATTAAGTTTAGGTTAATTCTAGCAAAAAGTCTAGAAAGAGACCAAATTCCGACATAATATCAATAACCAAGGATTAACTTATACAAGTTTTTAGTAAAGAAAAGAATATGCGAACAGAATAGTTAGATTTTTGTAATAGCATGTTATGGTACGGTAGCCTAGAAAAACTTACAGCAGGTATATATATATATCGTATGGCTCATTTAGCCAGCCACCATGGTTTAAGAATAATAAATAAATTCTGCGGTGCAGAGCACCTGAGTCAGTATAAGTAAAAATCTAAACACTAAAATAAAAATCAGATCTCTCTTTATAGAGCTAAATCCAGGGCGCTCAGCCATTGCAGCCCAGCTTCACTTGAGCTATGCAGACCGGCCAATCCTTCGGGGAAGGCACTCAGTGGGCACTCTTCGACTATGTGTTCCATAGTTTGATACTCTGCTCCGCAGTCGCATGACTGGTCTTGTGTCATTCCCCATTTGTACTTCCAATAATTACATCTTCCCACTCCAGTGCGGAAACGATTGAGTATAGTCCACTGCTTCCGAGGAAGATTCATACCACCTACCGCCACGGTCGGGTCAGCTATCAAGAAGTGATTACGACCTTGAAAAGCGTCCCAGGAGGAAGTCCAGTTAGTATGGATGGTGAAGTTCGTGTCCATCAACTGGGAGGCTGTTCGTAGCGGTGGTTCTCGGGACCTCAATCGACCCGCATTCTGGGGTAGGTAATCATGGATGGGCAGCTGTGGAGCAGATAAGATCTTTGTGTATTCCCTAATGAGTGCATCCCTTCGTCTTATTTCAGGAGGAGCGATATTACACAGCACGGGGAGCCAGGGTACAGGGGTTGCCATGAGGGTACCACTAATAGCTCTCATGGTACTGTTTAGCTGGACGTCGATCTCTCTAACGTGCACACTATTTAACCACACGGGAGCACAGTACTCAGCAGTTGAATATACCAATGACAGAGCAGTGGTTCGCAGAACTTGTGCGTTAGCTCCCCATGTGGAGCCAGCAAGGTGATGGACAATGTTAGTCCTGGTTCTCACCTTAGCTGCCGTTTTTTGTAAGTGGCTTTTAAACGTGAGAGACCGATCTAAAGTGACTCCCAGATACTGTGGGTGGTCATTATGTTTTAGCTCAACACCGTTGAATACGATTTTAAGTTTTTGGTTGGCCAGTCTATTATTCAAATGGAAGCAAGCAACCTCAGTTTTTGTTGGGTTTGGATTAAGCTTCCAGGCTTCAAAGTATTCACCGAGGGTCGTGAGGTCATTTGTTAGTGTTTCCTCTGCTTGTCCAAAATGCTGGTGTTGATATGCCAATGCAATATCGTCTGCATATATAAACTTCAAGGACCGAGTTACAGGAATGTCGGCAGTATACACATTAAAGAGCAGTGGGGCGAGCACTGACCCTTGTGGCAGGCCATCCTTTAGTTGCCTAAACGTACTTTCTCTGCGTCCCAGATATACTTTTATCATCCTATTGGAGAGCATTGAGTTGAGGAGACGCAACAAGAAAGGGCAAGGAATAAGGTCGTAAAATTTAACTAGGAGGCCTTTTCTCCAGACAGTGTCATATGCTGCAGTCAGATCTAAAAAAGCCACAGAGGTTTTCAGTCTTCGCTCAGCAGGTAATTCATAATAATTGTGATTAAAAAGGTCTGGGATATTAGAATCTTGCCAGCAATGAGTAATTGACTTTTAAATAATTAGTCTATGTAACTTATGTACTCATGGTTAGAAAAAAAAATTATTAAAGAAACAAATAGCCTAGCTATAACCTTTTTCCTTAATGTGTAGGCAATTAATTTATAAATGGAAGTATCCATTGGAACTAAATAAATAAATAAAAAAAAGAACAAAGACATATTAAGTAATCAAATTTCAACACTCCTTGATTTCTTTAAAGTTTCAACTAGTACCACCTGGTTGTTGGACAATTAACCTGACTAAAGTATCAGCTGATCTTAGACAGTAATGAAGCTACACGATGCATCATACCCATTCTACACTCACCCTTCATATTGATATTCACCTTAAAATAATCCCCGGTATCGTCGCCATCTTAGAAAATTATAAAGTAACTTAATATCAAACTAAAATATCGGAATGAATACAAAATCTAAAACATTGATAATAGTGCTGGATTAGGATAACAAAGTTAAGACTGGGGATAATTTAGGCTAGGCCTACTAAGACTAAATTAAAGACTAAAAGAAAGTTTAGAGTAATTAAATAAATTAACAAAAAATCTTGTTGAAAAATCCGGAATTGTAAATTTTTTATTGTGAAACAGATGGAAAGACTTTATGTAAATTCTTCTTAAAATGTAAATTCCTATACAATGTTAATTATTGTCTGAGGAATAAAATTTATTATTATTATTACTCATTATAAAAAATACCTTGTTATATTTATGGAAGTAAATGTTTTACTTTTTTCTACAAATTTGGCGGCCGAATGAAAATATCGATCAATACGATCGATATATCGTATCGGATGAAAAATTGATGTCACATCGGATGAAATATCAGATGACATAGCCAACTTTAACCATGTTTTTTTGAGAATTTTTTATATTTATTTACTAAATATTATTGCTTGTTTATTTAACATTTATACCAAGATTTTACTACGTGATTTCATCTTCAGTACGGTATTGAATGAATGAATGAATGAAAATACTTATTTATTGAGGCGAATTTAGGACCACATGGTCCTTTCTTACAATTAACCTCTTAAATCATTAAATATAACTAAATTGACAGTTTAAATTGACAGTATTGACAGTTTAGTTAATTTGATTAGCCTAATGAGTTTCAGAGAACTTTCTATTAACGTATTTAGGCTACAATAGAAAGTTAATACCTGATGGTAATAGATAGTTGGGTCATAGATATGAGCAATGTGATAGATTTTTACAAGATAATGAACTGATACCGTACTAAAGAAAATGATGTGTGAGCAATGTAGTGCACTGGTGAGGTGATGAAAATTAAAATAGATATAGGCTAGTAGTGGTAGTGATAGTATTCAGTTTTGATGTTAAAAAAAGAAAGATCAATCATTATCCCTCCAACTGGTGAACGTCGCGATCGCGACCCATGTAGGCCGTTCTAAACTGGTAGGATCGCGATCGCGATCCATTTGCAAGGTCTATGTAAAATGCATTTTACTTCGTTATTTTATAGTCAATGTCGATGTTTTTTATATAGTATGAAAGAGGAAAAGATGAACAATCTAGTCATCATATGTTCAGCTGTATTTGTTGAAATATCAGTATGTTGGTAAGACTGAATTTCTGGTGTTTGTTTTTGTTTACACGTATCGTAGGGGCGGCGCTGTTTTGTGGTTATGTTATTACTTGAAATGCAAATTTTAGTGAATTATAGTTAGTTTGCAATGTAATAATGAGTGAATTGAGTAATTATAGTGCTATTTGGGCCTTCTAAATGAAGATTCAGAGTACAAAGTGAAGTTGTCAGTGAACATGAAAGTTGTGAGTTAGGCCTAGGCCTAGGTGAGTGAATAGGCCTAGGCCTAACTTTATTAATTTATTATAAATAAATATAATTATTTATATACATAACAAATAGTTATATTTAATATTTATAAATAGTTCTAGTAAAAATTTTATCATAAAAAATTAATAAAATAAAAAATAAAAGATTTAAAAAAATATGGCGGCGAAAATGTGGTTTGTGCTTACCTCACATATTTGCTTTGTAATATTTTATTTATAATATAAACAATCAAGTGTTATACATCAGTAAAAAGCCAATAAAATTGTGGTTATTTTGGCTATCTTAGTTTTGTTGTATGGACAACATACCTTACCATGATAATACTCTAAAAGGAAAATAATAAGAAAAAAAAATCTTTATTGTTACAAAATAGGAGGATTAACAAAATAAATTTTTGTAAGTACACTAAAAACAATATTGTTTTGAATAGCCTATTTCATTCTGAAAAAATTGATATATAATTTGTATGTTTTATATACCAATTTATATGTTTTATGTTGTTTGTACTAAATGTTTGCGCGGCGGCCAAAAAAACCTCACCAGTAAAGGAGGTTATAATGACCAGTTGGAGGGTTAACTTAGGCCTACATCCAAGAGTGTTTTGACTAATAAGTTTTTTTAAGGGATTTGGGTTTTGATTTTGATTAACATTTTAACTAATGTACTTTATTAGCAACAATACAACAACTTGTGAATTTTGATGTGTAAATATAGGTACCTATATGATTAGATACATATACATAGAAATTTTGACCCGATGCGATATATCGATCGTATCAATCAATATTTTCATTCGGTAGAAATGCAGGCGCTAGGCCTATATGAAACTGTGCCCATAATATCAAACTCTAGTCATCAAAATAAACCATTTAATTGTTAAAGTCAGACATTTTACAGAATATTTTAACGCCAAGCCTAAGTTATATCTCACATTGAGTTAGGGGCCAATTTCAAGTGAAAAGCTAGTTGTAAAAACCCAAGCTAGGCGTGTATATAGGTATTATAGGAATGTTGAAGTTTAACATTTGTCTTATGGGAATATAAATCCAATGTGACCAGTACAGTACTGCAGACTCTTAAACCAAACTTATAATGTAGTCATAAAAGATGCAAAATCTCCAAATTTAAAAGGAGCCAACGTAAATTTAGTTCTTACCTTTCCCTAAATGGTGTGTTGATACCAGAAGGGCGACTAAAATCTAATTCAGGTATTTTTTGAGACAAACTTCCAACTTGGCACTGTTGAAATTCAGCTTCAATACAACTACTGTTCTCAGTTAACTTAACAATGCTCTGGCCCTTGCTTATTTTTGATTCCTCCACTTTATTTCCAGGGTCAATTGCAGAATATAAACACATATTCTCAACATCAATTAATTTGTTGTCTTCAAAATTTAAAAACATTGCTATCTGAGTATCAATGTGAGATCCATTTAAGGTTATATTGTTCAAGAAACTTAATGCAGCAAACCTTCTTCTTGATTTACTTCTTCGAAAACTTGCTGCCATGATTGTGGAATCAAAATAAATTACACTATCTATTCATAAGAAAATGTGAGATGGATATAAAATATCACGATTATAGGCTAGTATTTGCATGGATTCATAGAAACAGAAAACGAGGCTGGGTAGGGACCAGGGAGAGGTCTCTGTACTTAAGAAGCCCCGACACAAACGCAAAATAGAAAATTAGGTTCAACAGAAACTGAATAATACTAAATCAATCTCATTCGCTCTAGTTCGTAAATAGTTTTTGAAGCAACCGAACCCTTCTGTACCAACCACAACAATAGGCCTACCTATATTGACAAGACATACACCACCGTACAACTGACGGACGAACAGTGAAGTGACATTCGATTCGCATTCGATATTTTTTCAACATCATAACAGCTGTTTCAAGTACACCAGCTGGGCTCTGAAATTAGTCTGAAATTAATATGGGTCACGTCACAGTCTTATAGGTATGAATGAATGAATGAATAATGAATGAATATATTTATTGTCATCGGCAAATACATGCATGGACAAGAGTCAGTGGCAGTAAAAACATTGTCTGGTTAATACGTTCAACAAAACATATGCAGTATCCGGTTAATACAGAAAAGGCTGAAAATACATTGGTGTGGTGTGGTAACTAGCCAGAAGAATATAATATAATATGAAAAGTTCAAGACAGTAATACAAAAGAAATAATTGGCCTCCTTAGCAAAATTACAATATTATTTCTTTGCATTCAAAAAATTCATTGATGTTATAGAAAGGGTTTTTGACCAACCAATTGTTTAGTTTCTTCAAGAACTTATCAGCAGGATACATGGCAATGTGGTTGTACAGCTTATTATATACTTTCTTAGAGAGAACAATATGGCTGGCCAACGACTTACTGAGTCTGCAAAATTGGAAACTTAAATGATTTTTACTCCTAGTGTTGAAGGAGTGTATGTCTTTGTTGAGGGTGCAGTTTACCAAGTTCTTGATTGAATAATTGGCTAGTTCATAAATATACAAGTTAATTACAGTGCTGATGTTTAAATTTACGAAAAGAGGCTTGCAGTGTTCCCTGGGGGGTGCATCAGATAATATACGGACGGCCTTCTTTTGCAATATCAAAACATCGTTGACGCTACTAGCGTTACCCCAAAAAAGCAAACCATATTTTAACAAAGATTGGAAAAAGGCAAAATAACTCATTCTTACATAGTTGGCAGGTACACAAGATTTGAGTTGACTCAACAAATAAATTACTCTACTTAATCTTTTTAAAATGAATTCTACATGTGAGTTCCAGGTCAGTTGCCTGTCAATGTACAGTCCAAGAAATTTGACTTTATCAGTGACATTACAATTTGGACCATTGATGTCAAAATTTCTCAGGCTAAAAATTACATTTTCAGTTTTTTCCTCATTGAGTAAGAGGCCGTTGGCACAGAACCAATCGGAGGCAACTTTCAGAGTGTCATTTACTAATTGCTCCAAAGCATTAGTGTTGTTGGCGACATTAATTAGGGAGGTGTCGTCAGCATAGAGAAGGCCAACAGTTTTGGGTGAGTTTACAGCAAAAGGGAGGTCGTTGATGGTTACAAGAAAAAGAAAAGGTCCCAAAATGGAACCTTGTGGAACGCCAAATTCAATTCCCACTTCACCAGACCACTCCCCATCAATGCAAACAACCTGCCTGCGGTGCGTCAGGTAAGATTCAAAAAGTTTTAGGGCAGCCCCACGAATGCCATAGAAATGGAGTTTGCGCAAGAGATCTGAATGGTTGACACAATCGAACGCCTTGCTCAGGTCACAAAAGGTAGCCTGAGCAAAGGACCTATTCTCAAAAGCATCTAAAATTTCATGGACTAGTAAGTCTATGGCATTCGCCGTCGACTTGCCCTTCCTAAAACCAAATTGGAATTTGGAAAACAAGCCAAAAGTTTCAAAGTAATCACTTACCTGATCAAAGATAATTATTTCAAATAATTTTGACAGAACTGGAACCAAAGAAATTGGTCTATAGCTCCCTGGATGGTCTTTGGGGCCTTTCTTGTAGATTGGAAATACTTTCGAAATTTTGAGTTCTTCTGGAAATATTCCTTCCTGCAGGCAAGAGTTTACAATAATTGTCAGAGGGTTTACAAAACAGGCAATTACTGATTTTATAAAATTGTTCGACATTTGGTACAAATCAGTGCTATTCGAGTTTTTTAACTTGCTTGCTGCATTAAGAATGTCATTACTGGACACTGTTTTCCATTCAAAAAGATGGGGCGGAGGAGGAGTACAATTATCCAAATAAGGGGAGAAATCATCGTTTGCTGAGACTATTTTCTGCTTGATTTCTTTTACAGAGTCAACACAAAAAGTATTAAATGAATGAGGTGAGATTAGAACATCAACATTTTTGGACGTGTTACAATTGTTTTTACTTTTCACAATATTCCAAGCTGTTTTGCATTTGTTGTGGCTGTTTTCAATTAAATTACTGTTGAAAGCCAATTTGGCTTCAGAAATCTTTAATCTGTACTGGGTCTTGAGGAATGAAAGTTGTTGCTTGATCACAGTGGAACCAGATTCTTTAAAAAGATGGTGAAAATGCAAAAGTTGTTCCTTCATTGCAGAGAGCTCAGCAGTATACCAAGGATTCGATTTCCCTCTCCGTTTAAAAGGAGTCGATTTCTTTAATACAAGAAAATTATTTATGGTGTTTATGACTACAGAAAAGAAATAGCTAAACATAAAAGAAGCATTACAGAAATGGTTCAACAGGAAAATTGGCCAGCAAATAGAGTTTAGGCTGTTAACAACCTCATCAACTCTATGTTTAGGTAAAATAAAATTGCACCTGTCAGCATGTGGCGTATTATTGTCACAAAAAACATCTGGTACCACTTCAGGCTTACAGGGTACTCGAACAAGCAAACCATCGTGGTCAGAGTAGGGGAAGTCCTTAAAAATGCTGCAATCAACATTGGTTGCACTATTTACAAAAACATTGTCCAAGCAATTGTCACCCCTAGTGGGTTCGTAGTTCAAACAGTAACAGTTAAATTGTCTCAACAAGTTCAAAAATGAATTTACCGTTAGTTTTTTTGTCGTGACATCAAAGTCTGAATTGAAATCCCCACCCACCAGGATGGTGAACTTATCCCAATTAGAAAGATGTTGCAACATATTCTCAAGTCTTTCAAGAAACAACCAAGGATCAGAGTTGGGAGGGTGATAAAGACTAACAACAATGAGCTTTAACTTATCAAAAATAATTGCAGTTACTTCAAAATTACGTTCAACTATGAACTCACTGACATCCAAAGAACGAAATTGAGTATTTTCTTTTACGAAAATACTTGTGCCACCTCTGATAAAGTTGTCTCTTGAAAATCCAGAAGCAAACAGAAAACCAGTGGGACAAGACATTGACAGCTCATCCAGACTCAACCAGTGCTCTGACAGACAAATAAACTTAATTTCAGGTTTGTTCAACAAAAAATCTTCAAGTAGTAAGACTTTATCCTTTAGGCCTTGAATATTCAAAAAGATTCCATTAAAAGAGACTAGGCCAGTAGGTCTTGGAGACTCATGCAGGTTAGGTTGATTAGAATGGAAACCTAACCTGATCGTTTGGCTAAAAAAGTACCATTTGATCTGCGAGGGGGTACATATTCCTTGACCAGGACCCCTTCATCCCAGAATTCTGGGTCAAGCAGAGTACTGACTTTGTCGTCAGAGACACCGATTTTAAAGGATTTATATGAGTCGTACCTAGTATTAAGCTCTAAACAGACAAAGTCTCTAATATCAGAGTCTTTCAGATAATCCTCCATAATGCTCTTCGTTACCTCAGTATCCAGTCTGGAAACGAAGATCCACGTCCTTCTACTTGCAGCCTTGAGTTTCGCCCCTCCGGTTGATTTAGTTCCCAGGATAGGTTCTTTTCGAGTTCTGCTTCCACTCGCCGAGTTTGCTCCGGCCATCTCACTGTGTCTCATGTCAACGTTTTTCTTTTTGGTAGAGTGCGATGTCATCGCTCTGTCTTGAGCACCGTCATGTTTTTTTACACTCTGGACTTTAGATTGGTAAGCGTAGGAACTATTCATTACAACTCTTGAATATTCTAATCGGTTGTTCGCCTCTGTTGCAGGGTTAGGAGTAGGGATTGAATTCGACGTATGGATTTGGTTGCTGCTATTGTGAGTTTGAGCCGAATTACAGTCATCAGTTGTGCAATCGAGGGTAGAAAGATGAACTGGAGAATTTGAGAGATTATGCTCCATCAAAGACACTTTATTAGATTTGAGTTCACTAATTTCAGTTTTTAAAAGTTCGTACTGTGTGAATAGTGTATCCATCCTTTCACACATTGTAAGATGATTTTTACTTTGGCAGTCTAGTTCAGATAAAATTATATTTACAATGCTAGGCCAATCAGATTCCCCATCAAGAGATGGGCTACGTTCCTTGAACAGTAGGTCTAGTTTCTTTTGGCATTTTGAACAAAACCACTTGACTTGATCAGCGATGTCATTTATTACAGCGTAAGTTTCGTTGTCCATGTTGACGCACTCTATATGGAACCATTCATGGCAAAAGCCATCACAACACATAGCCATTTCACTCGGTACTAGTTTCTTGCAAGCCCCGCACTCGGCATCGTTTTGTTCAGTATTTGCAGTTTCATACATATTTGTGACATTGGTCTTAGATCGAGTTTTCATTGCAGCAAACAGTTGGCAGCACTGGAGAGAAGAAGAAGACCAGTGCCGGACACAGAAAAAAGTACGCAATGAATAACACACAAACTGTCAAACGAAAATGTCAATGTGCTTAACCTCAAAGTTTTTGTTAATGGTAATATCTAACACAGGAACAAGAGACAGTTAAAGACTATAGTTCACATCCGTAGAAGATTTATAACAGAAAATGAAGCACTGCGAAAAGACAGTAAATGTAACTGTTGTTGTAAGTAAAGCACTGTAACTACTAAGCAGAAGCACACAAATAAAATCCAAGCACCACACCGGAACCGGAAAAAAAAAAAAAATCTAACAAGGTAATCTTATTATCTTGTTATTTTAACATAGACTATAACCATTGACTATTGATACTACCAGGATCCTTAGGATACTACCAGGATACTTACCAGGATTGATACTATAGGATCCTTAGTCAATGCTATAACATTGACTAAGGATACAAAGAATCCTTAGTCAATGACTATAATGATACATCTATAATGACTTTTGAAAAGCAGAGATATAAACCATTGACTAAGGATACAAAGTCAATGATATAAACAAAATGCAAAGTTAAAGATTTACTTATGTTAATTTATAAATTAATATTTATATTGATATTTATTGACTTTTATTTTTATGATCACGTTTCGGATTTGAATCGTCAAAACTAAAACGGAAGTTAAATTTTTTTTACTTTCACCAATTACACAGCTGATTGAAAAAGAGAATGAAGCAGTCTTGCCACGGGTACGATATTTATCGTAACGACAACATAATACTCTATTTTAAATTTGGATTATCAGTTTATAACAAACCATTAGGTAATGGCCAAAACAACAATTATCAACCAAGGTAAATCTAAAACCATAAATTCTACCCTAGTTTGCTTTGAAATTCCTTATTTTAGTAAAAGTTGAGACAAAAAATGTCCAACGCAAACGAGAACGATTGTTGTTTCCTGCAGCATTGGCAACACTTGCAGTAAACAAGGAGTAAAATCCCGTAAAATGTTTGTTTCTCAAAACTTTTTTAACCAACAAAAACTCTATAGCGACATCCACGGATGTCGCAGACACTGACACCATTGCTCTTATGGGATGTAGTTCACCTGTGGAACTACAGTCATCTTGCTAAGCAATGCCTTATAGATACTGTGCCAATTATTTGATCATGAAGTCGGACTCGGAATTGTCAAAATAACATTAGTGTTTGTTTTGGAGGTTGAAGTTTGTCAATTTGTCATACAGTAGTAGAACTACTATTTTTTCTCGAGTCTGTATTATTTATAGAGTTCTTGTGATTTTTGACGGGGTTTAATCATATTTTTATAAAAATGTTGTGTTATGGGCTCTCGTTGAAGTTTTAAATGTCTAGGTAAAAAACAAATCATCAGACACAAAAACGTAATGCAACTCTCTTTCTTGTAGTTTTTCATTATGGCAACTATTCCCTTATTTTGCATGTCAATGGCATGTCGATAATAATATACTGCTTGTTATATTTGTTACACATATTTCATCCGTTTGCATACTGTTAATTTGTTATAGTTTTTCATGTTTTAAATTCATGGTTAACAATTTCTTTTCCAATAACTTTCCCAATAAGCCCCTTTGTGTAACGCCTTAATAATGAGTTCACGGAGAAAATCTCTTAAGGTTTTGTATTGTGTGGTAGCTGAAAATACTGTCGTTAGAAAAATTGACAACAATCAGGATAGTTTCACACTGATGATGGGAAGCCTTGTTCATGTAGACCACAAAATTTCTGATTCTATATCTGCTGTCAAAGTTGTAAGTCTTGGGTCAACTTATGATGAAACCTATGAGCGATACCAGTGGCAATGCCCAGCAGATCGTCTTTTACCTGTTAACGAAGTACTGTGGCCATTACTCGAAGCTGTCCCCTCTCCATTTGATAGAGTTAGCATTTTGAAAAATAAAACGCTGTGTAAAGAATTGTGCTCTATAAATGTTGGAACTTTGGTCCATATTTATTGTTCTGGGGGTAACAAAATGCATGCTCCTGAGACAGCTGTAGTGAAATACAAAGGACCTGTCGCCAAAAAGGGCCATGGAATCTATTTTGGAGTGGAGCTCTTGGTATGACGAGAAACAAAGAAATTTAGTTAATGGTATCATAATTTATAGGGTTAGGCTATTTTTAAGATAGGCTAGGCCTATTTAGATATAAGAAAAACACGTGTCAAACTATTTTAGTAGGTAGGTCTAGCATACATTGTACTTAACACATTGAAAGCGGGGTCCTTTAACACTTTTGTTGCTAAGGACGTCTTAAGACGTCCAAGATCCACTCGCGGTTAGCGCAGGACGTCCTAGGACGTCCTCATGTAAGGTTAAGTTTATGGAGCCAGTATATTCTGCGCTTTCCTCGTAGGGAGTTGAAACTACGTCAGCCCTTGGGGGACGTATCTGAACTTTTCTGAATTATTTCATCGTATCTGAACTTCAATTACCATAAGGAATGTAAATTGACAGTTAAATTATTTAGCCATATAGCAGTGCTTAAATAGACTTTTAGCAGTCAATGTGTTAATTAACGTACCTAGTGCCACAGATTCGCAGGCAGCGCTTTACGTTATACTATGTT
Organism: Neoaliturus tenellus; assembly: GCA_030545055.2. Taxonomy (NCBI): domain Eukaryota; kingdom Metazoa; phylum Arthropoda; class Insecta; order Hemiptera; family Cicadellidae; genus Neoaliturus; species Neoaliturus tenellus. Next base: position 35,161,728 of record CM061536.1, on the reverse strand, counting down.
GTCCCACCTGAAACATATTCTATTCTGGAATGTGAGCTTAGCCATTTACTGGTAGAATGGCATTTTGTCAATTAGCCAAAACAAAGAGTTAAAAAAAAGTTTATTGGCTGTAGGTTGAATCAATAGTTGATGACATTTAGTTTAAGTTATTTAAAACTTATGTATTTACAATGATCACATTGCATCAATATTTTGACATGTGATACTGCCAGTCCTATTGTACCAGTCCTATGCTCAGTTTGGTGTAACTTTATTGTGCATCAACACTTACTTATTTTATATAAACTTACATTTTGTAAGTGAAAATAGAACCCATTTATGTAAACTCCATTTTGAGAATACTTTATTTAATCACAGTAAACAAGATTACAGAACATATGATCAGCTGATAAATAATGGTAGTAATATTAATCTATGTTACAAAAGACAGATTGTTAGTAAATATATGACAAACTTATAGTAGTGATTTTCCCCATTCCACCATTTTTGTTGGGGTGGGGAGTGAAAAAAGTGATAGGCTAAGTTATTGTCGGGAGATGACTTGTTGGTTACTGAGGGGGTTGGGGGGCGAGGGGAAATTTACATCCGAAACCTACCGGTCATTTAGCTAACTAAGGTATAAAAACAAACTTAGATTGTACTATTCTACATGAAAAAGTTTGGCTAAAATATGTAAACAATTATTTTTGTTGACAAACCAGCTAGCTCAATTCAATGTAGAGAAAGACAGCTGACTGCAAAACAAAAGAAAACATCGTAGGGATGCTGTATGTTATTGGTTTTGTTGATAGCTTAACATATGATGGAATAAAAAAAAAACCAAAAACAAAAAGCAAATTGTCTTGGCCAATGGCATGCTTCAGTTTCCCCCTCACCCCGCAACCCCCTCATTGGCCAACAAGTCATCTCCGGACAGTAGTGTTATTTACAGTGGCTGTAGGTGGCACATGCCACATCCGAAATTTACATCCGAAACCTACCGGTCATTTAGCTAACTAAGGTATAAAAACAAACTTAGATTGTACTATTCTACATGAAAAAGTTTGGCTAAAATATGTAAACAATTATTTTTGTTGACAAACCAGCTAGCTCAATTCAATGTAGAGAAAGACAGCTGACTGCAAAACAAAAGAAAACATCGTAGGGATGCTGTATGTTATTGGTTTTGTTGATAGCTTAACATATGATGGAATAAAAAAAAAACCAAAAACAAAAAGCAAATTGTCTTGGCCAATGGCATGCTTCAGTTTCCCCCTCACCCCGCAACCCCCTCATTGGCCAACAAGTCATCTCCAGACAGTAGTGTTATTTACAGTGGCTGTAGGTGGCACATGTTTATAGCATGGTGACATGTTTATAAGTTAGGTTGTATTCATTAACATTTTCTTTTATTCACTTGTCCTAAATGGTTTTATTTTTAATTCATGTAGAGTCAGCATAGGCCTAGTTGGCGAAACTTCGTTATCCGTCTCCACCGTTATTAACTTATCGAGGTGGTAATTTTGATATTGCGATAATATTGCTATTATATCGATGATACAATTACACGATGCGATTACGATTTTATCACCTGTTTTAGTTTTTCATTCTAATATAATGGAATAAACCTTTTGGCAGTAAAACAAATGCCGTATATATTCAAACAAGTAACTGAAAATAACAACAGAAAAATAAAAATTGTAGCTAATGTAACCTGTAACAAAGAACAACACAAAATAAACTAACCAAGTTTGTTGTGTAGCTGTATCTAAATTCAAATTGTGAGAAGAAGCAGACTTCGTTAGATCTAAAATGGCGTCACACAAATGCTGCCAAATACAAATCAGAAAGGTATTTTATTATTTATTTTATTTATTTTGTATTTTAGTTATTTATTTTTTTATTTTTTTCTGTTGTATTGAGGGAATATGCATTTTAAATGTTTCCAAACACCATTGATTTTGTTGTTATAAACATCACTGTCAATTAAAGTGACGGAGGTTTACGGTTACACTGTTAGGTTAGATTATTATTGTGATACATATCTTTTCTCAGTATTGTTGTTGATTCAATTGTTTTCATCGCTCAATTTCAATCGCAATATCGAAATTTCCACATCGATAATAACGGTGGAGACGGATAACGAAGTTTCGCCCACAAGACTTAGGAATGTAATCAAACCAGTGCAGCACAGGCTTAAACTTTTTCATTTATCTCCTCAATACTGTATATGGGACTAACAATTTATAAAAATATACCTTATGCAATAAAAAAGGATTGATACATTTCCTAAATTTAAGAGGAAGTTGAAAGAATGGTTATTGGATAAGACTTTTTTAGTTAAAGAATATTTTTAAGCTGTGTAAATTGCAAATATTAAACTATCAGATAATAAACTTTTGGATTTAGATTTTCATTTTAAAATATCTGGAGGAATCACATGTCAAAATATTGATGCAATGTGATCATTGTAAATAAATAAACTAGACTAAATGTCATCAACTATCGATTCAATCTATAGGCTACTTTAATAACAACTTTAGACAATCACAATAACTTTAATTAATACTTACCCCTATTTTTGTTTAGTTTTTTATTCCCATATTTAGGCTGACAATCAAAAACAAGTATAACCTTAATCTATATCAATAAACCCAAAACATTACTAATCATAATAACAACAATTTTCATAAAATACCGGTAACGTATGTAGAGTAGCCTATATAAGAACAATTACCAATGCAGGGTCTATCATACTTAAATGGAATCTTCTCATTTAACCCTTCCCGGGCTATAAACGAATATATCCGTCAAACTTCATTTCTGGTCCAGGCTGAAAACGGATATATCTGTCTGAACAAATTTTTTTTCTGGGATAAAGACGGATATATCTGTCCAGAAATACGAAAAACATGTTGTACATACTACGATAATAAACATCATATTGACATATAGATGGGCATTTCGGTTTTTATAATTGACAAGATTTGTCTCGTGACTTTTTCAGCTTTTTCATGCCTAAGTTAATTAATACATGTGTAGCGCGAAAATGTCAGTTTCGTGGAACCTTATAGCGAGTGTTTGTTTATGTTTTTGTAATGACGCACTATGAGATTTATTTCAAAAAATTTTAAGGTTTTTGAAGAAGTAAATGGTATAGCGGAAAATGGCTCCTTCAGGAGAGTAGACATTTTAGCTATTGAAAAGAACAGACAGAAAGCCTTCATAATTGACCCAACAATCAGGTATGAAACAGGAGAAGAGCAACCGGAAAATGTTATAAGGAGTAAACAGACATATATATGTTCCAACCATAAACTACTTCAAAGAAAAATACCAGTGCAAATCAATTAATTGAAGTGATAGGTTTATTCATTGGTTGTCGTGGAACATTATCAAAATTTTCTGTGACTTTGCATATAAATTTAAATTAAAAAAGAAAACCCTATTGGAAATGTCTACAACCACAGTAAAATTGTCAATTGCAATATTAAGGAACGATTTATATACCCGAAGTTTTGAAGAAAATTGAAAATATGTGTAAATTTAAGAGATATTTAGTAATTTAATTATTTATTTCAGTATTTAAGAAAATTTGTAATAGCAACCTTGTACAAGCAACTTCAATAGAAGAAGGCGTTAATTTATTTTAATAAATTATCTTTATATAGGGGCCTATTCCTTATGACCCAAATTTTTCTGAACAACATTTTACTGTTTTTTCCTTATTATTCATCACTGATGGATCAATAAGATCTTGTGAATTGAATGTTGGTATGTTTTTGGGTCAGTACATACAAGAAATTAATGTACAAAGCTTTACTCCTGTATGATTTTTATTAATCAGATCAAATGCATTCTCTGCTGGTTATAGTATTATTGAACTATAAACTGAAACTATACCAATTGGCTGGGGAGCTGAGTTCTTATAGTGCTCGCCTTTGAATCCAAAGTTTGCCGGTTCGATCCTGAAAAAAGTTGGTAGCTTTTTAAAGGTTCGATTCTGGACCCAGCTGCCATTTGTCATTGGGCTATTAATTAATGATGCTTCTAACAACTGGAGGATGTTAGATAGTAACAAGACTGGGGTTTGGATTGTTCCCCGTCAAAATGTAAAAAAAATGCCACTAGTGTATATATACCCAAAATAATAAAAAACAAAAAAATAAATGATAAATCAACTGTGACTCAGTAAGGCAAAATAAAATATTTTATACTCCTTGATATTGTTGATCAATATATTATTTGAATGTACCGGTACAGTACTTCGAATATGAGGATTTTAAATAACCATGACAGTATGTAAACATTAAATTATTAAATAAAATTAACTTCAGGAAATTATTGTTTATTAAAAAGTGTACAAAACTTAGAACCTTATTATTATAAATTAAGATAGGCCTAGGCCTACTAACTTAAAGATGTAAACTAAATCAAAACGTTTTGCATGTTTAGACAATGAGTTTATTGTGATCAAGTAGTTATAGGCCACACCATTAAGGCTGATTTACACGCTGCCAGTGGCTGGCATGCCAGTTATGATTTGTTTGTTTACATAAAGATACTATTCTTAAAGCAATTGGTATTTTATGTAAACATTGTCCATTTTTAACAGTCCATTTTAATAGTTTTTAATGATCAGAGCTTTATTTAATTTAATGAAATTTAAGTTATAATCTACAAAAACTATTAAGTTTAAAAAATATCAATAGTGAATCGTATTTTTGCAGGAAACCATATTAGAAGATGGCTGCACTGGATCTTTCGCTGGCCAACAATACTTCACTTGTCCTCCAGGAACTGGGAAGTTTGTCACAGTAAACGAACTACAACTCGCCTCACGCCACAGCCCCACCCCTCCCACCCCTCCCGTCCCCCCCTCCCTGATGGTCTCTCGCCACTCAGCCACACAAACTTGGGCAGACGACAAACCAATGCGTTCCAACAACAGCGACCCACAGAACGGAAAAAATGGTTAGTTAGGACTACGTTACCAAATTTTTATGCTCTGCCAACTTAACATTTTTTGTCAGTTGGTTTTTTAAGCCATAGCGATAACAAAGTTGTTGGTTGATAGGGGTAAGTGACGGGTTTATTTATTGACAGTGTTAAACTTGTGAGAGCTTTTCTAGATGAGTGTCTGGTAATAAATTTAGTATAAAAGTTTCTATTCATTTGCAACGTAAATCTATTTGATTGGCTTGTATGAATGAGATCATTTCTTCAATTGTTGTTTTCAATACCCATGAGAAGTTAATGTAAAATTAAATTTTGTCTAAAGATGAAAATAAAACTAGATAAGGGGCCGTCCATAAATTACGTCATCGCTTTTTGGCCATTTTTGGACCCCCCCTCCCTAAAATCATCCTACCATCATAATTTGTCTGGCCCCCCCTCCCTCTTCGAAAAATGACGTAATTTTCAAAAACCTGGGTTTTAAGTAAAAATAATGCTTTTTAAACGCTACCTGATAAACTAAAAAAAATCGACCAATCAAATTTGAATTTACCTTCAGAAATAAAGCCAAAATGACTTTCTCAATGGAAAAATAAACTATGAAACAACGCCTAAAATAGTCTAATGTATTTTATAGATGATTATTTTATAATAGTTGAGTCGTGTTAGAAATTATCTTTGTTTTACTGTCAAAATTTGATATAAAACATCATAATTTTAAGTGACATCATATCACAGTCGACCCCCCCCCCCCTTGCACATCACCCTACCGTCATTTTCAATCTGGACCCTCCCCTCCCTATTTTCAGATGACGTAATTTATGGACGACCCCTAAGCTATGAAAAAAAAACATTGAAATACTTTATAAAATGTTTGGTTTAAGCCATTTTCAACGGATTCAACCTTATGTTGAATAGGCTAAATATTGTTAACAACAATTAGGTTATAATTCAGGAACTTGTATACAGTTTCATAAACAATCTATCTTCTTATTTCTGTAAGGGTTTCGTCTGTTACGTCCCTTTTTCTTTCGACCTACTGAACCGATTTTTAAGATTAAGGTGTCATTTTAAAGCTTAGGATATCCCGCAGTGACGAATCGTAATTGAAAAGGTTATATCGTTTCGGGCTTCGCCCCCCTCGCCTTTGATTTATTTCTAGAGGGCGCTTTAAAATGTTGACCAACTTTTTTTGCAAGTTCTTTAATATGAATTGTAATTTAACAGCTGATTACCTTCAGATGAATTTTAAAAGCCAGATAGTAAATAAAAATAGATCTCACTTCATAATCAACATTCACGTACTGTAGGTGAGTTTCACCCATACAGATTCATAAAATGCGCAATTTGCGCACGGGCCGCCTCGTATATTTTATTATTAAAGAAACCTGTATTAAGTAGAAGTTTCAGAGAGACAAAATCATGCCATATTTTGCTGAGATCATTTTGAGAGCAATCTCCATTTACTATCTCTTTGGGCTGCAGCTTAAAATATATAACAGCATGTTTTTTAATAACTGTTTGTTTGAATCAATATAACAATTACTTAACAGTGGGCAAGTCAAGAGTGTGCTTATTTATTTATTTATTTATTCAAAATACATCACATTACATCAATGAATTGACAGGTGATAAGTCAAAATATCTTAAAGCTATTGTTAATTGTATAGATAAAAAATAGTTGTAATAATAAATTCATGAACAAAATGTTTTTCTTCTTCTACAACAGTTAAAAATAATAATTACAGTAATTGGACATTTTACTGGCCTTCCAAAAATTCTTCTAAAGAAAAATAAGCCTTCTCCAGTAGCCACTCTTTTAAATGTTTTTTGAATTTGGAGAGAGTATCAATATTTTTTATAGAAATTGGTAATTTATTGTATATTTTAGGGCCCATGTACTGAGGAGACAAATGGAATAATTTGAGTCTGTGTTGTGCTGGTTTCAGTGAATTTTTAAACCTAGTGTGATAAGTATGGGTTTGTTGGTTAAGCATGAATGTGTCAAAACTTTCTTTTACCATTAGAGCTATCTGATAAATATATGAGCTGTAAAAGGTACAAGGATTTTAAATTTTGGTAAAAATTGGCTTGCAATTAGTAATTTGAGGAACTTTTGCTATAATTCTTAAAACTCTTTTTTGTAAAATGAAAATCTTTTTGGCTTGACTAGCTGAGCCCCAAACAATTAGTCCATAATTCATGATTGAAGAAAAATATGCATGATAGACGGAAATTTGAGTTTCTAGATTTGTGGTATCTCTGATTACACGAAGGACGAAGGTAGCTGAGTTTAAGCGCTTGGATATGGTTTCTACGTGTGAATTCCAATTTAAATGTGAATCGATTTTTATTCCTAGATAGTCAACAGTATTTTGGGTATTAAAGGACGAAGTGCTTAGGTTAGAGATAAATTTATTGTCCGAAAAAGAGGCTGAAAATTCAATCATTTGTGTTTTTGACACATTGTGCTTGTTGTTACAGATGGCCTCAGCGTGCCTCTAAAGCCCGGGGACCAGGTGGTGTGGGTGAACGACACTGGACAGGACCGAGGCGTCGTCCGCTGGCTGCAGTGGTCGGACGACGGACAGCTCAAAGTTGGAGTCTTATTTGTGAGTAGTTTGTCATTAGTTTGTTTCATGTGTGCTTTTTTATCGTCCTATTTTAATGTAGTGTAGACTCTTCATACAATATTCTAAGGTCCGACACACTTATAATTGGACAATTCCTTGGTGGCAATATCTCTCATCAGTGTGTTTTATTTTTATTTTTCGATTTGTGCATATTTTTTGTTATAAATAAATACAGGTGAATTTCCTTTTAAAAAATATTCATAGTTCAGTCTAATATATAGATTGCACATAATAGTTATTTTCAATTGTAGAGCTACTAGAAAAAAATATATCGGTGTGAATTGTTGGAACATTGAAAGTTATAAAACAGTTGTCAAAATCCCTACGTTTAGAAGGATAATAAAATTAACTAGTGTGTACATTGCTTAAAATTGAGAATTTTTCATTTTGTAAATATAATTTAATGTCATAAAAGTATTTTTTTGACCAATCCAATATTGTGATTATCAGTAACCACAAAACTACACCTAGGCCTATTTACACCTGTGTCGTAACAGATGTTTCAAATGCTCAATTCCTTCCCAATTTATTTTAATGGAAAAATTTCAATGGCGGATAGCACCTTTAATCTAAGCTTGATTCTCATCACTTTTTGTCGGAAACAAATATGGACCAAACCCCTATCCAACAACACTGCAAACTTGAACATCGGTTGAAAATTGTAGGAGAAGTTCCATTTCCAAAAAAAAAAAATAAATAAATAAAAACCTTAACGCATTAAATAAGTAAGTATAGATACCTACCGCACCAGACAGAACTGAATAAAAAATGTTTTAAGAGCCTATTGAAAAAAAATCAGGTAATTTTTCTTTAGCTCTTTCTTGATTTAATAAGTAACCGTAAAATAGCAATATTGTGTTGAATAACATTTTTGATGAAATCGAATAGAGGTGGGGAAATAATTATTAAGGTATTCACATTAACCTATACATAATCATTTATTAAACACAATATTCGAGTCATAAAAATCGAATGGCACTATATTGGAACAGACTTAAAATTTTCAGAAAAATATACCTTGACATAAAGAACCCCTGAGAAATGTAAAATTTATATCCATGAATAACTCAAAGCAATGACAGAACAAAATGTTGATGTGTTATTACATTACTTGCATGTATTATCGTATGGAAGTTATTGCTCTAAGTCAGTTTTCCTAAATCAACTTAAAGATTTTTAATGTGTAATATTTTACAAGTTCATTTGAGTGATATTCATCTGGATTCTCTCTTCGCAGGAGGAACTGCTGCACAGGCTTGAGAATGAGGAGCAGAGAGTGGTGGCCATACCAGCACTGGAACTTGTCAAAGCCGATGACTTTTACGGGACCAGCTCCGGTGAGTAAAGAGCACCCACCAGTAGGCTACTGATGTTGACTGAAAATATTTTTGGTATAATTTTGATAAACACTTTGGGTGCGGGTAGATCACCGAGGACCGGCCGTGAGATGCGCACAGGATCACCTCACTCTTATCACAAATTAGTTACTCTATTATCTACTCTTATCACACTATCACTCTTATTACAAACTAGATAATACTCTATTATCTAGAGTATTATCTAGTTAGTGATAAGAGTGGGGTGCTTGGCCAGCCCAAGTACAATTTTAATCAGTTTCATTCAGTTTTATTAATTTTATCATTATGACAACTTTTAATTTTAATGACTGGGACAACTTTTTATTGAATCATTTGACAAACCACAATGTAATAATACATTGGACTATGTGGTAGTTGCATACTTATGGACCTGATGAAGTTCTAAGGAACGAAACATGTCGTCTTTGATAACCAGTGGTTTTACAAGGTAATGTTATTTAATTATTAATATATTCCAATCCAGGGTCACAATGAATACTAGAGACAATGTAAATAAGCACTATTTGTATACTGCAGGCCTACATAAAAGTTAAGATATATTTGAACATGAATATGACTTTTCATCTCAAATTTCTTTGTATTAGGTTATATTGATAATTATTATATATTGACGAATTTAGGTCAAAGTCTTACGAAGTGTATGAAGAAGTAATGGCAATGGCAGATAATGACTCAATTCGTCGAAGTGACATAATTGTCTTGGACAGAGCTAAAAATAAAGGATACATAATTGATCCGACAGTTCGCTTTGAAATTGCCGAAAATCAGGCGGAAGATATGCATACGGAGAAGAGTAAAATATACTGTCAAACGATTAATTTTTACAAAAGGAATTATAAAATTGAAAACTTTGAAATTTTTGGTTTATTGATTGGATCAAGAGGCACAATACCAAATTTTGTGATGAACTTTTGGAAACAATTTAAATTAGATCAGAAGAAATTATATCTGGTTGCAGTGACAGCTGTCAAACACTCAGCAATAATTTTAAGACATCATCTATACAGTTAAAATTGATTTGTATTTGTATTCTTTGTTTAAAGCAACCTACGATGGTAGGAAGATTGTTAATTTATTTTAAATAAATTATCTATATATATATATATATATATATATATATATATATATATATATATATATATATATATATATATATATATATATATATATATATAATACAAGGAGTGTCTATGGCCATGTAATTTCCATCAATTTCAAAATTTAGCTGGTAGTTTTTGCTTAAATTTTTCATTTGAGTGTGATTTTGCCACCAAAATAGGTTTAGAAACAGCCTTAACCTCAGGAAGAATCAAATTTTGTCTAAAATTAAGTTTTAAAATGTAATTTTTAACAATAGTCTTATGATTTGCCATCAAAACAACAAAATAATATCGAAAAGTAAAAAAAAAAATTCCCCCGTCGCAGCAGACCTGCGTACTCAGCGAATTTCCAAATTAGTAGTTTTAATTATGACCAGAAAAACCTGTCAACCAAATATCATCACAAGCTCATAAGTAGGGGAATAAATGTCTATTCTCCTTATGATAAATGTAGGGAAAGAGTATGCAGGTATGCTGCCATGGGGAACACTAAAAGTAGGTTTTTAGCATAAAAAAATTATTTCAACCATATGAAGCCATATACTAACTTTCATCAATATCTGTCCATTGCTAACGGAGTTTGCCTATTCTCCATATGATTAACATGGGAAAAGAGTATGCAGGTTTGCTGCCATGATAAGCACAAAAACCAAGATTTTTTACCACAAATGGATGAATCTCAACCAAATGAAGCTGAATGCCAAGTTTCATCCAAAAACATTGGTTAATAAGTGAAATATTAACACATCCTTATTCTCCATAAGATTAACATTGGAGCCTCAAAATACAACGTACTGCCTTTAGACTTTTTAATATCTCAGTAACCAATAGAGATAGAGCAAAGCTTCAAAATACTAAATTGTGTATTTTTTTGAGCTAAATCCAATGGTCAAAATAAAAATTTTAAAATTTTAAAAATTACATATGAAAAATGCAAAAAACCCATTTTCGGGGTACAAAACCCCCCAAAACTACCCCTTCCGATAGGTCGATATGTCTGGTTTACGAACTCATCCGAATAAACGTAGGATTACACATCTCTACCAAATTTGGTGTCGATCGGACCATTTTTACAAGAGTTATCGTGTCTAGGAACACATACATATATATATATATATATATATATATATATAAATTTTAATGACTATTATTTTTGTTCTCTGGGCACCTAAAAACGAAAAAGTAACATGGTCCCGGGCTTAGGTCTTACCATGAGACCTACGGTAATAGCTTATTCCCTATGGGAAATTCGCTAAAATAAATAAATAAAAAAATAAGGAATGCTATTTTAAGCATAGGTTTTGAAACAGCAGCTGTCACCTTTGTCAGGCTTTGGCGTAGACGTCAAAGCTGATTACCATGATACTGTAACAAAAGTGGATTAAAACCAACAAGCTAGGCTTAACCCGGGTACTATTATCTACACCAGGCATCCTCACTACGCGGACCTTGCAATGATTTCTCGCGGGCCTTGGACTGTTAGGAATTAAAACAAAATTTAAGAGTTATGAAAAATATGTTGTGAAAAAAAATTACAAAATAATTTTTACACATATATTATATTTTCTAATTAAGTGTAATAAAAATCCGTCAATGTTTCTCTAAACCCTAACCTAAAACCTTTTACTAAGATGACTTCAGGTAGCTTAAAAACAATTTTTTTAGGTTTTTACTTTTCAAAAGTTTTTTGGGGTAGGGCCCCTGTACCTCCCTTTCCTTTGAGGGTATTCCATACTCCCCAAACCTCGCGGATGTGAACCCCCACCAATCACGAACTATGTACCACTGTTTGTGGCCCTGAAGAAAATTTGATTCAACCGATTGGCTCTTACGAATTCCTAATGAGGATCCCTGATCTACACTAACATCAAGCCATCTAATGATGCAGGGTAACCACAACGGGAACTTTTATTTTTATGTAGATTTTATGTTTATATTGATGTCTTTGTTCTTAACAGAAATAAAGCAAATATTTCTTAGTCTTATAAGTTATCAGAAAATCAAGTGTACAACCGCCAAACGCATGACTACCCACCTGAGATTTATTTGTATTTACACATATGTGTTGAGTGAGTCGCCTAATTTTGTTATCAGTACTAAAACATACTCTCTTGCTTGTATAGTTTAATCTTATCACTAGAGAACAAGTTGAAATGTGAGAATGAGAGTAACAGAGGTATATCTTTAAATTAAATAGATATTGGGTATATTTTCAAGTTTAAAATACACTTTATTTACACTTTCACACTTTATTCTCTTTAATGTAATTTCTTTAACACAAGTAACTGTTTATTAAAAGATGAGATGATTACATGGAAACAATCCAAGAAATATTGGCGACTTGAAGAAGATATAGATGAAGGTACCATCTTATCATAGTATTACGTAAGCTGATGTGACGAGTGAATCAATTAGCTGATTCATTATACGCTAGCAATAGAATGTTAAAAGTGATACCGGTATGCTTATGAAAATTTTTTATCCACTTCCAAAATAAAATTTTTTCACAGTTTTGAGGTTCTATTTAGTGATACATTGTAAAATCATTAGCCCACTCTATTTTATGTTTAATTTAAGTAAAAAATGTTTAAACTGTTAGTAGTTGGAGTTTAGTTAAATTATGAACTAAAATATGTTTGCTCGTTCAATATTTTGAAAAGCTAAGTTTTCCAAATACTAACACAAGTTTAAAATAATTGTTTGCCAATGTTTACTTTCAATTTAGTTTACCTACCCCATCTCTAAATAACTGATAGATAGAAGCTATATGTGATCCTGGAAAGAAATTTCGCAAAGATATAGAAGTGTAATTCATTCTATCTTCATGCCAGTTAATGTTCAGTGAATGTGAATATAAAATTCAAACCTATTTCTGAGTTTTCCTTAGCTATCTTGATTTGGAAAGAAATGACGGATTATTGTGTTTATTTTCAAACAGTCCTAATGTGTCTATTGTAACATGCGGTTTTAGGGTTTAAAAGTAACATGTCGTAAAGTAGACCGTCATTCACTGAATGACCATCGTCACGATGATTGCGAATAGCCTTGACTTTTCGATTTAACGGGATAAAATGGACATCGCACTATATGGGACCAGCGATGTTGAAACTCATCATCGCTTAAGAAAACTAAGATATTTAATTAATGAAGAAATGATATATCCTCCAATAACCCCAAGTTGGAGAAGTTAACCCCATCAGATCAGTTACACGAGGAGTTCACGGGTGCTAGGCTAAATTGCCGGTCTTTCATTTGATATCACAATAGAGTACTTAATGCACAATCGAATTGTGCCAGGCTAACTCGCCAGTTCTTTATTTGATAATAAAGTACGTTACCGTACGCAATACACGATACAATGTGCTAGATAAACTCAGCGGTCTTTGATTTGGTAACAAAGTGTGGTATTTTATGTAATTAACAATACAACAGTGTCAGGCTAACTTGTCGGTCTTCAATTTGATAATAAAATACCATATAGGTACATAATTAATTAGTACATAATGACTATGACTATGACTACGACTAATTAACAATACAGCAGTGTCATGCTAACTTGCTTGTCTTTGATTTGGTAATATGACTAAGAAAAATAATAAGAAAATAATAAGAAAAATAAGAATAATACTTTATAAATCAATAAATTTAAATTAGAAAAGTAAATAAATAACACTACAACTAACAGTGCCAGGCTAAATCACTGATCTTTAATAATCTCGTGTTCATTCAATTAAATTTTTGGTACTCGTGGGTAGGAATAATAATAATAAATTTATTCCTCTGACAAAGTTTCACAATGTATGGGAAGTTACAAAACAAATTTCAAGTTTTTGCACTTATTGACAATTTTTCAAATTTTCATTTAATTACAATTTCATCTACTCATTTTCAGAATGAAATGACTGGGGTCAACTGAGCCTTGTGGTTTTGTTAACCTGCTGTGCAGCATCGTGTCGTGGCGGTTTTCGTAATTAATTTGTTGCCGGCGGCGCTCCAGTGACAAATCCTCCCTTGGTGACTGAGCTTTGGCCGCGCAATTAACTTTAGATGCTGAATGTTAATCTTTTAATTTTATTAAAACTACATAATACCGTTCATAACCGTTTCATTATAACCGTTACATTATATTTAAAATTAGGATTAAGTTAAGTCCTAAGGCAAGAACTTTCAGGGTAGTCACATTGGTTCATTTTTCAGGTTAGAGGCTTAACGGAGTCAAAGTGTTTGTAATTTATAACACAGAATTATTACAAAATACTCTTAATACCTTTTATCTTCCTGTGTCTTGGTTTGTTTCTAGTATGTATCAATTGAAGCCAATTCATTCATTCGTTCATGAGTTTTTTGCGCTCCCCATTTGCGTTTCAGAGTTCAACCCAGTTCAGAAAACTGATAAACTTCTATAGCCTGCAAACAAGCTCTTCTTCAGGAAGGAAAGCACCCTTCTGCAGTCCGCCAAGGGCCCTCTCTGGCCTCCTGGAGTTCCTCCTGGAGTTGCAGTCAAACAGCAAGTGATCTGCAGTTTCTTCGGACTACCCAGACTTCCTCCATACCGGTCACCATTGTAGAGACCCACACACAGCAGAAGCTTGCTCTAAGGACAGTGTCCTGTGACCAGGCCTGTTGAAGCCGATTATCCTATAACAAATTAATATAAAATTCCTTCAATCATATGTTCCAGAGAGCAAGAGGACCAAGACTCGGACCAAGAGTGAGAGTGGCAGCAGTGGCTCGAGACAGGCCGACGTTGGCAACACTGTGAAGCTCCGACGCAGCGATTCTTTCCGCTGGACGACTCCGCAGGACGATTCTCGACTGTCCGACTGCGGGGAGAACTGCATGGTGCTGAATGGCAAGGCAAGGGGACAGAGCTCCAACGATCTTATCAAACTGGCCTCGTCCTCCCCGTCCCCCGCCAGCAATCCTGATGGTGAGTGAAAATTCCAATGTGTATGTGACAGTGAGGTATCGTGAAGGCATCGTTGGAAACCAGAGGTGACGGCTCATGAGTGTGCGTGTAAAGTATATGCCTGGAATTGAACTGGGAGACAGCCGGCTTGTGAGACTAGAGTTCTGCTACTGAGCTACTCCTTCCACAATGAGAATAGCGAATTTGCGTGACAGTTACACTTTGGTCAAACTAAAAGGTATCACTGTTTTTCATTAATTTAAAATTAATTTTATACATTTTCTTATCCTGGTATTTCAATTTTTGTATGCACTTTAGTGTATATTTAAAATATCTGTAAAATTCTAAACAACTTTAAAAAATGCATGTATGTACACAAATCTGGAAATGGCTCAAACGATATTCTTAAAATTTTCAAATAAATTAATTCTGGGATAACAATAATAATTATATAGGGCTCCAAAATTGTTAATTTGAATGGAATTTAAATGCGGGATTTTAAATGCATGGAATTTAAATGACTTCACTGCATTTAAAGACAAAAGAAATAGTAACATTTTAAATCAGCTGTAAACCGTAGAAGTAGAATGCTCGTGTTATAGATTCAGCATGTGCATTCTAAGAGAGGAGTGAGCGACACAAAGAAGCTCATCGTTGAGGCGAGTAAGCAAAATGAACGTCTTAAAAGCAAGTCTTTTGGACTTGGCATCGGTTTAGTCTATTACTGATATTATTACTTGAAGGATTTTATAAGTTTACCAAACAAATGCTTGGACTCAAGGTAGGACTACTATCCTTCTAAAAGAACAACCCAAATTTATAAAAGAAAGCTTTAAAAAATTTAATAAAAAAATGTTTTTATTTTTTCATTTTTTGTGTATTATTTTCTGAACCAAATCTATACTTATTTAATACGCTAAGGGTTTTTTTGTCTTGAGGACTCCTCCTACAATTTTCAACCGATTTTCAAGTTTTTGGTGTCGTTGGATAGGGCTTGGTCTGTAGTTGTTTCCGCCAAAAATTGATGAGAATCGGACTGAAAATAAAAGCGCTATCCACCATTGAAATCTCAAAATTTCCCATATAAATAACATTGGGACTGAATAAAGCATTTGAAACATCTGTTAATAATCAGCTGTAAATACTTGTAGTTATTGGCGATTGAAGATATTCACATTATTGGATTGGTCGGATGTCATTGATTTAGAGCTAAAGTAACATTTGTACTGTATTTAAATAAATTGCTCGATTTCGAGCAACACGTATACTAGTTAAACTAATTCACATATCATGAAAAATCTAGGGTTATGAGTATGAGTTACTTATTGCCCTGGCTCCACAAATTTCAGTTGAATTTTAGCCTTGTAGACCAGCCTCTTCCATTTTGCACTGTCTTCAGCCATATTTATGTCTTGCACCCATTGTCCAAACGTCTTTCATTGTTTGGTCAGTCCATCTTAATTTTGGCCTACTCATTGGACGCTTTCCTCTTGGTGTGGCTCTGCATACTTTAAGCAATCTGTTTCTGTTTCTGTTTCCTTCTGTCTCTTCTTACTAGGCTACATGATAAAGTGAATTAAGTGATTTTATTTTATTAAATGGACTGAATATGTTTTGATACTTGCAACACAATAATCAAATTGTATTACTGCAATTGTAAATAAATAAATAAAATAAATAAATAAATGTAATATCCATTTTAACTTTCTTACTTTCACTACTGCAATAATATCAGGGTTGGTGTAGAATAATCTTGGTTCTTGATTTTTTCTTATTCTCCTTATATTGCCCTCTTGCACAGGTCCGAAGATTTTTCTTAAAATTTTGTTAAAAAAAAAAACAAACAAAAAAGACGTTTTTCATCTTTCTTGGACTTATTTTTCAGTTCCATATAACAGCACAGATTGGATGATGGTCTTTTCTTATTGGATTTTCGTTTTATGAGAAAATAGTTTAGATGATATTAACTTCTTGCAGGCTCCTAGATATTTATTGGCATTCGATAAATTTTCGAGTATCTCATCTTCTGAGTGTTTACTACTTACAGTCACTCCGAAATAGTTGAAACTGTCTGTACAATGTACAGCAAAAGTATGAGTTAATAAACATAAAATATTCATGGGTTTGGTAATTACTCTGTGTAGTAATTAGATATTTTTTATGACAGATTTAGTCAAAGAAATTATCGTTTCCAAGTTATAATTCAGAGCAAAGGAGAAATTATCAGTTCATTTCCTCGTACTCTATTTTACTTTTTTCTTCCTCCCAATTAGTTATTCATTTTCCTACTATGTAAAATAATGTTCATAAAATTTAAACTATTTAGGCCCTATTTGATTTATTTAAATCGTAAAATTTTAAGAATGCAAAGACTTAAAATTCTAAATTTTATTTGAAAGTTTTAATTTTTTTGCCTTTTTTAGTATTTTGAAATAAATAGTAAAAGAAATTATCTTTTAGGTTTTAACATATCATCACTAATCAAATTACATAATAGTGCTTAATTAGTTTGTAATTTGCTTTACTTAGTTGCTACTTTACATGAATTAAATTATAATAATAACAACTTATTTACTCTAAATACATCACCAGGTTCCTCAAACTTATAAGTACATGTATCATTTACAATAAAAATTTTAATTGAATAATATATTTACTTTCTAAGTATGCCTTTGAACTCCAGAAAATTGTTCTATCTTAAAAATAAAAAGTATGTAAAGCCGAGGGAGGCCTTGGAGGGAGTAGGAAGAATGTGATTGCCGATGACAAATCGCATGCCGCGACTGGTGGGCAGTAGACACAGCGAGGCTATTTGTGTGCCTACGGGAATAGCTGCTGCCGGCTGTTCTGGCAGTCGGCTACCGCCACCTTCGCGGTAAATACACTCCCGTCCCGCACGTTGCGTCCAACCCAACGCCTTCACTGGTTTTAGTGTTTTTTGTGAATTTATTTTGCTGTTGCTTTACTCATTTCATAATTGATTATTTGTGTCATTACATTTTGTTTCAGTTCCATTTATTTACTTGCGTGAATATACTTTTCTGTTTTTTTTTAGTCTAATTAATTTTAGTGTTTTTATGTTTCATGTTGCTTTTCTCTCGCATATTAGTTTGCTTTATTATTTTGTTTTGTTAGTTTATAAAAAATTTTAAATGTATAAATATGTCATATGCTATTTAAAGTAATGTAGAAGCCAAAGTTTTATTTTAAAGTGGGTGTTCCAATGAACGGGTAATTAGTCTATTTTTGTCTAATGATCTTTATTAAAAAATAGATAAATAAATCGTTTATTTGACATTTTTCAAATTTTTATTGCAGTCACAAATTAACTGATCATCTGTTGGGTTGTTTAATTATTGTTGTTATTTAGATTGAAAGTATGTGTTTTTACTTAGTTGATTGAGCAAGAAAGTAAAAAATTCTAAATTTGAATGATATATTTAGTATATAACCTTGATAAACTGTAAAGAATTCTGAACTGTTTTTGTGATGTGTCAAAATAATATTAAAAGTAAAACTAGTAAATTAATCTTTGCTACAGCTTCTCAATGTATAAACTGTTTTAAAATTAATTAATATTTTCTCTAATAATACGATCATAAATTTGGTTGTGTACAAAAAAAATGAAGTTTTCCACTTCACGTAAAAAAAAGAATGGAAAAAGAATATTTGTGATCAGTTCTCGTTATTTATTTTTATTATTGTTTATGTTTGTTTTCATTCAAGAGCTGAAGTAAAAGTAATTGAAAAGATTAAAATATGAAATATACAAACATGGCCAAGGAGTTAATACTTGACAAATTAGACCTATCGCTTTTTTTATTTATGCATTGAAAATGTTTCTTTATGATTATTTGTTTGTATTTACAAAGTTTCGTAGCTAAGTTAAATTCAAGATTACAATTACAGTATTATTTAATCGAGTTACATAATATATATTTTATAGGCTAATTAAAGAGGTAATTTTGTAAATTATTAAAACGTACTGTAATTCTTTTATTCATTGAAATAATGAAATAAAATTACCTTGTCCAATTACAGTTGTCAAAAGACAGTGATTGGACAAGATAATTTTATTTCATTATAATTATATTCCAACCCAGTGTCACAATGAATACTATAATATTAATGGAAGTACTACTGTGTTACTCAAATAGCACAAAAAAATATTCCCATTCTTCAATTTTTATCTTTAGGTGAAAACTCAGTTATTATGTTTTAAATGAGATAAAATAAAAAAGTAGACATTTAGATATTGCATTTATAACGACTTAGGAAAAACTCGGATGTTTCTGTTATTGAAACTGAGATATTGTAAGGTTATTGACGTCGTAGTTTTATTGACCGTGCTTGAGCGAAGTTGGATGTTTGCCATTTTACTCGTGTTGATGGATGAGCCTAAACCCGCTGCCAAAACTGATTGTGCTCAGGTACTCCCTTACAGACAACCATTACGTTGTCTGCGAACTGCGATGAACTGATTTGCAGAACCAGCAAAAGCCCTTTTCTAGCTGATTAAATAAATCAATCAATCAATCTACAAATGTGCTAAATGTAGAGAGTTGGTTTGATTGTAATTAATTGTTAATCAAGGAAATTTTTATACATCCAACCAATAAAACACAAGGTTTAACAGATGCCTTAAATTAATCAAAAGTATAAAAATATTATTTACCAGAAATGTTAAAGAATGAAATTGTTATTTTAACATAACTTTTAGTGTGATTTGTTTGCTTATTGTACGATAAATATTGGTTTGTGACCCAATGGAAGCGTCCCTTCAAATCCAGTTGAAATAACTCAAAATACCAAGAATTATAAAAATACATTTCCAACGTCATCCCCTTTAAAGCATTTTATCATTATTTTCCGCTTTTGTAGGCTCATTCTTATTTTTACTCAATAAATGGTTCAGTTTTTGTTTTCTGGAGGTGGCCCTTCATAGCTGTGGAAGTTATAATCATTGTCATTTGATACACATATGAAAATAGTTTTTCTTCATACAATATACATTTACAAAAAAATATAAACATAAATATAATTGAAACACTTCTAATGCTTTGCCATTCTGCATTGTTTAACATTATAGTTTGAACAACTTGAGATTCACCAACAAACAATAACAATTGAATTGGATTTTAGTGCGATGGTTATCAGTGACCAGTGTTGGTCATAGTTTCAAGTTGTCAGGTTGGCCTCGTTGGTTTTGTGTTGTGCGGTTGGTAGCCATGATGATGGACAATATACCAGTGTTTGTGTTAGAGCATGAGGAGAGGTTAAGAGCAGCCAGGAAGCAACAACCGGACCCAGAACCTTACTACGGTACGTTAACGTTGGTATCTGGTAAAGTAGCTGGTAAATCAGTAAACAACTAAAACTTTTATTAATTTTCGTATTTTTGCTTTCTCACCTCTGGGTTAAGTTATTTAACATAAAAATCCTTGGGTTCATCGTACAAGATGTCTATATGAAAACTGTAAACATGAAAAAATTGGCATTTAACTGTTGCTACAGTAGAAGCCCTCTAGTCTGGCCTCGGATGGTTAGGCCGCCGATAACCCGGCCGCGGTATTCCGGAAATTAAATGTTCAGCCCTGGGCTTTCCCACAGAAAAAATAGACAAGAGTCAACCTGTCCCATGTTGTATCACTACAATATATCAGTTATATTGACGATTCCGATTTGGTTTCAGATGTCTTCTAAAACTTTGTGTTGGTGTTCTATTTTTAATCGTTATATTTTTGTTGGTTGTCGATGTAACACGGAAGTTAGGTCACAAGACAGATTCTGTTCCTTTAAAGTACATTTATACATTAGAGCCTTTGTTGACATAAGACCAGTTTATTGCTAGCGACCACTTGTCCGTTTCCGATCCTCATTTTGGCACTACAACGTCTGAGCAAATCATCCGATGGAAGATGATACATAGCATTGATTGGGCAAGTATGATACCCTTCATTGTTAAATACATCCTAATAGTTCGTTGTTGGAACACATGTCTACCACAGGTCTCTGTTTTTTTTCATTTTTTAATAAACCTCCTGTTAATCCTGCCATTTTGAAATCCAGCCCCAAAGTGGCCGGATTTGAGGGCTTCTAGTGTATTGCATTGCAGGTTTTTAAAGTTGAAAATGTTGAAATTTCAGTTAACCTTTTGGTTTTGACAGTTAACAACTTCTTTATTCATGTTGTAAGTGATGTTCAAACCCAAATTTGTACTTATATATGGTTTATTTTTTGTTTTGCTTTGCCAACATAGCAACTCTAATACTACATTTTGTCTAAGTCGAACCCTGGCGTGCAGATCGTAACAAGGCAGTAACACAGCGTCTGTGTGCTGTCACAATACTGTACTGTTTGTTTCTTCTGTAAGTTGAATCTAACAAAAATTACCTCTGAAACTCAAAATATTCCCAAGTCGAAGGATATGTAACTTGAGGAAAACTCGTAGCTCCTTGAATTTTGAGTTAGCAACAGTAAACCGTACATGGAAGCGGCTGCCTTAATGGCAATTGCGAGTCTGCTAGTTATGTGCATTTGTTAGAACAGAAGAATAAAATTCAGCATTGTTCTTTACCAACTATGCAAAATATCCATATGACGACTACATTTTGTGATTGGTATGAAAGCTTCCACAAAATTTTAAATTTCTATTGCGCTTGTATGAGCGAGTTTCAGAACTAGTGAATTAAATGTGAAAACTTAATGTATTTCTCTACAAATTGACCCAACAACCACCTTTAGGGTCTCTTAACCCTCCGAGCGTTCAATATAGCACCCCTGGAGCGTTACGCATTTTTTGGAGGTTTTGCATACTTTCAAATAAAAATTAATAAAAAATATATTTTATGACCTAGCACTATAAATGTATATATTATATGAAAGTAAATAAAATGGACTATCTAAAAATACAAAAATTATAACCCTTACTTATTGTTACCAAAATTAGGCTATAGGTTAAAAATTGAAAAAATACAAAAAAAATATTTTATGTAACTTTGCTTTCCCCTAAAATAATTTTAGAAAGACATGATCAAAATTCCAAGATATACATTTTGTTTAGAATTTTATGCTGTTCAAGAAAATATATAATTTATATAGGCTAGAAGTATTTGAAAAAAATGTATGTTGAATAAAACCAAATTATGTCCTATGGTACTTACCCTAATCCCATAAGAACACATGTAAAATCAAACTAGGAATATTACACTAATTCCTACTCATAATAATGGTCATAAACTCGATAAAACATATTCATTTATTCCAATAATGTAAATTAACAGTATTAGTAACACTTTTATTCATTTATAACCTTAAAACAATTGGTAAAATACGTATTTCATTGTTTACAAAGTTAGCAGATGGTAACAGTTTTTTTCCATTTGTTTCAATGCATATCACAAACAACCAATCACGTTCAGCCATTTGAAATGGGTGTGTTCACGTAGCTTGGAATCTCGCGAAAACAGTGGTCCCGTTCACGAGTGCATTTCTGTCATTGACTATAAAGTTACACCTCATTTTCTAATTATCGAAATATCGATGCAAACGCTCGGAGGCCGAAAAGCTGGGCCGAAAAATCGACGAATAACGCTTGGAGTCAATTTTAAAGAACCATTTAAAAACATTTAGTAAAATTACATCTGGATTATTTTCATTCATAAATTTTCGGATGGTACACTTTTTTTATTTAAAAGAATAATAAAGTGATAATTTCCCATAAGTTCTCATTCTCATCTTAACACCGCATATTTCAACATAGGTGAGCCAGAAGAATCGTCAAAACAGGGCTGTTCACTGAGCAGCCTGCCTTCTCTCTCTTGGTCTAGCATCTCCTCTCTTCCTTCCAAGTTTATAGGTATTCCAGGATATCTGTTTGATCACCCCTTGAGTGTAAATGTTATCCGTCATTAACACAGTTGGATCCTACGATATAGTTGATGTTCCCACTAATTGTAGTTTTCAGAGTTGGAGATTACTTTGATATAAGCCTATTTGTAGATAGTTAGACCTACAAAATATGTGTTGTATACTTGCCCTCTACAGTTTTTCCAGGGTTTGAATATTTTAAATATAGTATCATTTTTTTATGGAAGTAGGCTATTTCTGAAGTTTCACTTCATGTCATAATTAATTTAAAAATAATATTTGAAGGTACTGTCTATGTTTGTTATCAGTAAATGGTGTTTAAAAGTAGATATCGATAGTTTGTTTTAGTAATAAATTGTATTAGTCATGTTAATAGATTCATCAGAGTTAACCCTTCAATGCCAACATAAATATTTTGTGGGATTCATTTTGTTTTAACTCAATTTTCAACGTTGTATTTCATCACTAGCTTACAGTAATTTCTCATCAAAATTATATTCTATACATCTCTACTGGGCTTATCAGTTGACTTGTTTGTGATTTTGAATAGTTCTCTTTTATTTCTTACAGTTAAAGCTTAACTAGTCTGTTCGTGATATATTTTACAAGGTAATATAAAATTCTCACTAGGCTAATGAGAAAAAAAAACATTGTCACTCAAAGGATAATAGTTCATCACACATACTCTTAAGAACACCGTCAATTTTGCTAACCCTAAAGTCCTTAAACATTTTCATGAAACATAACTAAACATTGTTTGCTCTTTTTTAAAGAGTAGAAATAGTGTTGCCCTAAAAATATGACTTTGATTTCTACTAAATGTTTCTTGTTACCGTTGTAACATGTATATTTGTATTTGTTTTGGCTGAGTGATTTTTTTTATTGAACTAGGTTTCGTTGTTGTAGGTGTTGTTTAAATAAAAATTATTAAATATATATTTTTTATGGTATTTGCAACTGTGTAGATAACATTTTTAGACTTCTAGTGCTGGGCAACCTTGTTATCCAGTTCAGTTAAAGGCTAAACTAAACAAATATGTAGTTAAAAATAATACCAACAATAAAATAATAATAGTGTTTCAGTGCCTTAGTCATTATTGATTTTAAAATTTTTTTTCACGTAACTAATTTTGGTAATAATACAAAAGTTTTTCAAGACTAAAAACGTGTAGAAATCACATTCATTGTGAAGTACAGTACACTCCCTCTTAACCGGCCACCTTTTACCGCTCCGCTTTAACGGGTCTACCCTGGGACAAAACATCTTTTTAACCGGCCATTTTTTTCTCAACATTGCTTTAACCGGACATGTTTCGCCGGAAACTTTGTTTTCTTATCTACTGTATCATTCAACTCGACATTATATCATATTGATGTTCTCAAACCAACTAAATAATCTGTCTTGGAGGGATTAAGTGTATGCCACTGGAAGTGGATGCGTTTTGACCTGTTATCCAGAAGACAAAATAGGAAACAAATTAAGTTATTATTTGTTTATTTAAGTCACGGATTTTATGGGTGTCAGATGTTAGCTATAAATTATATAGAGTAATATATTTAGAATTGTTTTTTTCCAAGCCATAATTGCATTTAGGCCATATAAAATTGTAGATTGCCATTTTAAAATCTATATCGGTTTAACCGGCCAAATCATTATACGGCCGAGGCCTGGTACCAAGGTGGCAGGTTAAGAGGAGTCTACTGAAGTTAAAAATAACATATAACACAGCTCATAAAATATTATAAATCTCTACACAATCTATCTTCTTATTTCTATAAGGGGTCTGTTACGTCCCTTTTTCTCTCGACCTACTGAACCGATTTTTAAGATTGAGGTGTCTTTTTAAAGCTTAGGATATACCGCAGTGATGAATCTTAATTTAAAAGGTCATATTGTTTCGGCCTTCGCCCCCCTCGCCTTTGATTTATTTCTAGAGGGCGCTTTAAAATGTTGACCAACTTTTATTGCAAGTTCTTTAATGTGAATTGTAATTTAACAGCTGATTACTTTCAGATGAATTTTAAAAGTCTGATTGTAAACAAAAATAGATCTCTGTCACTTCATAATCAACATTCACGTACTGAAGGTGAGTTTCACTCATACAGAATAATAAAATGCGCAATTTGCGCACGGGCCACCTCGTACTAAATTAAAACTGCATATGACCATCCAAAGACAAGAATCAACTTCATTTTAGAGTATTGACGGCATTTAAGGTAGCATAAATTGGATCAACTTAATACACAAACATCAAATCAATAAAGGCTTAGCATAAGTAATGTACAAGTAATGATTAAATGTAAGCTTATAAGGGAAGTATATAGTTAAATTTGAGAAGTCAAAACAAACACATAAAAAATCAACAAAATGATACACAACACAAATCAATTTGTATATTACAAATTTACGTTTGCATCTCGCCACAGATACTAGCTGTGTCGTATTTCTCAGTCATCACCCTTCTGATTGGTCAATACAAGGTGTTGCGTTTGTTCCAGACGTGCTGCTCTCTGGGAGTGAGACGGGGAGTTACTACGAGCCCCCGGACCACACGGACCTGGGCATCGGATCCGTGGTCGAGGTGAAGGTGGAGGATGAGCCTCACTACGGAGTCATCCGGTGGATAGGCAACGTTCCGGGCGACAAGCCGGGCCGCCGAGTCGCCGGCATAGAGATGGTCAGTCGATCATACAAACAGTCTACTAATTCAATGTGTGATATTTTAGAATAAACCTAGTCCAAAACAACAAACGAGCGCAATAAGCATCTAAAACAAAAAAGTGTACTATTTTTGTTTTATCTTTTCTTTTATTACAGCCTCTAGATTAAAGTGATGTATTTTTGTCAACAATTAATGAAGTGATATGAAACAGCTCAGGTAACAATATAAAATCTTAAAAAGGTCCACAATCCTTGGAAAATAACTAGATTCTAATCTGAGATAGTCAAATAGAAGAATGGAAAACTCTACCGAGAGATCTAGTGTCATGCATACCGGTGTATCCAGTTATCAAGCTTTTTGGAGTATCATGCATTGATTGAAGAGAAAATGCTCAGATTCAGAATAATTTTATTGTAATTTTCTTTACAAATTGGACAAAGTCAATAAATAGATCGATAACAAAGTGTTGTATGTTAACCTAATTCATTAAACATATCAATAAATACAGACATTGGAGCATGGCCTATGTACATTCATAACTAAAAAAAGTTACTTTACACTTTTTATTATTCATCTTGTATATTGTGAGTCTAAAAATTCATTTACAGAATAAAATGCTTGAGTGATGAGCCATTTTGGGACTTTTTTCTTGAATTGTCTAACAATCTCCATGCAACTGGTAATTTACTAAAATATTTTGTTTGTAAATACTTATGGCTCTTAGCGTATTTTCTCAATCGTACAACTGGTAAAACTTAATTTTCGGCATGAATTGTATTGTGATAGTGAATACTTGTAAAGTTAATAAAATATGATATATTTTATTTTATATAAATTACATTCTGAAAGATGAAAATGCAAGGAACAGTCATTATGTTAAATCTAGCGAAGTATATTTTACAAATATCCCTGTAACCCAAACTAAAATAAACGGTATCAGTTAACTGACACATACTTTCTCCCAACAATATAAAAAATATGTTAAAAGCTTCAAACATTAATGTCTTGATGACTCAGTCGGATAGCTACCGGCTGAGCAGCGCTCGTTTGACCCTACGCGCGTCTGTGACTTTTAACAACGTACTGCGTTTACTGCTAAACGAAAAATTGAATTTTCTCCGCAACCACTTGACGTAGAGCAATAATTTAAAATACTAGATTATTTAGTTTTTTGAGCTTGATTTAATGGTGATAAGTAAAATTTATTTCAAGACAACAGCTATTTTGAAAATCCAAAAAATTGATTTTTGAAACACATTTTACTCTATAACTTTTGAACGCGAATTTTCTCGGAGATGCGGGTGGTGTCATTTTATTCGCAATTTTAAGCTTAATAAACCACAAAATTTTAATCAAAATCGTTAGAGCCGTTTTTGAGAAATTTTGATTTTGGACAATTTTTGAGGGTTTTAGGGGGTAAAATACCCTTAAAAATAAAAAATTCAAAAAAATGAAAAAAACGCCTGGAATTATCGTGGATTTGGACCTATGTACCAAATTTCATTAAAATCGGACCATTAGGGCATTCTCTAGCTCTGTTTACATCCTGACACACACACACACACACACACACAGACATCACTCCGAAAACCACTTTTTTGGACTCAGGGGGAACCAAAATGGATAAATCCACCAACAACTCAAATTCGAAAATTTTGACGAAAACAATACTTTCTCCATATACTATGGTATAGAGGGAGAAAGTAAAAATTCTCAAGGCTTTTTTGCCATTGTAAAACCTGCACCTGCACTCACACTATTACCCCATAACATATTAGCATACAATAAATGTGAATGGAAACAACTAAAATATGCTGCTTTCAATAGATCGTCACCTACACAGCTCTTTAACTTTCTCAGTAAAAAGTAAAAATCAGACTCTTGATAACCTTGATATTAAACTATTAGTATGGTCGTCCCAGTCAAGGTTTTGATCCAAAGAAAGACCTAAAAGTTTTCAAGTTGAAGATACTCAAACCTAAATTAATTATCATATAAAAAAGTCATACATTTTCATCGATTTCTACAAATTGAGTTAATAAAGTTTTGATGACGCTCTATTCACAATTTTTTATTCCTACAACTTTAAAAATAAATTGATTTTTACAATTAACTAAAACTATGTACAGTAACTTTGAAAGAAAGTATCATTGAGCATTCACCATATGATTTACCATTTGTTTCAAAAACTCTCCAAAGTTTTATTTTTCTACATGCTTTAAAAACGTATAGGGCTCAAAATGGAAGGTGGTTTTTATGTTTTGAGTTCTAATTGCAAGACTCAAATACAGTGTCACGTGAAATATTAAATTTGAACTAAATCATATGAAGTAGAGTGAAACATATGAAATAATATGAACTGGATTTTGAACAAAATACCAGTAAGGAATTATCCTCGATTTTGAATTACAAAATATTTTGCAAAGAAAGTAAAAATACCATTTACAAAATTAATCAATCATGAAAACATGTAACTTTTGTCTAATAAAAGAGCTGTCCATGCATCATAGCTCACCCTAATTTCTTATAATAAAAGTAAAGAGAAACTTTAAGAGTCACAGCATCATTGTGCTGGTAGTGTGTTAAGATAATTCACATCCCATTTAATCAATTATTCATGTGACACTACTCAAAAAAAAAAAAAATTGTTATTTAGGAATTAGTTGACAAATGGCTAGGTTTGCTTGCAAATTAAAAATTTGCACTAGTTTTTTCTGTTATTTTATATTAATTTGATAAATGTTATTTTTCTGCACTTGTGAATTTATTAGTTAATAAACAGAAAATTACATTGTAAATTCACTGTGGATGAAGTTCTGCTGCTACTATTTTTGTTTTGTTTATTTCTTGAGGTTGTAGGGTTAGCATTAAATTAAAATGAACATTTGAAATTTGAAAATCAAACTTTCCTTCTCAATTTCAAATTATTTGCAACGAAAAATTAAAAAAAATATATATATATATATATATATATATATATATATATATATATATATATATATATATATAATTTACCGAGTTTTTATTTTAAATTAAATTGTAAAATAAATAATATTGCGCTCATAGTTTAAATAATAAGTTTTACCAATTATATGCAACTTTGCCACACTTAATGAGAAAGCAAACGTATTTATAAAACGCTTACTTAATGTACAAAACAATTATTCTAAGTAATTGCTCTGATTGCTACACCCGATTAACTGATATTATCCCGCAGTTGAGATAAGGTAATGATAATGGGAACTCAACTAAAACCCAGGTAATTGCTAGTGTAACAGACACAAGACAATAACGTAATTGTTTATTTTACCAGCTGTGAAACGTTAGATTTGGCCTTGATATCTATACAACTGTTGGTATCAGACTGATAGGTCTATCTGGTGTACAGCATGAGTTCTTTACAGTCCGCTCACCTTTCAACCAAAGACCTCGTTTGTATGTCTTTCAAAGCCGTTGTTACAAAGTGTTTCGCTTTGAAATCCCGTTCTAAGGTGATTCATGCTTTGTTGTCACCTTCGTTGTTTGACATGTGATTGTTACCATTTGAATGGTCCAAGGTGTGCATGTGGTTTTTTAGTTGCTCTTTTTCTCCACTTTTAGAGATGCAACGCTGTTTTAAAAGTGAATTGTAAGGGTTATTTAGAATAAGAAATGTGAACTTTTTAGGTATTGATTTTGATTCTATTAGTCGAGAGTAGATTCATTGTTTTTAGAAAGTACAACAACAATAAGTGTAGAAGTGGAATGTGATTGTGCAGATATTTATATTTTTAACCAAACGGTTTTTTACAATACCAGTTGTTTTGACAGAATTGGTGATGAAGTAGCTACTGTAATAGCAGTTGCGTCAGAGCAGTTGTCACAGTTGCTTTTGTTCTCTCTCAGTCTGCTTAAAATTTAAAGTTTTCTCTTGAAAATGTAAAAAGTTAAGTAATCCTGAGTCTTTATCCTGAAAGCTGATTGCTTATCTGAAAGTTTACTTACTGAAATTACTGGTTAGTTGTAAGATGGTTATACGTTACAAACGTTTCTACAATTGTAAGGTCAGTATTTACATTTTTTCTTGGACAAGGTTATGTTTTTGTGTTTAAAATTTGTGACATAGAAAGGTTTTACTATTGATATTAGTTTTACAAGGTGGCCCGTGCGCAAATTGCGCATTTTATGATTCTGTATGAGTGAAACTCACCTACAGTACGTGAATATTGATTATGAAGCGACAGAGATCTATTTTTGTTTACTGGCTTTTAAAACTCATCTGAAGGTAATCAGCTGTTAAATTACAATTCACATTAAAGAACTTGCAATAAAAGTTGGTCAACATTTTAAAGCGCCCTCTAGAAATAAATCAAAGGCGAGGGGGGCGAAGCCCGAAACAATATGACCTTTATAATTACGATTCGTCACTGCGGTATATCCTAAGCTTTAAAATGACACCTCAATCATAAAAATCGGTTCAGTAGGTCGAGAGAAAAAGGGACGTAACAGACGAAACCCTTATAGAAATAAGAAGATAGATTTTAAATTAATCTTGTCTTTGCCTATAAAACTAGTGTTTTAGTATATTTTTTGAAAATTAAAAATATTCGCTTAGTATTACAGTATTTATTTTTTGTTTGGTTACTCTATCCAACAAAATGCAAGCAATAACCAAAAACTTATGCGTCTTGCTGGGCAACAGTTAAACAATAATTCATATATTTTAAGTAAATGAATGAATTAATTAATGAAAGAAAGATTTATTCCACAAAAAATAAAAAGTACATTGCAAACTATAAAGTACATGCATTAATAAAATTGTCCTTTATGCACAGTTTCTTCTTGGTGTGTTGTTGCATCAAATAAATTAATAATATGTGCCAGAAATAAATGTACCATATTTATGTAAGTTAATTAAAATCTGCATATAGGATCTTTATAATAAGCCGACATGGGCACACATGCCTGTGCGTCGGCTTCGAGGTGCATCCTTGAGAAAATTAAACCTGGTTATTGATTGAAAAAAAACAATTGTCATTTATTTATTATACTTATATCATATTATATTTATATATTTATACAAATAAATATATTGATGAAGTTTTAATGTTGAAGTTGAATTATACAAAAATATTGGTAATTTAATAAGTAGATAATAAGCTAGCTTCCTTGAAAAAAAAAAAATGTTCTTAAGCATCTTTTAAACACTTGTAAAAACACATTAGCCTACCTTACCTTCTCTGCCCTTCTGAAGAAGTCCTGCATAAGCCCATAAGCTGCTTGAACATTATTTTCTCAGTTAAACTAACGGAATCCTTTTCCTACTTTGCAAACCTAATACGATCAAAGGTTTATACTTGTAAACTGATAATTTAATGAGTAATTTAGCTAGGCTTTAAATTAACCAATACATTTGTACTCATTCATGATTAAAACATGCTAGGTTTCCTATTTCAGTTATTTTCATTCAGAATAAAACTAAGATAAGAAATAATTTTTGGGAAAATTCATAGAACAACATCATGTTGAGAAACATTGTGTTAACTCTTTTGGTATGTGTTTTTTGTGATGAAAATTTCATAATCATCTAGTATTAATTGGTTACTCACCACACATTCATTAAATATGTATTTCGATGAACTCTTTGGCTGCCAGAAGACATTTTGTACTACCTACCCAAAACTTCATTGTATTTTCTGTGAGTGCCAGACGGTTTTTGTTGATTTCACATTAAAAATAAGAAAAAATGACTTTGCAATATTTTTATCTTGAACAAACAATAATATATTGATTCTTGCATCTTTCGGCTCAATTTTGTTAAATAGAAAATCCAAGCGTTGGGCTGATGAGATCTGCCGCTGGCAGTTCTCACGACGAAGTACAGAGCCGATTATATTGGCTTCTGGCATTTCTTGTAATGGAATAGTGAGACAATCATTGTGGGCTTCTGGAATCCAAAGTATTAATTATCATAACCTACCTTCAGCTGATCAGTTTTGATGATAAGCTGAACATGTTTAATGATGATAAACCGAAATATACTTTTTTTGAACATTGAATGACTGTTTGACGAGTAACTAATTACTATTCAAATATTGTTTTGTGGGAGGACAACGTTTTACTATTTTTTTTCTCTCCTGTTACCGGGTGATAGGTCCCAATGATTTCCAGAGATATAGAAGTTTAACCCTCCCCGGGATATTGACGGATATATCCGTCAAACATCATTTCTGGTCCAAGCTGAAAATGGATATATTTGTCTTAACTGTTTTCTTTTCCGATATAGAGACGGATATATCCGTCCAAAAGTATGAAAAACATTTGTTGTATATATTACGATAATAAACATTATATTGACTTATAGACAGAATATTTAGTTTTTACAGTTGGCAATATTATATCCTGTGACTTTTTAGCAGTTTCATGCCTAATCAACACATCGGTAGCGCGAAACTGTCAATTTGCGCTAGGACATTACAGTGAATGTTTGTTTACGTTTTTGTAATGTCGTACTATGAGTTTTACTTCAAAATTATAAATCCTAATGACCCAAATTCTTCTGAAGATGTTATAGGAGTGCTAAATGAAAGTACATCTGAAGGGGATTTCATATTTGACTGTGAAAATGACTATAATATGAAAAATGATTCTGGCGAAGAGAGCGATGAACCCGATGCACAATCTATTGTAGTCCTTGAATTTTTTTTAGTCTTTGTTTTTTTATTGTTTTTATAAAAAACTATTTTTACTTTTATATTACGATGGGAAGTAAATAAAACAACAAAATGACACAAACGGATATATCCGTCCTACGCCCGCAAAAATACTTAAAATTATCAACAGTTTTCATATTTCTCGATTGTTTTTCTGGGCAGTAGACGGATATATATAAGTCCATCTAATTTTTTTGTGGGTTAAAGGTGGATATATCCATCTTCTCGAATTTTATTTTCCTTGTAACATCTGTAAAACATTTGTATATAACATATGAATTATTTTGAATGAAATAATAAAATAACATTACAACATTATGTTTTGAACTTTGGTATGAAAAAATTACGCCCCAGGCCACAGCTTAATTTAGCCTTGGAAGGGTTTAACAGAGTGTTTAACATGTTGCAGGAGGAGGAGCATGCAGGCTGCAGCGACGGGACGTTCCATGGCCGCCGCTACTTCACCTGCAACCCACAGAGGGCGTTCTTTGTCGGGCTCAACCAGTGCCGCAAGGACTCTCGGTTCCTGGACGCCCAGCACAACAACATCGACTCGAAAACCAAAGGTGACATAAGATACGGTGATAGAGAGCAACTGTTTAGTTAAAGGCTCAGTCTAGTACTGAGTCTTGTTAGTCTTCAGATTTGGACCTTTCATTTTTCATAAAGAGGCAATTAACTTTTTGAAATGTATGTTTTAATTTCCACACACAATTATTTGATACTTAACATATTGTCATAACATATTATCAAAAACAACGACATCACGCCTGTTTTCATGTCCACATAGTAATAGGTTTTTGTACTTGGTTATAAGCTGGTTATAACAAGAGAAATGTCGTTTTAAATAGTTTCACTTATTGTCATAAACCATTATTATAAAATGTTTGTTGAATTCATTGTCTGACATTTAGTTTTGGCTATAGTTGATAAGTAATGCCATGTAAGTCACCTAAACCATAACTGAATTCAGCCAAAGTCTCATTTCCAAATTGGCGTGTTAAGCCAATATAAGCCTATACTATACTTTTTGTCTTGACATTTTTCAAAAGAGACTTTTTGAGAGTTTTTGCACATACAAATAACGCTAAACACTTAAACGTGTAAACGCTAAACGCTAAACGTTATTTAGTTTATGGCATATTTACCTACTTTTACTGCTGGAAGTTGTGGAATTGTGCTGGAAGTTTGTTGGAAAGTGGTTAATGGTAAACATTTTACATTATTTATCTAGTCTGAGCATTCTGAGGTAGGGCGCACCCAGAAAAAAAAAACAAAAAAAAAACGAGGGCACCTAAAAAAAAAAAAAACTCCGCAAACTGGCACCGCATCACTAAATGGCAAATAACAAAGAACTAAGAGGGGGTTGGGGGTATAAATAGCTTAAGGGAATTACCGGAATGAGGCACGTGCAGTACTAGGCTGCACACGAGTGCCAACATCCATTATGATTGTCAATTTTTTTTAAATACACTTGCGCGTGCGAAGAGAAACTACACACATGCGCCCGCTCGAGAGGTAATGACAACATTGCTTTTCAAACTTTTTCCAATCCAGTTTGGTTCCTTTTTGATCAATCCAATCTTAATTATCAAACCAGTGACATTTTTACCATTACCAAATACAAAATTCTAAACTACGACGTTGACTGTTGCGGCAGAGTTTGGCGGCGTGGACTGTCCGCCGGTGCCGGGTGCGGTGCAGCCCATCAGCCGCAGTGGTGGCGACGTCGAGTCTTTATGCGGCAAGTTCCGAGGCATCCAGGGCCACCACAACTCCTGCTACTTGGACGCCACGCTGTTCAGCATGTTCGCGTTCACCAGGTAAACCGAGTCTAACAATACATCAGAGAAACTGATTTTAACACAATCACTGCTAATGTCTTTCGGAAAATTGATTTGAGTGTAAATGTTAATATTAAAACTAGAGATGAGTCAGTTGTAAAATTTATCGGTTCGGTTTTTCACTGGTATCGGTTGTTGGTTTTTTTCAGTTTATTTTAGATAGTAAATATATGAAACTACTCAAAGTTACCGGATCTAAAATCAGGCTGATCCCTATTTTATACCTTTTGCACATTTATGCTTTTTTTTTTAAAGTCCAGTTAGTAATTGCAAGAAAATATAAATATTAAATGTTTATCCTACTATAATCCTGGCCTTATATTTTATCTGAAAATGATCAAAAAGTAATACAACCATTTCAGTGGGCAAAATTGCAATTTAATCTAAACAGAAACTTAACAAAAAGAAAACAAGTTTTGACCATTTTATTTTTTTATCTTCCATATTTTATTATCTTTGCTCGCAAAGTCCTGAGGTGGTTTTCGTATCAAATGGCAACTGGGTCCAGAATCGATCCTTAAAAAAGCTACAAACTTTCCTCAGGATCAAACCGGCAATCTTTGGATTCAAAGGCGAGCACTATAACCACTCAGCTACCCAGCCAGTTACAAGCTAAACAATCTGTCATGAACTACCTGAATACATAAGGACCAAGGAAAACACCCAAAGAGTGTAAATATAATTTTTATCAAGCCAATGGCACAAGTACAGAAACAAAGTGAGACGTCTATCACTATTTTGAAAGTGGCCTCCAGCAGACTACAAGCATAAAGTTGCAGAATTAAGCAAATTAGATGACGGAATGAAAGAAAATACAAAAGTAGATACATACAAAACTGTCACAAACTGTCACAGTTCATCGGACAAGACATATTCTTCCCAGCAGACACCTATAACCCATCGATGACAGCCCATTGTTTAGCCAGTCAACTGCAATTCAATGTAATCAGTACCAGTGGAAGAATCCGGCGTGTCTGTGATGGTGATGTACAAAATGATTCCCAATCGAATCAGCACTTAATGTAACAAACACAAATTTTATTGCCTAATAGAAATATTTTTTGGAAAATAATGACTATTAAAACATATTTTAAGCTATTAGAATGTCAAAAGTTTTTATTATACTTTTGAAAACTACAGGGGTTTGTAAAAAAACTACAATTTATAGGTCTAGGAATATGAAAAATGAAATGATAACTTTTACACTCTTATCAAGAAATGATAAATTAACATATGTAAATAATTGTCACACACAAATTTCCTTGTGATTTGATATAGTAAAAAACTGCATAAAAAACTGCAGGTGAGGAGAATTGTCAGTTAATTGCTGATCTCCCTCCACTAAAATCCATACGATTATTATTATAAAACATAAAAATCACATTTGTCATTTATTTATTTAGATTTGTGATGTTAAATATTGAAATAAATACTTAAGTAATTCAATGAGACAGAAAAAAAAACTATTCAAACTGAAATAACGCATCACAATCTGGTTAAAGAAGTTAAGATGAGATAATAAAAAACTAGAAGTTGTTTGGGCGAGGTGGCAGTGCTCTTTAAAAAAGCACTTATAGCAATAAAATTATTTAATTATAATTGCTGTACATAAATAAAATATTTTAAATAACGATTGTGTTGGACTACAGTGTTTAAATACACATCACAAAGTTTTTAATTTCAAGTAAAAAAGATATAGAAATTATGAGAACAATAAAATATTTCATTTGTTTAAATAAAACTCCATTGAAGATAATAGGTATCTATACCGTATGTTGTTATTGGTGGATAAGGAGACCCTGGCCGAACCGTTAAGCACGCCCGCCTCTAATGGGCATTTTGCACAAGCCATGTATTTTCATTTTTCAAAATTTAATTTATGTCAAGGAAAACATACCAAATTTGATGTTTGATGATGTTCATAATTACCAAACAAGAAATGCAAAAAACTTGGTTCTGCCAATTCCAAGGCTGGAAAAATATGCCAAGAGCCACAAATACTTGCAAATAAAGTTTTTCAATAAACTTCCTGAAACATGGAGGGCACTCGATTTTAAAACTTTTAAAACTCAGATTTATAGTTTGCTTACGAATTAGGCATTTTACTCTGTGAGTGAATTTTTAGAATATGAAATAACTTAGCAATAAGTAATGTAGGGTCCCCTTTGTGTATATTTATGTGTTATTTATTGTTCTTAATTGTTGACACTAACTTCCACAGTTATAGTTTGATACATTTATTTTTTAGCGAATTTCCCTATAGGGAATACACTATTACGGTAGTAGCCATGGTAAGACCTAAGCCCGGGACCACTTTACTTTTTCATTTTGAGGTCCCCAGAAGCCAAAAACACCATTCGTTCATTTTCATATATATGTATGTATATATATATATATATATATATGTGTGTGTGTCCGTGGTACTGATAACTTTTGAAGGTGACCTCCGATTTTGATGAAATTTGGTATGGAGGAGTTCGCCAACCAGCATTGTCGGGTTATGGGAACGGGGTTTTATGGGGTTTCAAAGGGGTCAAAAATAGGTTTTTGGCATTTTTGGACCTTAATTTTTAAAATTCATCAATTTTAACTGAAACCATTTAAAAGAGCTTAAAAAAACAAACAATTTGGTATTTTGAATTTTTATCATAGCATAACTGGTTACGGGGCTAATCCAAAAATGTGTTTTTCATGTTATTCTTATGGGAAATATAGAAAACTAGGGATGGACGGGTCTCGAAATTACGAGAAATTTTCGAGAAATTTTTTATCTCGTTCACCGAGACGAGATTTTATTTTGACCGAGATTTTGCGAGACGAGAAATAATTTATGAATAGCGATAAAAACTGGTATAAATAATCTACGAATTGCTAGGCCTACTTTACTAGCAATTAAATACAGAACAATAAATTATTTTGAAGCAATACGAAGTGTTTTATTTTTCCTGTCCTCCTCACAACTACAAACTTAATTTGCCATCATAAACGGTTAAACTAAGGTTGGACTTCCAAGACTTGGACTGGACTGGAGGCTGCATCTGCTCGGACTGTTGTCTGTTAGTGGTAGTTAGTCAACATAGCTACTGATTTATAAATTAATTCATTTGTTTGATAAATCTTTAGAACATTGGGAAAACTTTATAAACAATAAACAATCATAATTTGACATTTAATTGCTTCAAGACAATAATTTAAAACTGATTAAAATAATTTTTGACAAATTTAAGAGCTGTTTCGACATTAGCAGTAAGAATGGTAGTGACAATCAGATGAATGACAAGATGGCCAATCAGATTTAATAATGGCTAACCTCAAATATCCCAATTAATACAATTTAATTTCCTTTCACACTCTTTGCAGAGTTCAGCTATTTTAAGCCAAAAATGCTTAAAATTGGATGATGGTTGATTTTATTTCAAGGTTTAGATCCTAAAAAAAAAAACTGAATAGGCCTATTAACAATAATTGTTGAACAGCAATAAATAGATTGTGTTGAATACAATGAAAATCAATTGTTACATTGGTTATTTGCATCGTCAGCACGTTGTTGTATTGTTACGTTTTTGTTTGTTTCTTGTTTGTTTCACCATCTTGTACTGCTATGTTTTTCTCACTGTTGTAATTATTATGTAAATGGTGTTTGCCGTTGAGAATAAATAAATAAATAAATAAATAAATGGCCTCACCAGAACCATACAGGCTTCATGGCTATACTAATGCTTGCCTTTCTAGAGTTAAGAGCAAAATAAAAACCTTACCTCTAGCAGACGGAAAATCAAATCAAGGGAATTACGTGAGTTCCAAAACAGAGAAATTTATGTATACAGGATGTGAATAGTTTGGAGAAATGACAATAAATAGCAAACAAAATGAGAGCTGAAGATTTTCTTATGGACAAAGACAAAGAAGAGAGAGTTGAAAATTTTGATTTCTTGTTAGCCTCCCGGCCTCTAGGCTTGTGACTCAAAGTTAGTAGGCCTATGCCTATTACAAAAACTGTGAGTGAGGAAAAGCTCTTATCCGGAAAATTTTAAAGTAAGTTAATAGTGAAAAGTGTGAAACATGAAATTGAAAAGTGGACAAAGTAACTGTAACAAGGGATTCTATTTTTGTGTTTTATTAAACTTAGGTCGGTAGGGTTTATGGTCATATCTTCTCAATCTTTTTATTGTATACGTCCTGTAATCCAGCTACTTGGAGGTCACGAATTGTGGATAGTTATGAGCGATGGCTTGTGGATGCGATATTCCCTGGTGGGGATTAACGTCCGCACTAGTGAATACTAGTTCATCCATAAGTACCATCCTCATAATTAGACCAATTCGTATATGGGAGGTTGAAATTGTGGTTCGGATCCCACGTTAAACTGTAGGTCCCTAGATACCATTGGCTGTTGGGCTATGAATTAACAGTCCTGTCTAAGGAGAATGTCGGCCTTAGTCAGTAACAAGACCACAAGATCGCGCCACAATCATCCTACACTCATCCCTCATTCATACTTGGCTTTAAACTACCTATTGAGTTAGGTCGCCATTTCAATAAAGGTATTCAATAAGGTAAGGTATTCATTCCTTTATAGGACTAGACCTTTTGTTAGGAAAGTGACTTTTTTAACTTCAGTTTATTAACATAATCAGCAATTTACAAAGTAAT
Organism: Neoaliturus tenellus; assembly: GCA_030545055.2. Lineage (NCBI taxonomy): Eukaryota > Metazoa > Arthropoda > Insecta > Hemiptera > Cicadellidae > Neoaliturus > Neoaliturus tenellus. Next base: position 35,123,051 of record CM061536.1, on the reverse strand, counting down.
ATTTGTTCCTTCTCATAAATCAGGATTTAACAATGTTACAAAATCAGATTAAAATCCCGAACGCACATTTCTTGTAATGCACAAGAAAGAAAATCTCGTCTCGATCTCGTCTTGAAATTTTATGAGAATTCAAAATTCTCGTCTCGTCTCGTCTCGAATTAAAAATCCAATCTCGTCCATCCCTATAGAAAACCCTATATCTTGCTTATTTATTGACACAACTTAATCAAATTTGGTATGTACATTATCTATATAAGGTTTAACTTATACTTGCTTACAAAACCCATATGGCGGCAAACCTACATACTCACTCCCATGGGGTTTAAGGGGAAAATAAAAAATTGCCTGAGTTTGGTACAATTTTGTGTTTACATTCAACAATTATTGATTAACTTAGATTTTCTAACAACACCCAATGGCAGCAAACCTACATACTCGATCCTATGGTGTTTTTATGGGGAAAGTAAATAATCTGAAATTCCATTGGAAATTCGCTGAGTAAGCAGGTCTGCTGCGACAGGGGTATCTTTATAGACTGTTACGGTTTTGTCCATTGGCAGATCTTACACGGTCAATACGGATCACGATATTTGGATCATGATCCTGGATCACGATACGGATTGAGCGTGTTAAGTCAAATATTGTGATCCACGAATCATACATCAATATTTGACTTTACACACTCAATCCGTATCGTGATCCAGGATCACGATCCAAATATCGCGATCCGTATTGACAGTGTAAGATCCGCCATTAGTGTAAGTTTATTGTATATTGATGAAGCCTATTGTAATTTTTATTACCTAATGGCAAATAAAGATCTTGATTCTTGAAGCTCCCGAAAGGATGGGATATTGAAGGAAGAGAAAGGGTGAGGGACTTGACATCAGACTGCCGTTTGACCATCCAGAGGGCCAACCCCCTTGCTCCGGTGACAATGGTGCACTCTGCCCCCTAAATGGCCAACCAACTGACTGTCCACTCATGTTCCAGCTAGGGATTTCTATGCCCGCCAAATTCACCCATGCTATCTTGAACTTGATTTGATAATGAAGGAAGGGAAACTGTTACAGTGGACAGCCAAAATACTTATCACAATGTTATGACAACTTTGTTTGCTGTACCCAATGTCAACTTCGCAACTAGTCAATAAAAAACAAACTAGCAATTTTTAGAAGTAGCTACTTGGATTATTAATTTTGGAAAGTTGTTTTAGTTTTATAAGTATTGATCATAAATTGATGTGCAGCCGCCTTTGGAAAGGAATGTCATGTTTTTTAAAATTTTGTTTACACTTGTTATTTCAGAAAAAACCCTCAAATGTAACACTACTGTATATATATATTTTGTACCATATGTTGTATGTTTCTATAAATAAGTACCTATATGTTTCCTTCATTGGAAAACTCAAATGTGACGCTATTTAGTGCATATCTTGTACATGGTTAAATAAAGAAATTTTGATTTGATTTGAGTCTAAACCAGTTTCAAAGTTGTCCTGGGACTCTATACTGTATATACTTTTATCAAACACAACTCAAAACTCGCTAAACTCATCGTCATGTGAACAGCAGTAAAAACGAGAATATTGCATTTGAACATAAAATTTCTCAAATCTTAAATGGAATATGGCGATATTTGATGAAAAAAGTTTTAATATTGACATTTCTTCTACTTTAAACGTTAACTTGAAGGTTTTTACCAGTTTATTTTCTATTCGTTGTAGGCTAATCATTTGTATATTTATTGGTATATGAAAAATAACCATAACACCATTTACTAAATATCTTATTTGAGAAACGCAACTTTTTTCCGTTTCCGTGATTTCACACTATAATTTTGTTCCAGCGTGTTTGACAGCCTGCTGTTCAGGCCGGCCACCACGAAGGACATTGACCGGTACGAGGAGGTTCAGACCGTGTTGAGGGAGGAGATCGTCAACCCGCTGCGGGAGAATCTGTTTGTGCGAGCGGACCGAGTCATGAAGCTGCGGACGCTCATGGAGAAACTCAGCTCAGTCACTGGCCTCACGTGCGAGGAGAAAGGTCAACAGAATAAGATTCACGCTATAAATAAAACTACCCAATGAATTAATTATAAATTCAATATAATTTACTGATTTTATTATTTCTTTAACTTTACAATGACAATAAATTTACAATATTCTTAATTCTTATTACACAAGACATAGAGACAATATTAAACCAGTAAGGCACAGATTAGAAAAATTTCATTTGTCTCCTCAGTATTCAGGTCCAAAAATACACAACAAATTACCATTACATTTGAAAAATATTGAAAATTCTTTTAAATTCAGGACCACCCTGAGAGCCTGGTTGAAGACAAAAAATTTTTATTCAATTGCTGAATACTTAGACAGAGATATGAGTTCTGATTAAAGAAGTGAACTATTTTATAATTCATTATAAGTTGTTTGGTTTATTTTAAGATATTTCTTATACTTGTATTGTTTTCTGTATTGTACTGACTGTATGTCCTATCATTTGTATGATGTAATGACATGTAATAAATAAATAAATAAATAAATAAATAAATAAAAATTCTTTCATTATATTTGTAAATGCATATTGAGTGGTCAAAGACCCGCAGCGCTTACCAGTTTCAGATTCTCACGAATGCTTTGCTTAAATACCCAAAATCAGCTGCTTGTAGTCATGTGAAAAGCTCTTATTGCATCAGCGTATAAAGCCTAGAGAGTGGTGAGTAACCCAGAAGTGCTGCCATGATTGGGAACTGTCAAATCGCTAACCTGTGAATTAAAGTGAAGTATTTAATCAAGATATTTTAAATTTTAACACGATTAGAAATCATTTTGTTTTCTTCAAGTCTCAGCTGTAGTCCCTCAAGGCTCAGTTCTAGGTCTCATTTTATTCCTCCTAATGAGAAATGATTTACCCAAATGTATATCGTGACAATAATTTTTATACGCTGATTATACACCTTTTCCATTTTTAGTAATAGCCTTATTGAGGTTGAATCAGCGATTGATGTTGAGATTTCAAATGTCTCAGCTTGTTTCAAGCTAATTATCTTGCAGCTAACAAAGAAAAAAACTGAATAATTTTGTTTTTCCTTAAAAGATTTAGAACATTAAAACTTCTTGTCATGAACAAAGGTTTTTTGAATTCACTTAGAATTCACTCAATTCACTCAGAAAAGTATCTCACTTTGGAGCCTCAACATATCATTTCAAGGATTTCCTGTTTTTGATTTTTATTGAGAAGGCTGAAGCATCTCCTAGAAGCGGTGTGTCTAGGAGTATACTATTTACTGCCTATCACAGTTTTTTACATTCTGACTTCTTAAATGGAAATGTTTTGTGAGAAAATTGCACGAGGGAAAATAAAGTTTTTGATTGGCTGAAGAAAGGCCATATTTTATATAGGTACTCAGCGGAAGCACTTACAATCCATTTTTTATAAAACATGAAATTTTGACTTTGCCAAGTATTTTAATTTTTCACAAAATTAATGTTTGTTATATGAGTCTAGTTTTTAGTAGGGGGAATGAGTCTAGTTTTTCTAAGCGTTGTGATGTACGTGATTATAATACTAAAGTAATAGTCTAGTTTGAACGTTCCGTCAGTTAGATTAACTAAGTCCATCAAAAGCCACAAATTCTTTCAAATACAATTATTTTAATAAAATGCTTTATAATTTCGGTAAGGAAATCATTAAATAGTTGAGAAAAGATTGTTGAAATGGCTCCTTGGACCAGCGTTTATTTAATTGAAAAGTTTTTAAACGTAAAAATCATCAACATCAAGTTTGATTAGGAGGAGTAATTTTTATTTTATTTTTTAGATAAATTAGGTTAACAATTTTGACTTTGTCCATTATACATCAAATGTGTTGAACACAACTAAAGATTTCTTTTCTTATTGTAGACCCTGAGGAGTTCCTGACGTCGCTGGTAGCCCAGATCCTGAAGGCAGAGCCGTTCCTCAAGCTGAGCTCGGGTCAGGAGGCATACCACTACCAGCTGTTCGTGGAGAAGGACGAACAGCTGACGCTGCCCACCGTACAACAGCTGTTCGAGCAGAGCTTCCTGGCCTCCGACATCAAGCTGAAGGAGGTGATTACATAAACTGATCTTATACACGAGCTGTCTGAGCACAGGCAAGTAACACAAAATGTGGGTCTAACTTGGGTAATTGTTTGTGCAGAAGCCACAAGATTCCGTAACACAACACTTGGAAGTGTAGCTATTAACCAATTATGAATGTTATGGTGATTTTTTGCACTACCTAAGAAGAACATTTGATATACTGCATAAGGCTTTTGTTTATTTAAGGTAGGGATGGACGAGATTGGATTTTCAGTTCGAGACGAGACGAGACGAGAATTTTTAATTCTCAAATAATTTCGAGACAAGATCGAGACGAGATTTTCCCTCTCATACATTACGAGAAATGTGCGTTCGGGATTTTAATCTGATTTTGTAACATGGCTAATCCTGATTAATGTGAAGGAACAAATATTTCTTTGTAAACTGCTGATTATGCTAATAAACTGAATTTAAAAAAGTCACTTTCTTAACAAAAGGTCTAGGCCTATAAAGAAATGTACCCAATAAATAGGTTGAGAAGATATAGGCTCACCATAAACCCTACCAACCTACGTTTAATAAAACATAAAAAGAGAATCCTCTGTTACAGTTACTTACTTCACTTTTCACTTTCATGTTTCACACTTTTCACTATTAACCTACTTTAAAATGTTTCCAAATAAGAGATTTTCCTCACTCACAGATTTGTAATAGGCATAGGCCTACTAACTTTGAATCACAAGCCTAGAGGCCGGGAGGCTAACAAGAAATAACTTTTAATTGGAGGATTTTAATTTTTAACTCTCTCTTCTTCTTTGTCTTTGTCCATAAGACAATCTTCAGCTCTCATTTTGTTTGCTATTCACTTTTATTTCTCCAACTATTCAAGTCCTGTATACTTAAGTTAACTTTCACTGCTTTCGAATTCATGTAATTCCCTCGTCGTCTGCTAGTTGTAAGGTTTTTATTTATTTGCTCCTAACTGAATAAAGGCAAGCATTAGTGTAGCCATGAAGCCTGTATGGTTCTGGTAAGACCATTGATTTTCTATGTATTCAACACAACCTATTTATTGCTGTTCAACAATTATTGTTAATAGGCCTATTCAGTTTTTTCTTAGTATCCAAACCTTGAAATAAAATCAACCATCAGCCGATTTTAAGCATTTATGGCTTAAAATAGCTGAACTCTGCTAAGAGTGTGAAAGGAAATTAAATTCTGTATTACGTGGGATATTTGAGGTTAGCCATTATTCAACCTGATTGGCTATCGTTCGTGTCATTCATCTGATTGTCACTACTATTCTTACTGCTAATGTCAAAACAGCTCTTAAATTTGTCAAAAATTATTTGAATCAGTTTTAAATAATCGTCTTGAAGCAATTGGTTGTTTATTGTTTATAAAGTTTTCCCGATGTTCTAAAGACTTATCAAATGGATTATTTTATAAATCAGAAGCTATGTTGACTCCGCCCACTGATCGTCGTCAGTACCACTAACAGTCCGTGCAGATGCAGCCGTAGAGCCGTCTCTAGTCCAGTCCAAATCTTGGAAGTCCAACCGTAGTTTAACCATTCATGATGGCAATTTAAGTTTGAAGTTGTGAGGAAAATAGGAAAATGAAACACTTCACATTGCTTCAAAATAATATATTTTGCAGTATTAAATTCGTAGATTATTTATACCCGTTTTTATCGTTATTCACGAATTATTTCTCGTCTCGAAAAATCTCGATCAAAATAAAATCTCGTCTCGGTTAACGAGATTGAAAATTTCTCAAAAATTTCTTGTAATTTCGAGACCCGTCCATCCCTAATTTAAGGCAATGCCTTTAGACTTAATATCTCACATTTAAACAAAACAAGACATTAGTTTAATTCAAACTGTGCAGCTAGAAACTCTTGGAGGCAGAACAACAATTTAACTAACAAATTCCCTTTTAAACATTTCTTTTTACTCAAATATTCCCCCAACAAAACCTTATTATAATTTGAAAACTAAACACAAACTCCCTTCGCGTTGAAATCCCGAAAATACCCTGATTAACTACAAAAATAAATAATAGACAGGGCCTTAGCCCTTTAAAAACAACCCAGGTGACTACTCACCCGACCCCTCCCAGGTCCAGGCGCTGCTCTGCCCTGGGACAAGGAAGTTACCCTGTATATTTGACTGCATTTCTACTGATTGTCAAAGCTCTCAGTGTTTACCCCAACACTTCTAGCATGCTTCCTACACAATCTTGACTGGTTCAATGCTCCTGCGCAGCGATTTAATACTATATCATGTCTAATCAATTGCAATAGTAAAACCCCATTTACAAACCTCTTTCACACTTTGGCAGGGTTGTGCTCTATGCTCTAATTGAAAATCGATATGGCCGCGGCAAGTTAACTTGCTACCGTCTCACCTTTCATTTTAATATTTTTTGGTAAAAAAAATCAAATTCGTGAATATCTTGGTTATTGCATTTTCTCCAGTACAGGGCAAACAGATAACAAGCGTCACCACAGTTCGGGACCTAAGTTTCAGAGCATTTTATTTAAAAAAACACACACACTAATGTACACAATTATGAAAAGGCCCCACCCTGTGTACCTTCTACAAGGGCCCGCCCTGCTGTGGTAAAACATTAAGCCACTCTTGAGATATTTCAAACATCCCACTCGTGGGTTAAAGACCACAATCGTTCAATAAGTTAGTATATTCTATTTTCCTTTAGCATAACAGAATCCTGTCGAGTAAGTAAAGCATACCTTGTCCACAGTACTAAACTATGATGCTAAATGATGCCTAGGGGTTTGGGCTTATAAGACATGATTAATTTTTTAATTATTCCTATTTGCAGGTGCCTTCCTGCTTGATAATCCAGATGCCGAGGTTTGGTAAATCGTTCAAGATGTACCCGAGGATCCTCCCCTCCCAGCTGTTGGATGTCACGGATGTGATTGAAGATTGTGAGTCCTTTCATTGACAATCACAATTAACACTAATTTCTCATCTTAAGCATTTGTTTGATATTGAAGTTTGGACAGGTCTATGTTCGCTCGACATAGGCAATGCAATAAATTATTCAGCTAGTTTTACACTGCTGCAAAAATACATGATCAATACAAAAACAGAAATGTAAATCATAAAAGGTTTCATGCAAGGTTAAGGAGTGGCAGAACTGATTTACCTATCGTATGTCATTTGTTCTTCACATGCACCACAGGAGATAGCACCATCATAAATCGCTTTCAAACACTCCTGTGGTATGTGAAGGTCTGTTGACACCAGTGTACAGTGTGTCAATGGTTCTCTTATGGTTATTGGCTGTATTTGTGCGTGATACTTCACGTTTAAGCACTGTAGAAGCAGTGATAGTTTTGAACCTTCATGCTTCATTCAAGCCAGGTGACTTCAATAAATTCAACTTATTTCACTTAACCTAATGATAAATTTGACTTGTTTCTTTGATTAGAAGAGGTTTTAGCAAGTGTAGGTTGTTTAACACTTATATTTTTTTACCTAATAAACCGAACTGAACCAATTGGAATTAATTGTTGATTAATAAAAAATAAAAATAAATAGTTTTACAACAATAAGGCTGTAATACCAGGAAACGGTATCAAAATGATGGAACGTTGGCCATGTGTTCCAGCCCCTCGGCAGTGCACAGTCTGTGGCAAGCTGGCTGAGTTTGAGTGCAAAGAGTGTTTCGACCAGGGGTTCTGTGAAGAAGGACTTCAGAGCATCGCATTCTGCACCCAGTGTCTAGACACTGTAAGTATAAACTCGTAATTTGACTAGTAATTGGTGATTGTTTACATTGTGATTGTTTTTACTGTAATAACTCATAGCATTGAGTACAGATGGCATTATGCCACTCTACACATTATTAATGTGTGGAGTGGCAATGAGATGCGGGCAAAAGTAACGCTTGAACTGTACTCAGTACTCCCCAACTACTGTAAGTAGTGATTGTTTTACTTAATCAATTTTTAAGATGCCGGCACTGCCAGGGTGTATTTGAACCCTCCGGTTGTTCAATGTTCAGGGTGTCTAGTAGTCTTGAAAATCTGGAAAGTCTTGAATTAGTATTGAATTTAATAATGGTCTTGAAAATCCTGGAATTAGTCTTGAATTTTCAGTCTAGTCTTGAAATTTACAAAAAATTTTACTATGGAGACGCTTGCAATCGCCGATTAAGACGCTCTGATAGATTGCTAACCAGAGATGCTTGTAATTCCCAATCAAAACGCTTGCAACAGCAGACCATAAGCAAACGCTCACGATTCTATTAAATAATATGTAAAATTCCAAAATTTGTTTACAGTACACAATGTTGGAAAATGAATTTTACTAACATTTGCCTACAAGCTAAAGAAAACAAGGAAAAGCAACATTTTGATTATTACCAAACATATGCAATTTTTATGTGTTCTATAAATTTGCTATTATATTGAATTTTTGGAAGGATTTATATTACCCTATTTATTTTAATAAACAAAACAGAACACACACCCTACGAAGGACGGACAAATTGTTAAAAAATAGAATTACAAACTTGTGCATTATTTTAATTCAAACCATTCAAATTTTCAATGTTGTTGAAGAATTAATAATGCTTCTTCTAAAAAAGTATTAATTTTGTAGTCGTTTTAATGGTCTGTTTTTAACAAAAATATTACAATTCATTATATTAGCCCCTAAACTGCTACTGAAGACTAAAATAGTATACACATGCCTTCCTTTGAGTAGCTCAAATTTTTTTGTTGGATATAATCACTACGGTACATGTTTTACCGTGAATATATGGCATTGTCAAGTGATATAAATAAGAACATAGCCTTCTATCCATCAAAGGATTGGTCAAGGATAAAAATACTACCGTCGCAGCAGACCTGCGTACTCAGCGAATTTCTAATGGAATTTTGGTACATTTTCTATTTCCTCTTAAAATCCATGGGGATGAGAGTATGTAGGTTTGCCGCCATATGGGTTTTTTTGGTAAATATAAGTTAAACCCTACCTAGTGAATGTACATACCAAATTTTATCACGTTGTGGTGTTCTTTATATTTTCCCCGTAAACCCCATAGGAGTGAGTACGTAGGTTTGCCGCCATATGGGTTTTCTAAGCAAATATAAGTTAAACACTTCCGAATGGATGTACTTACCAAATTTTACTAAGATATGTCAATAAATAAGCAAGATAGAAGGTTTTCTTAATTTCCCATAAGAATAACATTGAAAACATAGTTTAATGATTTTCTCCATAACCATTTAAGCTAGGTAAAAAATTCAAAATACTAGATTTTTTGTTTTTTTAAGCTCTTTTTAATGGTTTAAGTTAAAATTGTTGAATTTTATAAATAAAAGTAAAAAAAGCCAAAAACCCATTTTTACTCTTTTGAAACCCTATAAAACTCCGTTCCCATGGTCCGATCATTCTGGTTCGCGAAATCAATCTAGTAGATGCTGGCTTACACCCCCTGTACCAAATTTCATCAAAATCGGAGGCTCCGTTCAAAAGTTATCGTGTTCACGGACACATACATATATAAACTTATATATATATGTATATATATCAATTTGAACGAACGGTGTTTTTGGCTTCTAGGGACCTCAAAACAAAAAAGTATCATGGTCCCGGGCTTAGGTCTTACCGTGACTACTACCGTAATAGTGTATTCCCTATAAGGAAATTCGCTAAAAGACTAAACACGGCAGAAACACAGTTAATTTTGTGTATTTTAATCCTTGACCAATCCTTTGATAGGTGTTATGTTCTTGTATCACTTGACAATGCTGTATTCACAGTGAAACATGTAGTGATTATATCCAACAACAAAATTAAAGCTGGTCGATGTAAGGAATGTGTGTACTATTTAAAACAAATATATATAAATGACAACTATGTAAATAATTTTGTTAAATGTAAGATAGATATTAATATGTTGAGTAATGCGGCACTCTTGAAAAAACTAAAACAGTCTTGAAAAGTCTGGAATTAGTCTTGAATTTTTAAAGAGAAATAAACTAGACACCCTGAATGTTCGACCCCCTGAGTGTTACGCGATTTTTTAAAGCTTAACATTCTATTAAATAAAAATTATAAAAAATATATTTTATAACCTACGGTTATAACACTATATATTATATAAAAGTAGATGAAATGGACTAACTTAAAAATACATTAGTTGTTACCCCTTACCTTTTACCATCAAAATTATTCCATAGGTTAAAAATAAAAATAAAGTAAAAAGTAGTTTTGTAACTTTGCTTTCTTGTAAAATAATTTCAAACAGACTTAATCAAATTTCTAAAATATACATTTTGTTTAGAATATTATGGGGAACAAGAAGTTATGTAATTATTGTAGTCAATAAGCCTAATAAGTGTTCTTTGACAAAAAAAATCTAAATCTAAAATTGTCATTACAGTTCTCACCCTAATCCCA